>JAPDOI010000355.1:345000-739549 GCA_029168955.1 Aplectana chamaeleonis
AGTCATATATCTGCCATATAAGCCCACTCAGAAAAACAACTTTGTATACAATATCAAACCTCTGGGTCACTTATTATTCGCATTTTGAATGGAGAAGGAAACTCCGGGTGTTGTGAAATTAACGGAGGGTCAAACACCGAGTAATGACGTCACCGCGGCCTGGCGCAACCCAGTTCTCGGGCAACCCCTTTGTCGCCCTATCATTAGTTATACATATCTCCGCTTTTTTTGCGGACGCGAACATTGAAAAAAGCAGCCGAAATAATTCCTGGAGCCCGGGCCCAAACTTTTACATGTTTCGTGCTGTGTACGGCCAAAGCATTTTGCTTGCGCGTCATTTTGATTACCTCGAGAGGTTTCTGGTTTCCGCTGTTGGAATTCCTACGCGAGCAGCGGCGTGAAGCGGCCGACCCCGTCGCGAGGAATGCGGCCCCAAATATTTAATTGCCCAGGATTCGCTGCGCTACATTACTTTCCAAACGTCACAGCGCGAAAATTTCTCTGTAACAACATGTAGTCGTCGAGAAGTATGGGCGCAGTGAGGTCAAATCCGATTATGATGAAGCTGACTTTGATAGTGACGAATCTATTTTCGGAGAGGAAGATGTGTCGGAAGACGACACCGAAATAGTTGACTGAACGCGTCTCTTCAAATGCGCTGTACGATTAAAGCAAAAATATCAGTCGAAGATCTCCAAATATGTCTTGTTTTATGGTCACCACGATAGCTTGTTGTAATTTGTTTTCCAATCTGAAGGTTTGCTTGTACCGGTCCAACTGCTCATGCCAACTATTGCTTCAAAAATTCCCATCTGTTTGTTTCTACGAATAATATATGGAGATTACATTTGGTTTTGGAATGCTATTTGCTTGAATACACGGGGTTGAAGTTTCGGTATTACTAAAAAATTTTCTCATCCGTTTTTTCATTCGAATTATCCGGTGGATCCGATTTTATCCGATCGGATATACGATAACCGATCTGGTAGAAAATACTCGTTTCGGATAGTGTCCGTTATCCGAAATTCCCGTTTGGGCCACTATCCGTTTTATCCGAGGAGTCGGTTTTGGAAAACCGGAAATATCCGAAAATCCGATCCGACGCAATTTTGGCCATCGGATGGAATGTATACAACGAAGTTTGAAGCGCTAAAAGCTATCCAGGATGACAGCATTTGAGAATTTCTGTCCTGCAAGCCTGTATTTTCTCCCTCCCCGAGTAACGGAAGGAAAAGTTAAACTTGAGAAAACATGGCTTTATCAAATGTGAGTCTACGAGAGAAACAGCTTGGTTGACTGGAATACAAAATATCTGCTCAATGATGAAATCCTCCATTCGAAACGCCAGTCGGAGTAGAGCGCCATTCTTGAAAAAAGATGGGAACTAATCGCTATGTAGACATGTTATACTCAGGTTCTCTCGCGCACTCCCAACTGATAGTGCTATCTTTCTAAATTACCACATGTTTTTTTCAGGTTTCACCTTTCTTTCTCGTAATCGAGGGAAAATACAGGCGAGAGAGAAATGCTAGAATACTGTCATCCTGAATAGTTTTCAGTGCATCAAAGTTCGTTGCTAATATGAGAGGGGCGCGCGGACCCATTTAAAGACAGTGTTCACGATGAACATCAAACAGCGAAGTAAAACGTTCAGAATAAGCTAATATAACGGTTTCTAACGTTCAGGGCGTGGACGAGAATCATGGGCCCTGCTGATTTCAAGAAGCGCACGCTAATCGCGAGATGTGCGTGAATCGATCAGGCCGGACGCGGCAGAGTTGCTTGGCAATTTGACATTGAAAACGTGCGCGGAGCATCAAGCATTATACTTGGGCAAAATGATTTTTTTTTTCGAATGATCGACTTTTCGGATAAGTCGAAAATTAGACTTTTTCGAATGATCGACTTTTCGGATAAGTCGAAAATCGCCCTTTTTCGAATGATCGACTTCTCGACTTATCCGAAAATTGACTTTTTTCGAATGATCGACTTTTCGAATAATAAGTCGACTTTTTCAATCGACTTTAAAAAAAGTCGTCGACTCTTTCGCTCAGCATTTCAAACGGCACACGAAGACGTGAAAATCCAACAAAGTCTTTCGTTTCAGCAAAAACTATGTAGGTTAACATAGAATTAACATTAGGTGGGTGGGGCGGGGGTGTCGTAGAAGAAATCCGCACACACGTCAAAATTTCGAATTTACTGGGATTTCTATAAAGCCTAATATGGGTGCAAAACTGAGTAGGTGCAGTTTCAAACGCAGCAAGAATTTTACCTACTCAGAGTTTTATTCCTTTGCCCGAAATGGAAAAGTATTCTGTGAAAATTCTAGGACCTGCCCAAATTCTGGAAAAAAAACATTTACATGGCGTGTGTTTATCGCGACTGGCCCAGCAAAACCTACTCCGATACTGAGGAGAAGGAACGGAAACGCGCTCCAGCGCCCAAATATTTCTCGCACCCGGTGCTTCGTAACGGTAGTCCGCAGAGATGGGCCGCAAGAGCAAGACATCGACGTTTGTGGCGCAGGATCATTCAATCACTAGTATAAAATCTCCTTCACACGCGCCACGAACGCGATCACGAGATAGACATAAAGCAAGCCGGGGCAATAGAAGACACTTGATGCGTAATCGCAAAGACATGAAAAAAGGAAACTGCAAATCAATGCAATGAACATCACCAAAAATGAACCGTCTTAGAATGCGAGATGTTGAAATCTCGCGCGAAATGAACCATCGATGGATACTCGTCAAAAGCAGGGGGCTTGACACGTTTAAATTCTCCGACACTACAGGAGTCCGCTGGGAGTCCTAGTCTCCCCTGCAACAGGAGTCCTGGTTTTCTCCTGTAAGAGTCCTGTGATTCTCCTGTAGGAGACCGGAACTTGTACGGTAGCTTGGAGGGAATTTCAAATAACGTTTGCTGGAATCAAGCCAAAACCGCCTCGTTTTCGAATTCTTTAAAATCGAAGCATGATTATCACACTTCCCCGTTGACATCTTTGTCAACGGCGAAATTTACTATAGGGGATGAAGCCCCAATAGCATTCCTCCCTCACTTGTCATGAAGGAGGAAATCCGGCTCCAAAGCACCCCAATCAATCAATGAAGGGGGCGCCTCTGTGAACCTGCACGGGCGAATCGGCTCTCCACCCCATGCACACGCGTATCGTACACCGCGCGGGTTCGATCATGCGTTCAACGTGCGCGTTCCAGGTCAACTACCGGAGTTGTTTTGTCCTGTAGGAGACCCAATGGAAGCGATGCGGCAGCGTGTCCTGGGGTGCGTTCCAAGAACGTCTCCACGACGCCATGGGAGGACAAACAACCTTCTCATGGACGAATATGCTTTCCATGGATGCGAATTATGACTGAAAATTGCTTCCACGTGGCCGTGGTTACGTTTCCATGGACGCGTTTTGCCATGGGAATGTTCTTGGAACGCACCCCTGGGGTGCGTTCCAATAACGTTCCCATGACGCCGTGGGAGGAAAAACAACCTCACCATGGAGGAAATTGCTTTCCATGGATGTGAATTATAACTGTGAATTGCTCCCACGTGGTCGTAGCTACGTGTCCATGGACGCGTTTTGCCATGGAAATGATCTTGGAACGCACCCCTGTAGGAGACCGCTTTGCTCTAGTTCGGTCTCCCACAGGACAAAACAGCTCCTGTGGGAGACCGCGATCGTCGTTTGCTCCTGTATGAGCCCGCTGCCAGTGTCGGAGTTTGAGTTGCCAGCAATCGTGAGATTCCGTGTCTTCCGTGGCTACACAAGATACAGCAAAGATCACGCTCAAGGCCAAAAATGAGTTCAGACTAAGTAACTGCAGCTTCCATCATCTTTCTCACTAAGTAAATGCTCTTGAGATCGGCCAAATTTTCGAATTAGTCGGATATTACTTTTTTCGAATGATCGACTTTTCGGATAAGTCGAAAATTAGACTTTTTCGAATGATCGACTTTTCGATTTAGCCGGAATTTCCACTTTTAGAATAGTCGACTAAGTCGATTTAATCGAAGTCGACTTTTTTCAATCGGATGATGATTCGATCATTCGATTCGGCCCAAGTATATCAAGCATGTGCGAAAGGGGGAGGGGCGGACTGGGATAGGTAGGCGCACTGGGATATTTTTAAAGCCGTTCTTATCGATTGCTGGTCCGTTTTCGCTGCTTTCTTCGACCCTATCCTCTCCAGCATCTGCCAACTTATTGTTAGTGTTTCACACTGAAACCTCAAGAGCGAGATTTATTGTGGGCACTGCCTTTAAGCTGTTATTTCGACCATGCTTGTGAGTGTGTATGCTGCCTTTAATGTTGAAGTTTGGTGCTCTAAAGGCTTTGCATAGAAGAGATAGAATTTGGAACTTCCCTAAAATGCGAAATTCACTCCATAGGAAGACTTCCGTTAACCCGTTTGAGAACTAATATCCAGTCTCCTCTGAGTTATCAAACATTCAACCAGACATAGCTGATTTGGTTCTTTGACAGGACGGGGATATTCACGTTCTAGTATATTCAGTACTTGGACCGCATAGTAAATTTGAATATGTGATTCGGAACTTGATCAGTTTGAAGCAGGCGATAAAGAGAATTAAAGTCTGTCTGAATAAGCATGTCCGCCCACGCGGTTGGTGTGAGTGTCGGGCGACTATCGGAAAAGCATTTTTCCGGCGAGTTTTTAACGGCTGCGGATAGCTGACTGGGGCATTATTCAGTATCCATCTGACATTCCTGCTAATTGATCCACAGGTCTCAAAAATTCCTTCGCGATGGCTGATCAACACGCTCGCAAAACACGTGGGCGGACAGTCTCTATTGGACATGTTTTAGTTAGAGGAAGAAAGGCGCTTTTGAATATTACGCTTTGCCAAAAGAGAGCAGACAAGCGAGGAAAAAATTACATTCCAACAAGTTGCAAATATCTATGAACAAATCCAAATTTTTCCTATGATTCAAACAAAGTCGTTTAGTCAGAATGACACAGATTGATAAAGATAGTTGGGAAACAGATGCAGCTATGATAGAGGTAATGTTATAAATAGAAAAACCCATTTAGAAAAGATGTGTCCATGAAAATTCCACCCGGCACCCGTACAAATATGTATTTTTTAGACACTCGTTTTGCCGCAAATATTTGCAACCTTTTATGATTAATTGAGCAGTGGATCACAGTTGAACTAAAAATAGAATAGTTGTTTTGTGGAGCATCCATGGCACTAAACATCAATCAACATAATCCACGATTCCCCGAAGCACGTACTCTGGCCTCAAAACTAGTGAAGCGATTCGCTGCCCGCATGAGTCCAAGACAGATGAATTGGCTTGTTCAGGCACCGCCGAAGAAGTCGAACAGCACCGTGCTGAAGCACTTGCTGGCTGTCGCACGTCCTGACAGCACCTCGTACATCGCTCGTGTTTCCAGGGCCAGTCTGGCGGCTCTTCCTGGATTGCCTGCATGCCGTCCACCGGTGAGTAGCTTTGCTCTATCACACAGAGGAATGTTTCATCAAGGTCTGCATTAGATGCAAAATGTATTGGAAATTTTGAATGCACCGTCAACTTCTCAACTCTCCCAATATAACCCTTTCTTGAGTTACAGTTGAAATGGAGATAATTCCCAAACCGAATAGTAGAACACAAATGAGGCTGTCCACGTAAGAATCCAGATAGACCGGTACACAGAACAATTTTTTGCCGTTTTTATATTTTACATAGCTAGAGCACCCCAAAAAACTCAGGTTGTACGCTTCTAGAATTTTCCGAAATCTTTTTTAAAAATTCTTATAAAACTCCAAAGTTGGGCATTTTTTGAACATTCTTTAGCATAGATTCTTCACGTAAACGAATTCTTATGATAAAAAAAAATTTATAAGTTGTAATCAACTATGAGGAATCGAATGGCGTTGTCAGAACTTTTCAAAATCGCCCCCGTAAAAAAATTATTTTTTCATTTTTTCTGAGCACAGATCCTGCAGATAGAGACTATGTTCAAAAGATGCGCCGTAGTCGTTTTGGTATACAAAAAATATAAAATCAAAAATTGAAAGACACAAACGACCTCATTTTTTCGATCGAATGACGCTCGCAGGCGAAAAGCCTTTCTGCAAGAGGCCGCCCATGCATTCCATAGTGCGAAAAAATGTCAGCTTTTCGTAGTCAGCTACTACTGCATCCATTTTTTCGCACGATGGAGTGCATGAGCGGCCTCTCACTATACTTAGTATCCGAATCACTCCTTCTCGGATATCCGACCGGATATCCGAGATTCGGATTATCCGATATCCGAAAATTCGAAAAAGCGCACTATCTGAATCGAACCAATATTCGGGAAATTTAAAATCGGCGATATCTAAATCGAACCATTATCCGAAGGGTCAAAAATTCGGATAAAATCGGATAAAATTCGGATAAATTTCGGATAAAATCGGATAAAAGTCGGGTAAATTTTCGGATAAAATCGGATAATTTTTGGATAAGATCATATAAAATTGCACGAGGCCACGCCCATTTTTCCGTACCGCCTTCTATTTAGTACATCAACCCAGGGTTTTTCTCTTCCTTCTGAAATCGAAAGAGTCCTTGCGGCGCCGGAAAATGGGCGTGGTCAAGTGAGATGACCATGTGGCTGGTTATTCAGTGTAGAAGTTTTTTGTATAGTTGCTTTGCATACTTTTCACTTGCTCGTTGTCCTGAAAAACCTGAGTATGGATAATACTGTGCCTACCAACGACGGCATAGTAACTGAAGATTTGTTTTCATATTTTTATTAATATGCATATATTAAGATTGAAGTGCCTACGTGAACATGCTGCAAATGCAATGAAGTACTACTGTTTGTTCAATTATGGATGTTTTCAAAGGCTTGCCTTGAGTACCTGGTGAATTTTTCACCGTTTTGCCTCAACTTTGTTCCGAAGATATCCGAAGTTATCCGAAATTATCCGACGGATATCCGTATCCGAATCATTGGAAATATGGCATTATCTGATTAGATTCATTATCCGAAAATTTGAAAACACGCATTATCTGAATCGAACCAATATCCGGGAATTTTAAAATCGGCATTATCCGAATCGATCCATTATCCGAAGAATTATCTTCGGATAACAAGTATACCTCTCACCCGAGAGTTTTCGCCAGCGAGCGTCAATCGATCGAAAAAATGAGGTTGTTTGTGTCTTTCGATTTTCGAATTTATATTTTTTACAAACCAAATCGACCACGGGGCATCTTTTGAGCATAGTCTCTATCTGCAGGATCTGTGCTCAGAAAAAATAAAAAATTAATTTTTTTACCGGGCGGGATTTTAAAAATTCTGACAACGCCAGTGATTCCTCACAGTTGATCACCCCTTATAAAAAATTTTATCATAGGAATTCGTTTACGTTAAGGATCTATTCTAAAGAATGTTTAAAAAATGCCCAACTTTGGAATTTTATAACAATTTTAAAAAAGTTTTCGGAAAATTCTAGAAGCGTACACATGAGTTTTTTGGGGTGCTCTAGCGATATAAAATATAATAACGGCAAAAAAATTGTGTACCGATCTATCTCGATTGTTACGTGGACAGCCTCGTATGTTTGAATGAAAAAAATTAATTGCCATCCCTCCAATTCTTTCTATCGTTCAAGAACTTTTTATTATGTGAGCAACGTGAATTTTCTACTTCACAAAATTTGCATTCAAAGTGCTCTCAAGAACAGCAATTATATGAATGATAGATGGCTTAGAATTATATGAATGATAGATTATATGAATGATAGATGGCAGAGATCATTCCCACCATTCATTTTAGACCCGGCAGAAATTCAAACCTACAACAGAGATCCATGTTATCTCTCTCTCCTAGATTCGACTCTTTGAATACATGCGACTCTCCTACCAGAATAAGTGAATCGAACAAAAACATTCGAACAAAACCTATTGAAAAAAGGTTTACTCTGTTTTTTTTTGCCACATGCGATTCTAAATTTCGATCTCAGTAGAGCGACCAAATTTTTCGAAAACCTTCCACCAGGGCCAGAAGCGATTCCTCAATGTGGCAGCTAAACTGAGTTCGATGACGCTTATATGAAAACTTCGGCGGCTATTGCTCTTCGTACCCTTTTCGAAACATGAGGAGCATGAGTGTATAAGCAATATAACCTATTTACAGGGGTCCTTCATTGAAATATGATCTCAACTTTCAAGCTCACGAAAAATTAAATGAACATTAAATGCAACCGTCAACTTCTCTCCCCCGACGAAAATAATTGACATTTTGTGGAGAAAAACAATCAAACTTAGCGGGACATATTCGATCGAACATATATTTCGAGTGGTCTCAGTTGACGAAGAAGTTCTGTCGCGCACTTGTATTCACGGTCTCACGTACACGTGGGGTAGTATAGTGGAGTCCACCAGCATTGTCTCATTTACTTATCAATGAGAAGCGGTCGATTGGAGAGCAATGAACATGAAACTCCTTGCAGCACAACCGCTCTCGCTCAATCGGTATCGAGAGTTGTGGTGTGGGATTCATGCACATTTATCCCCAACCGACCGCTTCTTATTGATAAGTAAATGAGACACTCTTGGTGGACTCCACTATATGAATTTCGGCACAATAGGGGTTGCATCTCACATCAGGACTGACATCGGCTTCAACCCCTCACAGTCGGCGGCAGCTGCTGATAAAAGCAGCATATGGTGCCAACGCATGCTGGGTTCCGACCCCTCCTCATCGGCAGCAGTTAATTCTCTAGGCAGCAGCTGCTGGCGATGACGAAGGGTTGAACCTTAAGTGAAACCCCTCTTCATCGGCAGAATGTTCTGTAAACGGAGAGGGATATCGGACTATCACCCCCTACAAAGGGGTAGATATACAATCATGGTCCGCAGCAAGGAAGACAACCTCGCCGCGGTCTACAACAAGGACATCATCTTCGTCAGGGTCCACAACAGGAGAGCGCTTTTCCCGCGATGGCCCATGGGGACGACCTCTCAGCGTCCAAAATTATCGAACAGAAAATGTGGCAAGGTGACGTTCTCAGGCAGGCCTCAAACTGCCTACTGCCCCGTCAGTGGGCGGCCGCCCTACATACCCGCCGCCGTTGTAGAAGAGGATCCTGCAATGCTTTTTCCTGTCAGACTAGAGGTGCTGGATTCCAGGGCGAAGAGATTGGCAGACCCTAGGGAAGGAAACTGCTGAACACATCCACATTAAAGGCAGTGTTCACGATGATTTTCGTTCCCGAGTTTTCCACTCAAAACAATGCGTTGGCTACCAAGTGTTACCAAAATTACGAAGAAGCGGCGAGAAACGCACTAAATCGTCGTATTTCAGTGACATTATTCTCTGGCCTGGACTAGTTGTCCGATTGGTGTTCACGGAGGTTGTCACCGGTGAAAAATTGGGCTAACCAAAAATGGAAGAATATTTTAAGCAAAACTATATTAGTTAGGGTCCGAAGGAAAGAACGGAGCAACACGAAATAGAGAATTGCAAAAGGCGGGTCCACAAACGATTTCATTGTCACAACAAACAGTTCCACTGAGAGTAAAGAAGCGGAGTGAGAGTAAAGGATTTCGTGCCCTTCTGGTGCGTTTTTCTCGGTTTCCTCGTTATGTCAGTTCTACTCGGGGGCCAAACAATCGATTTCACGATTAATCTCAAATTCGAAGATTCGAACATTCGAAGATTATCGTTAACACTGACTTTAAAGGCAGTGTTCACGATAATCTTCAATTTTGAGATTATTCGCAAAAACGATTATATGACCCCCGGCTAAAGCTAAAATGACGGAGAAACGGAGAAAAACGGGCCAGAAGGGCACCAAATCCTTCCCTCTCACCCAGGCTACGGCGCGAGGTGTGATACAACCCAACATTGGTCCGACCCCCACCCAAGTCTAGCGATTTGCTTCGCCCCCCCCCCTGGGAAAAAGTGATGGCGACGTCCGGGGGGGAGGTCCTCATTTCGTAATTTTTTATGTTATAGGGAACGAATTTTTAATTTAAGACTACATGAAGACCTAACAATGCAATAAATAAATAATATCCACGAAAGCAGACAAAAACAACTCTCCTACGACAATGGCACCAAATGTTTGTATGAAAGTGTTCATATGTGTTCATGTTCATATGAAAGTATGTGAAATTTCATTTTAATATGTCAATTGTGGTGCGCGCTTCGCGCGCTAGGGGCGGCATGCATGAACGCAGCGAACGGTGTCAGGGAGCCGCTCCGCGTGCCATGCGCGCAGCGTCGAGCAACGGGGCGGCCCCGAATTTCGTGGCGTGTATTGAGGTGCCTGCTTTTCGGGGCCGCCCCGTTGCTCGAAGCTGCGCGCATGGCACGCGGAGCGGCTCCTGACACCGTTCGCTGCGTTCATGCATGCCGCCCCAGATTTGGTTTTGAACTGGCCACGCGCGGAAACGCTTTTTCGAAATCTAAGTTCAGAGTGAACCTAGAAATTAGCACCAAATTGCATTGGAAAGAGCGCAAAAAGTTGGTCATAACCCCTTAAAATAGTTTGGAATGGTTCGCTGGTTTTCGAGAAATTTCCAAAAAACCGCTCGATTTTGGTGTTAATGTCCTTTCTTTCAGTTGGCGTTCATCAACTTGTGGGTACACTTAAAATTGAGCTAGGAAACTCATTTCTGGACAGGAGGCTGAAAATGGATGCAGGTCGCTCCTATTCCAATTTGAACTTGATACATTAACTTTGAAGGGTACCTCAAAATCGTTAGTTTACATACTAAATTAGCCGTGGAGCGCGAAAACTGCTGGGGCATGTTACGGCTGTGGAGAGCAGGGTATGTGGGTGGATCTGCAGCCAATCAACATAGGTCATTATGGGTAAGTACTAAACTTGTCAGATTTCCTACTCATGACACGTCATCGATCGATAATCAATATTATCGATTTTCGCTCTTATTGCACGAAATGCGACGACGAGTGGTAATTGTTGACGGGTATGGATCTCTTGGTTTGGGAATTTTACTCATCAAACATTATCGATTAATACCAATCAATAATATCGATTTTTTGCCTGTTGCACAAACTACCGCAATGAGTGTTGATTGTTGAGGGTCTAACTAGGGAACCTCGCATGGTGTACCCCCGGATCAGAAAGCTGATAGATGTTTTCTAGTTAACTCTGGCCCTCTTCGAATCTGAACTCGGATTTTACTACAGATATCTGCGAAAAAAGTTATAGCCTGTCAAAGTTCGTATTTCCCGCCTTTTCTTCTATGAAAAACGCGCATTAGGGTTTGCGAAATCCGAAAACGGACCTCATGCTTGTGTTCAGCGCCCAAAACTACCCCACTGAGCAGATTTAGGGTGAGGGCACATTTTCCAAACTTTGCACAGACTGATAGCGTTTTGGACTTGTGCGGATTTCCGGTTGGGCGCTTATTTATACCTCTGAAAGCGTTACAAAAAAAATGCTGCAGGTTTCACTCAAAATCGTTCCAGGTGGGTTAATTGCGGCGCTGATCACGAATCTGGGGTTTATTTGACGATTTTCTGAGCTCTTCGACTTGATTCGTTCAAAGCTTCCCATTTAAGGTAGGTAAAGTCAGTTAAAAGGCATTATGCTTACGGTGACCTACAGTAACCATATTTCTGGCGACAAAGAGACAAACAGACCACAAACAGGCGCCCTGAACAACCCCCAGTTGAAAGTTTTGAGCCGAATCCGAATTTTTTTTAACACCCTGAAAATTGGCTGATTGGTACCCTTACCTTTTCACGAAGCTTCAAAAACGCTTATAACTTCGTTCAAAGGTGTCCGTAGCAAAATCCGATGTCAGATTCGGAGACATCGGAGCAGAATTGACCAAAAAACATTCATCATTTTTAAATGGTGGGGACGGCCATGCGAGATTCCCTAGTGAGTACCTTGCTTGGGAAATTGTTCTCTTCATGAAAAATCGAATATCTATGATCAATAATATCGATTTTTCACCTGTTGCGCAGAATGCGGCGATGAGTGGGGTTTTTATGGTTGTGCGTCACAAGTTTCAGAAGTAGCACTCATACGACAAGATCGCCTGTTAGGCTCCGGTCATAGTCGGTGGATCTACTGAGTCCCACCGGGTCGATACGCATCGAATTCGTGGAAAACGGGTGTAAAAAAATCAACCCACTGAGTCCCACTGCGACCGTCTGATGCCCACCGCAATCCCCCCCGGTCGATACTGATGGTTTTCATGCGTACAAGGGCGAGGTCAATGCACCGACTGAGTCCGACTGAGTCCCACTGAGTCCCACTGTGTCCCACCCGGTCGATATATGTGTTTTTCACGTGATTTGGGTGCATTTTTTTCGGCCGACTGCGACCTGCCGAGTCCCGCCGCATCTCGACTCTCGCCGTCTGCGCTCTGCTCCACGTACTGCTGATACGGAAATCAGATTCAGACATGTTGAAAACAAGAAAAATCAGCCACCAAACGCGTTCCGATTCACAGCTGAGGTGATAATCGTCACTATCAATTGCGTGTTTCGCAGTGGAATTGGTTGGAGCTGGGGGCAACCGGACTCAGTGGGACTCAGCAGCTTTTTCCACCTTGGATTCATTCGGACTCAGTCGGACTCAGCAGGTTTTTCGACGAAGTCTGATCGGGGCCTTAGATGTTTCATCTTTCCAAACTGGAAATCGTTGAGCAAAATTCATGTCAGCAAGGGAACCTTTGGGAAAAATATGTGAAATTTCTGGAAATTTAGCTTCCTGGCAAAAGTAACGATTTGGTAATGCTATTTATGAGGCGAAAAAGTTTCAAAAATATCTTGAATTATCGTAAAAAATGATTTGGCGTAAAATAGCCTGAAGTAGTAACTTCAGGCAAGGAAATGAAGTGGAATAACTAAAAATACGATTTGGCGGTCAATAATAAACAAGCTAGTGATAAGTAAAGACAGAGTGATCAGATTTTACAACCTTCTTCGTTAAACTTATCAAAGAAAAATCAAGCGCTCAACGGAAACATTAGGCCATTTTCGAAATCTGTAATATGGGAACTAGCATAGGTCAAGCTAGGATAACGCAACGCTCCATTCCATATCGCGCTTGATTTTGCTTTGATAAGTTTAAGGAAGGAGGTTGTAAAATCTGATCACTCTGTTTTTACTTATCGCTAGTTTGTTTATTATTGACCGCCAAATCGTATTTTTAGTTATTTCACTTCATTTCCTAGCTTTTTTACTACTTCAGGCTATTCTACGCCAAATCATTTTTTACGATATTTCAAGATATTTTTGAAACTTTTCGACTCATAAATAGCATTACCAAATCGTTACTTTGGCCAGGAAGCTAAATTTCCAGAAATCTAGATGTGAAAACGCACGCTACATTTCATGGACGCAGCTTCAAGCCGAACAGCGCTACATAGAGTGGGGTCCATAAAAAAATCGATAGCTGTGAAATATTTACAAGTATTTAACGAAATTTGAATTAAGGAGTTTCGCGTTGCTACAACGTGCCGAAAACCTAGTCACGGACCCAAGTAATCAATTTCTTTTTTTTAACCGGTCAAAAACGGTCTTTGAAGACCCATTTTTAGGTGTGATATAATCGATTGTATCACACCTAAAAATGGGTCTTCAAAGACCGTTTTCAACCGGGTAAAAGAATGAAATTGATTAATTGGGTCCGTGACTAGGTTTTCCGCACGTTGTAGCAACATAACTCCCTAATGCAAAATTCGATAAATACCGTATTTCCTCTATTACAAGTACACCTCCATTTGAAGTACACCTCTAATAGAAGTACACCTAAAAGGTAAGGCTGAGTATTATGAGTACACCCTCTATTTGAAGTACACCTCTTTTAAAAGTGCACCTCTTCTCGGAATGGACCTCCGGTACTCGGGTGAGTGTTTGGCAATCTTGTCTTATAACCGAATTTTCCACGAATCTGTCAGTGACTCCTATGAGATTCTAGTTTGTGATGTAAATGCTTGTGATTCCACTCTCCGTTTTGTAGGGATTTACCGAGCTCCTGGTTGTTGCATAGAGAAGTCTTCACAACTCTCCAAAGCAATAAGTGACTTTGTTTCCTGCAGTTCGCCTTGCATTGTTCTAGGGGACTTTAACATACATGATTTGAACACGCGGATAGGGAATCTAGCGAACACATTTTCCAAAACTTTTGACACTCACGATCTTCGACAATTAGTGCCTAGGGCCACCAGAGGCGGTTGCCTACTAGACCTCGTGTTATGTAACAAAACCGATTTCGTTCAAAACGTTGATGTTAAAGCTCCTATTGGTGGAAGTGATCATGCAACAGTAATTTTCACTCTTGCCGTAGAGATTGCGCCAGAACGACCACGACTTATAAGGGATTTTAAAAAAGCCAATTACGAGAGAATTTACGAACATTTGAGCAGCGTTGACTGGATTGGAATTATGAATAGTCCTGGAACTGTTTACGAAAAGTACGAGACTTTTGTTGGAGTTATCGAACACGTTATCGAAATATTTGTGCCACTACGGGAAGTCTTACCAAGGGAACTGAATCTATCAGATCGTCTTAAGAGCATGGCCAATTATAGATCTCTCTTGTGGGATAGAGCCTCGTCTTTCGGGCACCCAGATGCTTGGGAAGAGTATGAGTCTTATAATAAAAAAGTTGAAAAGGCCCTGTCTAAATACAACCTCTACTTGGAGAAAAAAGTTATCGAGGGGAATGACAAGAACAGGTTCTTTAGGTACGTGGGTTCCCGTACTGGCGACAGGAACTCTATTCCTAATCTTTTTAATGAAAGCGGCAACATTCTTTCAAGCTCTCCTGAAAAAGCTAATCTTTTGGCAAACGAGTTCCAGAAAATGTTCAACGTGCCCCAAGAAGTCGATCCAGAATTAGTTCCACCTGAGAACGCCGCGCTTCCCCGCTATCCTCAGATGCATAATTCCTTATGGTTTCACAGTGAAGAAATTTTCGAAATTCTGTCAAAATGGCCAAATTCTTACTCCACTTCACCTGACTTTATTCCTCTCAGTTTCGTTAAGGAAATTCTACAGTTTATTATATATCCATTGGAGCACATCTGTAATCTAAGCTACATGAGATCCGATGTTCGTAAAAGGTGGAAACACTCATTCATTACTCCTATTTCTAAGAAACCTCCACTCAGTGATCCTAGAAACTACAGACCGGTGAGCATAACTTCAATTTTCGCTAGGACTTTTGAAAAGATAGTTAGAAAACATCTTGTAAAACATCTCGAAGACAACAACATAATATCGGAGAATCAGTTCGGCTTTTTGAAAGGAAGGTCAGTGGAGACATCTCTACTGAGTTCCTTGAATGACTGGACGAGCTCCTTGGAGGCCAAGTGTCGAACAGATGTGATTTATTTTGATTTTTCAAAGGCTTTCGACAAGGTCCCAACCCGAAAACTGCTTCAAAAAATGAACGTCATTGGGGTCCATCCCCTGCTGATAAGTTGGGCGCAAAACCTCCTTTCCGATAGGACCTATCAAGTTAAAGTTGATGGTGTGTATTCGTCGGTGTACTCAGCCTATAGCGGAGTTCCGCAGGGAGGCGTTCTATCACCACTATTTTTCTTAGTTTATACGTATGAACTTCCTGAATTTATTTCACGTTTTGGTGTAACCTGTAAAATGTATGCAGACGACATTAAAATTTACAAGAAGGTGGTGGGTGATGAGGATTCCGAGGGCATTCAGGCCGCAATGGACTACATAGGCCAATGGGCAGATGAGTGGGAGCTCCCGCTAGCAATAGAAAAATCTAATCACCTACAAATCGGTGGAGATAATCGAAGCGTTGGTTGTACCTATACCCTGAAAGGCCAAACTCTACAGTGTGTTCCTGATGTCAGAGATCTAGGTTTTCAAATAACCAGAGACGTGAGTTTCAGGCCGCACTACAGAAATTTGGTCAGAAAGGCGAATCATCGTACTTACAACATTTTCAAGATATTCAGAAGCAATAATCCCCAGGTGCTTCTACGGGCCTACAAAACTTACGTAAGACCCATTGTTGAGTGCGGAATAGACGTCTTCAACCCTGTTCAGAAGGGGGATATTGATCTGTTGGAAACTGTTCAAAACAATTTCACCCGCAAACTGATGATGAGATGTTCTGGCCTCACCTATTCCCAAGTACCTAGAGGCACTGGAAGAGCCAGGGTTCTAAAGCTGCCTAGTCTTAGCAGAAGAAGAGAGATAGCCGATCTCGTAATGATGTTTAAAATACTAACTAGAAAATTATCCTTAGATCCATTAAAGTTTTTTGGAACTTCAATTACAAGAAGCCGGAACGGCAGGCTTAGGCTTTATGTCTCATTAGCGAGATCACGGGTGAGATCACATTTTTTCACTTATCGTAACGTGAGAAAGTTCAACCAAATGTTGTGCAATAACGCGGGCATTCTGAGTATGTCTTTGAATGCTTTCAAGTCTCTTCTGCGGAGTAACAGGCTGTCTTGAATGTTCTTCTATATAGCTTCCCCCTATCTTGTTTTTATGCTCAATGTGTTTGCTAAACCGTTTCCACTTTTTTTTTTTGCTGAGATAATGTTTGTGTACTTGGGAAAAACAATTAAGTATTGAGTTCATTCATTTCCTGCTTTGTTTTTTTTACGTGGATTTCCCGCGTCTTTAATAAATAAATAAATAAATAAGTAAATAAATAAATAAAAATATTCGAATGTTGCATTTGAGTGAGACCAGTTTGCACGAATTTTTTTTTCAATATTGTGAGGCTTGAATATTCACAAAAAGACTATCGGCCACCCCTTTCTCGGTCAATGATTGCTTGTATTCGACAACTTCCAATGAAGCTTTAGGGAACTTCAAATGACCAAGTAAAAACACGGAGTTCGTTTAGGTAATCTACAAGGATGTTGATGTGGTTGGTTTAAAGGCAGGTCACGATGAAAAACGTTATCATAAAAAAAACTATAAAAATCAGCTCAGATCGAAAACAGCTGAAAAACTACGAAGGTAGCGCAGTGAAAAACGGGTTAGAATTGGAGTTTCTAGGGCCCAAAGATGCCAGTTCGTGCACAAGTGCACAGCGCCTCCCAAAAAGATAGCAGTCTCATGCCGAGCAGTCAAAAAACATCGACATTCAGAGTAAGAAATAAACGCAAATTTACCTAACAAAACCACTTGAACAACGAAAGCAAGCACTTCAGTCAATGTTTTTTACTAGATGGGTAATGTTTATTGATTGAACTTCAATTTTAGGCCAGCTGATGTTTTTGATATTAGAGATCATCGATGCCGAAGATGTGGAGTGGGCTCGTCCACCATCAAAGAACAAGAAAGTTCAGGCTTCAAATTTGGCACGAAACAGCTGTTTTTTTTTCGCGATTTTTTCCTATAGGTACTTATAGGTAGTGTGTCCTACTACTCTGAACCCAGAAAAGGGTTTAGAGAGGAAAAAAAGACAAGCATGTTTGATCGCGACCACTGCGACAATCGCTCAAAGTTGGCTTGATTTGGCTTATGACGTTGACTTTAACGGTTCTTGAGAAGCCAAGATTCCCCAACGTTGTGAAGACTGGATCAGAAGACTGGATCATCCATGTAGAGGAATCGTTTATACGACGAGGGATAGGAACCACCAATGACAGATCTTACCTACAGTGGATTGTGGACGTAAAGAACATGCCTGTGGAAGAGCTGTTGTCAAGTCGTTTAAGAACAGCGCTTTTCCAATTGCTCTGGACGGCTCGGAAGGCGACCAGTTCCATCGTCTTTGAGCTTAACGAGTCATTCCCATTATTCTCACCCTTCCTCATAAAGCACCTATCGATGAAAGCGATACCGAACTTGGGGGGACGCCCGGTTGTATCGCCGCAACCTGACCCCGTGGCGACGCGGCGTCGCGCGGCTAGGTCGCGGACGAGTTACCTTCCGCGATACGAGATTTGAATCTTAAAGGACGCATTGGAATCCTATAGGACGCGCAGACCCTGTTTACTGCTATATTCCCTTGCTCAACGTCTTCCTATCACTGTTTCCCCGCCGTATGATTCTTCACACGCTATGCTTACTGATATTCACTGTTATTCTAGTCTTCGTTTCTAACTGATATTCACTATTATTCTAGTCTTCGTCTACGTTACCGTCCAAGCCGTGCTTTTCTAGGCATTTTGCGATTAAATTCGCGTTCTCTAAAACGTGTATTTTATCGCAGAAACTTAGAAAAAGGCTAGTGCTTCTTTACCTTTACATTTATCAGCAGCTCAGAGACCAGCTACAGTTTGTAATAGTTTTTTTTTCAAATTTTAGAGATTTTTAAATAGAATTTTAGAGGAATCATGAATAAATTCTACTGTTTCTTCGTCCGATGTAAGCATTACTGCGAAAAAGGTTCTTGATTTTGTGGAAACACCGAAATTTTCAACATTTTATGCAAACAATTAATTATTTTCATTTGCAATCGATGATGGAAACTTGTGACTTTGTGCTAAAACTTCCACTTAAATCAAGATAATGTATACATAATCATAAAAGTTCGAACGAATAGGGTGGAAGATTTTTTTTTTCGTGAGCGTGGAAATACTTCTTCATGACGGGAACTTTTCTCAAGTTCTCTGCGACTGCAGCTATGAGTCACAGTTTAAGTCAGGTTTTCGACAAATCTTCCTTCCACCATGCCCCTACTTTCCCCTGCCCCTATTTGAAATCTATAGTCGGTTTTTTGAAAAATTATGCATACAGTATGTATTATTCTCTCTGGTGGCAACTATTTTTGAACTTGGGGTTTATTTAACTTAAATTTCTAACGAAGTCATAAATTGTCTTAATTTAGGTGGGTTTTCCAAAAATCACCCTCCACTATGCCCAATTACTCCCCGATTTCAAAAAGTGTCACTATTTGGTGGGTTTTTTGAAATCAAAGTCCTTCGCTCGAATTCCCGCGATTCATCGAAAAACTGACAAAAATAGTTTTGTTCGTAATTTGTGTTCTCAAAGTTCCCTATCATATTGTACAGCAACAACGTAAATTACATTTATTATAATATATATATATATATATATATATATATATATATATATATATATATATATATATATATATATATATATATATATATATATATATATATATATATATATATATATTTATTTATTTTGTACTATATCTATGGAATTGTTGCACAGAAAAGAGAACAGATGGCCTTCTTCTTCGTCGTTAGATTTCCTGAAAAAAATTAATATTTGTATTCCTGATTGTGGGCGAGTAACTCACCTCAGACCACTTTTTCTGTCACAAATCGGCACATCCTCCTGCAGTAAGTTGTTATTGTTACTGTCCTTAGGACAGGGTTGCGTTGCAGTACGCGCTTAAAGCGTTCCATTTCGCGCTGGACTCGTCTTCTGCGCACCCTGTCCTTTTTGCTGAGCCTTTTACCGTCCGTCCGTCTCTAAATACTTTCAAATAAATTTTGTTGAGCAGCTATGATTTTTGATGAAGTGTATATTGTCTGTACCCTTTCTACATTGAGGAGAGCTCCCTTCGCAGTTGTCGTAGCGCTTTTGAGCGCTTTAATTAGATTCTCCAAACGTGGATACCGTGTTCCCTCCATAAGGACGCCAAGGAGCCTGTAAAAAATAAGCGATTTATTGCACATGAACAAAGTCGCGAAGTTTTTCTCGCACCTGTTATGCGATTCCGCTACATTACTTGTTCTTTGCTCCGTGACGTCCCACTTGTACCACATGTTCGCGTATGGTCCCTCGTACCATATCTTCTTCATGTATGTGAGGAACATGCGGCACAGCTCGAAGGCGGGGTGCTCCCTCGGGACTGGAGGTCGGACCAGAGCGGGGACCTTCCGGTGCAGGTGTGATGGCAGGAATACCACACCTTTTATAGTGCTCCACCACTTGGTGACGGCTCTGCACCTATTCGGTCCGCGTATGTGCTGACGCAGCCCAAGTGAATTTCTTCTTCTGTTCCAGGCCTGCGCCAAGTGAAAAGCGCAGCCTTCGACGGACGCGCTTGGGAACGCCGTTCTGGCCGCGTTGATTGCGGCCTTTTCGAAATCCAGCACAATACCCATTCGCTCTGGTCCGCCCGCTGCTCTTAGTTCTTCATTGAATTGCCCAAGAACTCGCTGGTACGTCTCCTGGGTCTTCTTCTTCGTTATCGCGAAGAGCAGCGGGGCATCCACGTTATTCGTTGTGACCCCATGGATGACGTACAACTGCCCGGTATGATTTGTGACCTCTGGCTGGAGGTCATGCACGCCATCCATGACGATTCCGCTCAGTCCCACGTTGCACGCCTTCTAAAATCAAACGGTTCAAATGAGCAAAAATATGGCCCATTCGTATCAGCTCACCTCAATGACGCTAGTGGAATAGTATATGTGCAGGTCGTCCTCTCTGTATTGAAGAAACGGCGCGCCACCGGGCAGATTTGCGTGTTCGTGGGGCACATGCTCCATTGATACACGCTGATCGCGATGCTTAGCCAGCGCTCTGCAATGATATAAAACACTTGATCATATTTGTGTAGGTTTGAGCAAACTCACCGTTTCATACTGCCACATCTAGACGCATAGCCGTCTCGAATGAACTGGTGGAGCATTTCGTCGCGTTCTTCTTCTCCTTAACAGCTTTCGTAGAGATAAAAATAGCAAACACTATTTAATTAAATGTGATGTGTGATTACAGTAATTTAACTGAAGCATATGGGAAAGACGTTGAAACATTGTACCCATTTCTTGATGTCTGACCCCTAAATAGCCACCTTGGTAGAAGCTCGGTATTTCTTTTCATCACAACGGCGAAGAAAATTCGGTTTCTTGTTGTTTTTTCATGTCCGTGTGTAAAAAAATGTGATAAAGTGAAGAAAGCTACGATCTTGATGTCTGGACATTTAACTAGATGACATTTTATCGCTTGAAATTCTGTTCATAAGGTAATATAATCTAATTATTTTGCTGTGTTGCGTTGTTAGAAAAAAGTCAATACTCAGTTTTTTTTAATGTCGACAGATAAGTAAAAGCAATCATATAGATCTGAGATCATGGTTTGCTTGACCCTAATGACCCCCCCCCTCACTCTCACCTTCGCTCCTATTGTAGTTGATGTAATGGGCAATGTTCTGCCACATCACCCTCGGTTTTGTGTTAGCCATGGTGGAGTCGCTGGCTGCGGTCTGACGCTTCTATAATATTTAAGGTTCATAACCAATACAAATCTTTGTATTTTTGCACGCTTTATTGCTTTTTATTTTGAGGAAAACTACCTCGTACACGATCCTTGTGACTTTCTCCTGTGTCGTTTTCCATGGAATACATACATGCTGCAATAGCCGTGGGTCTCCAACGAACAGATTCCCTTGTACCACCTGAAATCGTTTTATCAATGATTAAATGTGATTGATGCCCTCTCCATATCCGAACTTTTTTTCACAAACCACTGAAAATTTGTATTTTCAAGCCTACGAAACATTTGATTTTGGTCCGAAATTCATACAGTCCACTGCAACGGAAAAAAGCCGTGGTGCGGTAGCACTATCACTATATTTGCTGTAGTAATGGCTGGCTCGGCAGAGTTGCGACTCAGCGCAACAGGGGTCGTAAAAATTCGGGAAAATTTCATGAAAACAAATTTTTTGGGGAGGGGGGTCGTAAAATTTTAGGATCAAAAAGAAATCTTTTTCGGCCTATAAAGAAAGGGGTCGTTGGTAAAGACACCAGATAGATTAATATTCCCGTTGCCGTGGACTAAGTGGAGTAGGCAAATGGAATGGATGACATACCGGAATCGGAGTGATAGTGTGGTGCTTGCGACACCCTCGACATCTATAAGATTTGTACTTCAAATTCGTGCGTACATGTTCGAAGCTGTAGCACAAAGGTGATTCTAAATTAATTGAATGTTTGTTCTTTCATAAAGTTTTGTAGTCATCTCTATACTCTGTTTCGAAATTAAATTTACTGCATTCCGTCGCGTGCATGTGAGGCGCGATGGGCGAGACAACGAGAAAGCGTGGGGAAAAGGAAGGGAACGCTGCATACGCACGCGATCGGTAGCGGTAAATTTTCTGTCTGAAATAGAGGGTATGTAACTCATGGCTATACCTGGGATATTGTATCGTAGTACGGGATTAACTCCATGTTTGCTAGCTTCAGCCACTCCTGGGAATCTTTCCGCGCTCAGATCCACTCGTATGCGAGGTATCGGGGCAGGATGTTGCTGTGCTGCAACTAATGAAAATGTTAGGTTTGTCGGAATGCTCATTTCTTTTCACTTCACGTTGTCCAACGCACCGGGACCGATATTGGGGGCTCCTCGTAACGTCGGCGGCGGCGGCTCTCCTGCGTGTTCAACTAAACAACTGTTTGATAGCTATACTGACATCAGTGTAAAGGTTCGATGCGCTTGCTTACTTGACTTGTTTGTGGTCCGATTAGTTGACGTAGTTGGTTGCTGTACAGCTGCATCCTGGGTTGATGCTGAAGCTTGTAGTCCTTGTTGTGTAGCTGAAACGAGACCTGTTCTGAAATTGTTGTCGTTAAACCTACCTGCGGGTGGTCTCGGTGCTGTGGCGGGTTGAAGTCTCGGCGTGGAACCAACGCCGGCATATGCGACTAAATAGCTGAGTAATAGTAAGTGTCATTCAAGTGCGCACAGTCTGTCGACCCGCTTACTTGATTGATTGGTTGCCCGGCTAGTAGATGTCGATGGTCCCTGTTCATTGGCTCTTACCGTTGAGGTCGAGGCTTGCGGTCCTTGATGTGTGGCTGAAACGTCCCTGAAAACATTGTTATGCAACCTACCTGGAAACGTACCTAAGGGTGCTGCGGCGGGATGGACGCGCTGCGTTGAAGCGGACGCTTGCTGTCCTTGACGTGTGGCTGAAACGCTTTGGTGCAACCTACCTGGAAACGTACCTAAGGGTGCTGCGGCGGGATGGACGCGCTGCGTTGAAGCCGACGCTTGCTGTCCTTGACGTGTGGCTGAAACGCTTTGGTGCAACCTACCTGGAAACGTACCTAAGGGTGCTGCGGCGGGATGGACGCGCTGCGTTGA
Source organism: Aplectana chamaeleonis (assembly GCA_029168955.1). Lineage (NCBI taxonomy): Eukaryota > Metazoa > Nematoda > Chromadorea > Rhabditida > Cosmocercidae > Aplectana > Aplectana chamaeleonis. The sequence continues at coordinate 368,025 of JAPDOI010000355.1, forward strand.
AGCCGACGCTTGCTGTCCTTGACGTGTGGCTGAAACGTCCCTGAAAACATTGCTATGCAACCTACCTGGAAACGTACCTGATCGAGCGCTGGGCGTGGAAGCAACGTTAGTATAGTATAAAGAGCCTGAAATGGGGGGTACGTCGATCTTTATTCTTTTGTCGTTTGACTTACTTGCGGGGATGGCTTTTTCGCGAGAAGTAGTTGGTCTTCCATGCCCAAGAGCAGCTAATATTGCAGGGTGTTTCGACGAGTACGTAGAGGTAGAGGCTGAAAATTCAGAGATTTCAGGACATTCAGATCGAACTTCCGCTTGTAATGTAGTGTGAAGGAGTGATGCTGACGCAACATAAGGCAACGTTTATTTTTTTCACTTGGATGTTGAGTACCATTTCCGGTCACATGCACCAGAAAGTATTGGATTTTCGATCGTCGTTATTTTTTTTATTTCTTTTTCTTTGTCTGTTGTTGGATGTTATTTCTAGTGGCTTTGTTTTTGCGACCCTCCCCCTCCACTCCCCGTTACGACATTTTACAACCCCGCTTGCCTCTGCAGACACGGAAAATCTTTTTTTCGTGAAATCTACCCTAATTTGGGCATAGTGGAGGGACGATTTTTTGAAAAATCCACCTGAATTGGAACGATTCTCAAAATCTGCGTAAATTTGGGCATAGTGGATGGACGATTATCCAAAAACCCATCTAAATTCGACATTTTTCGGATTCAGTTTCAAAATTAAAATTTATTCATTTTTTGTTTTTATCTCATGGCGTACACTGTGTCAGAATTTTTTGCTTTGTCCTGGAGAATTGACCCTAGTATCAGCGGTACCGGGGATCGTTACTATATATTACATGTTCAATCCATTCACGACCATGAGTCAAACCGTTGCGGTACACTTATGATAAATGCAATACCTCTGTGAGCATCAAGAAAAAAAAGGGTAATGGACAAACAGGGCAACAAAATCGTCTTCTGACCGGAACTCGTCTCAAAGAGTTGTGTTTCCCATTTTGAAAGGACGAAAAAGTTTATCTTGCCACAATCTATCAAACTGTAAGAAATTACTTCAAAACTTACCAATGGAAGCCCCTTTTTAAGATGGAGTTATTTTTGGGTTACATAATGACATCACAAAATCACGAAACCGTTCGGCCAAAAGCGACCGTACGCGATCTCTAGCACTGTCAGAATGAAAATGGATTTCACTTAAAAAAATCCTGAATTTGGCGAAACATTTTCACATGCTTGGTTAAATCATGGCATGCCGAACATTTTCGCAACTTCAAAAGTAAAAAAAAAAATCTAAAAAAGCTACACTACGACGCATAAGTACAGTTCACCTCCGCACTGCCGTTCAGTCCGCAAAGTGCACGCTAATTGCGAAAGCGTGGCCAGTATCCTCAGACAGTGATGTGAGATCACCCGGGCGGTTTTTGCCTTTGGTGCCCGGGTGATCCCACATCCCTGTCTGAGGATACTCGCAACCGCGCCGCAGCACGCGTTCGCAATCAGCGTGCATTTTGCGGATTGAACGGCAGTCCGGAGGTGAACTGTATAACACTTTGGAAATGGGCGTAGCATAAGTTGGACCGAGGTTCCGAATATCGGGGAGATTTTCTGTGTTTTTCGCTGCGACGAAAACGACGGATCACCTGGTATGACTCCAATTTCTCAATTTGCCTCTAGTTCTAGAAAAAAAGTTTGTATTTGCATATGTATGTATCTAAGGAGCACATGTACATATGTATGAAAATGTCTCGCGATGACCGCCATATTATGCCACTTTCACATGTATTTTTATCATAGTGGTTCAGTTTGATGCTACTTGTCCACTTTCCCGGTGCACTTCACCTTTCTTCTGACGAGAAAGTCAGTGTTAGTCCCTTCCATAATGTTGGACTTGGATTTCGATGGAATCCCAGCTAGCTAAAGCCCCATTCATTGCTGGTCGCTTCGACTATTCGCTGCACTGCCAACAGTTACAAAACCCGTCGCGTCAACAGATCTTGCCTGCACTGAGTCGCGACGGGTTGGAACAGTTTGCTGTTTCAGTCGGGATCGCCGAGCGACTGGGGTATTTCCTAGCTGGTCGAAAAGACCTGCTTGGTTTTGTTGGGTCGCTTCGAAGAGTCGCGTCACTTCCATGATGGAAGCGATTAGTCTAGTCGAAGCGACTAGGCCGTAATGTTTTGTCAAGACGTATGGTATTCGGCGCCAATCTGCAGACTCCACACTCAATCCCACGGCATTGCCCGCAAATCTCCGTCTTGTTTCACGCGGAATCGCGTCCCCGCGAGCGATCCCAAATCGCTCGACGATTTGAAGTCGCTGGACGGAGCGATTTCAAATCGCTTCGTCCAGCGATTTGAGATCGCGGCAGTGTTGTTGGTAGCTCCGACTTCAAGTCAAAGCGACCAGCTATGAATGGGGCTTAAGGCGACCAGCTGGATGTGAATCCAAGTTTGGGCTGGATCCTGAACTGCTCAAGGTCTGTAGTTGCCCAGACGTCTCATGAAACTAGGGAAGCGAAGCGTTTCACGAAGAGTTCTCAGGGACATGGTGTCGTCCCCGACGACTAACTACGAATTCAGTCTAAGCTTCTCCGCAGATATCATTCCCTAGTCCATCAGCCACTATGACAACATTGTGGGCTCCAAAAAGCAATTTCATCGCTCAGAACATTTTCGCAAGATTGCTAGACGCCAGCCCACGCGATCAAACATGAGCACGAAGTTGGGGAACGTGAGTGCTCTATGCAGCAAGGCGCTTTTCGGCAAACTGTGTGTAATATCTTCTTCTTCGACAAAAACAAGTTCATTTTGAATGATCCTGAGGGCACAAGATGTCATTGGAGCGTGTCGAACAGCCGTCGCGGAGACATTTTTCGGACAAGTCCTTCCACGATTGCAGACTGGCTAGGATACTATTCAGTATACTCCTTAGAATCATGCTAATCGCTTCACAGGGCTGAATATTGGCTTAGCGACAACCGCTCGACACGCGCCGACCGAGTGGGCGGACAGTCTTATTCGAACAGACTTTAGTTGTAGTTGAAAGACGCTTTTGTTGCCGTGTTTGCCAACTTCGCCCCCTTTTTTCCGCTGCTCGCAGCGGTGTTGCAGATTTCTTCACAGCAAGAAGGAGCTACTGGACCCATATATGATCAATGTAATGAGCTGTCCTTAATTTTACACAAACACATTGGCCCGCCGTGAGGCGCTATTCATACTCCACAGTGCCAGCGCATTACGCTCATGACGAACGTGCTAGCCGTTGGAGTATGAATAGTTTCTACGCGTTTGAAGAAACTACATATAAATACTCTAGTGACGACGTTGTAGCCAGGGCTGGGCACGCGTCCCGGTTGACCTTAGAGGGGTGCATATTGGACGCTGCGGAGAGGGCAAAGGGGGGTGCCTAAACCGAGCACCCAGATAAAAACAAAGTGCCTGTTCTGCCGAATTTCAGGGAAAAAAATAGTACACGCTTTTCTTTTGATTGGTCAGCTCTTTTTCTCCGCTTTTCGAAAAAAAAAACACTAACAGAATTCAAATTATGGATAGATATGCAGATTGCGTTCGCAAAAATTAATAGCTGCTGTCGAGGTTTTTTTTAATAACTCTATGAATTAAGTATTATCTATAATTTGTTTGATTACTTTGATAAAGAAATAAACACTACTCCGTCATCTAGTAGCAAGTAAGGATTGGTATTATGTCATGTTTCTCTGGTGCAACGTTCATTTATTACACGGGTGGTAACCGATTCGAGGCAAAGATACAAAGAGAGCGCTCAGAAGCGCTATCGTTCACGTTCAAAAAAGAATCAGCGAACTGTTGTATTAGTGCAGATTGAAATTACAGGTTGCACATTTAGTATCACGACTAGCCAACTAATTTTAGCTCATGAGAATGTGACTTATGAAGAGATCCGATTGTGAAAATTGAGGACTTTGCAAGGTCTTGTGAGAGAAGTTAATGATCGTGTCCTCCTCCTTGAGAAGTACCATGTCTCTCATCATGGTAAAAAAAACTGCTATCAGTATCCTGCAGAGCACAAGTGCACTGAATAGGGCTTTGGAACTATAAAAACCCGAGCTGTAGCCATCTGGAGTGCCGCAATCCCTTGAAATTCGGCTCGCCGTGCGATCTGGTGCTTGTCCGCAGCAACACAGCGCACACTGGAGTGGACGCGCACACAATATTAATTTAAAAATGTAATTTATCACAGAACAGGAAGGAGAAAAGGGCCGAAACTGGAGTAAATGAAAGAAGGCAGAGGTACGATACCTTCAATGTAACCATTATAGAAATCTAATGTAAGTAAACTAAGTTGGAGCGGGGTGAGTTTTTGGATTCGACAAGGTTCATTCAAATGAACCTAGTTGAATGAAAACAGCATTGAACATAAAAAGTAAGAGCATTGAAAGAAAGAGGAGAATCTGGCAAACACCTTGGTTTCAATAAGTTTGATATTTGATGTGATATAAGGACCTTAAACCTCGTCCCGGTTTTGTCCCGGTTTTGTCCCGGTTTTCGGGGTAAAACCGGGACGAGATTTAAGGTCCTTAAATCACATTAAAAATCAGTCCTATTGAAACTAAAATGTTTGCCAGATTCTACTCTTTCTAAATATCTCCTTTGCTCTCAGTTTAATGCTAGTTTTGATCAACTAGGTTCGTTTGAATGAACCTTGTAACGGCTAAATATTTACACCAGCTCTAACTTTGTTTATTTACATTGAATTTCTAAAATGGGTACATCCAGAATAGACTTCCTTTACCATCTTCCATTTCCTTCAGTTTCAATCCTTTTCTCCTCCCCGTTCTGTAATAAAATACATTTTTTATTAATATTGTGTGCGCGTCCAATCCCGTGTGCGCTGTGTAGCTGCGTACAAACACCGTATCGCACGGCAAGCCGATTTTTTAAGGGATAGCGGCATTCTACATAGGAGGGTAAAACTCGGGTTTTCTACTCCTTACGAATCACATGAATCCTAACATTGTTCCACAACACAAAATAGTTCTGATTTCCACATCAGAACAATCAAACACAGATTAACTAATCCTTCATAGGTTTATGAAAACATTCGACAGGAAACATTAATAATTGCAATAGTAGTAGTTCTATTGTTTGTAATTGTTCAATTGTTTTGTAATAAAAATCGTTTCATCTTTTGTCATAACTTACCGTCTTACTAACAATATTTCCTCATGGGGTTGTTTTGAAGTTCAGAAATTACACTACCTTTTTTGTTGCCATTTTCGGAATATTCTCTATTCAGTACTTTTTTTTATATTCTTGTTCATCAAAATCAGGAGGTCAAGATCATGGCTGTCCAACTATTCGGAAAACAGCCAATTTCGATTTCCCATAAGGGGGTGCCTAAAAATTACCGAGCTAAGGGGGGTGCATATTCAGATTCGCCAAGCCGGGACGTGTGCCCAGCCCTGGTTGTAGCTTTGCGGATTGAAGCGGGAGTCAACTCTGCCGAGCAAACAGTTTATGTGCACGTGTTCACCACCATGCTAGCAGAGGAGAATACAAGAGTTGATAATTATGAAACGGAATGAAACTGATGCTTGATTAATAAATGACATTATGAAAAAGTCGTTACGGCCATCGCCGTCACGCGCGGGCGTGGCATAAGGCTTCGTTTATACTTCCGCCGCCGAGCGGCGCGGCGAAGTGCTATCCCATAGTATCGATCAATATTAGAGGAATGTACTGTGTCGCGCCGCTCGTCGGCAGGGGTATAAACGACCCCTTACAGAAATGCGCTGTGCCACGCGGCCCGGCGGCGGGAGCATAAACGAACCCTAAGGCCACTCATCCTTCAATGCCACGCCTGCGCGTCACGCGCGTGACTCGCTGGCGCTTAGAAGTACGAATAGCACCTTAGCTCAACTGCAACAACGTATTCGAACCTTCAGAAACACTACGAGAGCTGTAGCAGAATACAGGGTAGCTGACAAGTTCACAGACTTTTTTTCGGACGCACAAGTATGCTGTACAGAGTACCGAAAACGTTGTACACCAACGCACTTTCAAAACAGAAAGTAGCCGAAGTGCTTTGAACGGAGGTGTCGCCAATGCCGCACTATCGCCGGAAGGCCTATACATATGTACCACATATGGATGTGTTAGGTACAGTCGGCATGGATCCTACTGATACTTTGCGTTCCCTATTGGATTTCGACGCAAACTTGGTGCCATCTGCTCGTGCACCGAATTCGAATCAACCTTCAATAATGAACGTAAAGTATCGGTGCTTTCTGTGCCGACTGTATGTACGACTTGCAGAGATCTGTTTCATATCAAAGTTCCATGAAATTTTGGTCACTCAGCAGATACAGTCGGCACGGATCGCATTCATATTTTGCGTTTCTTATTGAGCGTTGGCGCAACCTCGGTGCACTTACATATGTTATAACTTATGGGCGGCGAGTTTGACTCACAATAAGGAACGCGTACGCTGCTTCTCTTTCTCCTCTACGCTCTCTCGTTGTCTTTCCGTCTATCACCTCATGCTTGCGAAGAAATGAAGCAATTTTCGTGCGACAGGGAGGGTTTGGTATCTGCAGAAGAGCCTATTGATATAGTTTTCTATAGTTCTGTACGTACTTGTGTGCAATGTAATGTGATACACAATGCAAAATACATCTATGGGAGAATTCCCATATCACACACGGATCTCACACCAACAAACAGAACACAATAAAAACAATAAATGCATGAGAAAAACAAATTGACTGAGGTGCGATTAGCTCCATCGGCAGACTGCAGCTTTCCATTCAGCCATAATTTTTCTTTCCATAAACACAATCTGGACCAATAACCCTGTTCACTTTCACTTGCTTATTGGTGTCATCGCAGAATCTGCTGCAAGTTGAGATTCATTCAAATGAAAATCATAATGACTCAATCCGGCGTGATCGTGTGTGTCGCTCAATCAACGAGCGTAGATAGATGCTGTCTCTCCTCTCCTTATGCATCGCTTCATATTCTGAGGCTGGAAAAGTCCTATTCCGTTTCTACTAGCATTTCGCCGCGAATGAGTTCCATTTTGAGTTTTTTTTGTAAGATTCACTTAGCGACTGGACGTGAAAGATCTCCAGGCAATAGGGATCATATTAAGATTCGCGTCATAATTTTCAATCTACTCAGACAGTAACACCGGTGGGATGGCTGGCGCATGATGGGCCGAGCAGCACCCACCACGTGATGCGACCGTCGTTGTCCCTGCATCTAGATATTGCCGGGCTGATCCCGGGACGATGGCGGTCGGATCGCGGAATGTTTGTTGTTTGATGCCCTTATAAAGTAATTCGTGTGTAAAAATAATTACACTTTCATCAGAAAATAAAGGAGCAGCACTCATTCGTCTGTGATTGTTTGCAACAGAAAGGATCCAAGCGCTGGCGCGCTTCAGTCGGCATGAATCCTTATGATACTTTGCGTTCCTCATTGAAGGTTGGCGCAAACTTGGTGCACCTATGTTAAAGCCTATGACACTGAGTTTGCGCCAACCTTCAGAAGGGGCTGAAAAGTGTCACTAGGATCCACGCTGACTGTACATATAAGAGCTCAATGGTCTCGCAAACCTACTCAGACAACAGGTGCGGACTGACCGCTGGCAGTCAAGGCCTCTCCGGGCAGTACGCCGGCAAGTTGCGGGCGGATCGCTGCTCATCGTGGCCTCGGCGGGCGGATCGCTGGCTATCAAAGCCTTTGCGGGCGGATCGCTGCGTTTTGGCGGGCGGATAGCGGCGCCTGGGAAACTTGAACACCCTAGCGGGCGGATCGCCGGCAAGCTCTAAAGCGGCGATCCGCCCGCAACCTGCCAGCGATCCGCCCGCAAGGGCTTTAATAGCCAGCGATCCGCCCGCTGAGCTATGAGATGCAGCGATCCGCCCGCAACTTGCCGGCGATCCGCCCGCCAGGGCTTCGATAGCCAGCGATCCGCCCGCTTAAATTGTACACGGTGAAACTGGTCAATCAATGATGAGTGGATTGGAGTTCATTTATTGATCCACTACCACGCCATAAATCCCCATCCGCCATCTCTACTTCAGTGTCATAGTTGTTTCACTTCTATATGTCGCTTTTTTCTTGATGTTGCTTAATTGTTGAAAGATCTTATAATGCTTACCTTGTATTTAGCTCATTAGAGTACGTGCTCTTTGATTCTCCCAGTTTATCGCTAGTATCCTAATTCGGGGAAGCGGTTGTCTTTGAAAAAAAAACATATGGTGTATGCTAGAAATGTAGAGAAAAACGCTTCGCTCAAAAGATGGCGGAATAACATCTACGCCGCGGCTATTTAGAGATATGATAGAAACCATACAATATCGTTAAATTCTTGGCACAGATGGTGCTATGTACTATACTTCGGCGGCTCGTAAATTTTTTCGAATAATCGAGTTTTCGACTAAGTCGATTTTTGAAAATTTCGAATAATCGAGTTTTCGACTAAGTCGATTTTTGAAAATTTCGAATAATCGAGTTTTCGACTAAGTCGATTTTTGAAAATTTCGAATAATCGAGTTTTCGACTAACTCGATTTTTCAAAATTTCGAAAAATCGAGTTGTCGAATTGACTCGATTTTTCGAATAATCGAATGGTCATGTTTTTGACTAACTCAATTTTTCCAGTTTTCAACAATTGAGTTTCTGAAGCACCTTATCTCGACTATTTTGAGCATACTACATTCTACTGCTTCAAGACATTGATTAAAAGTATATCTGGCAATGAAAAACGCCATCTTCACACAGTAAGACGGCCGGAACCAATACTCATGTATTAATGTCGATTAGCATTATCCATCGACCAAATTCCAAATGCTTCAGAAAACCAAACGAATTTCATATAGGAGAGAAATACGGTTCAAGTAGATCATTTAGTGGATGAACAATCAGAATTCATCTTTGGAGACGATAATCATGGAAAAAGCCGGAGCTGAGTGTAACAATAATTAGCCAGGGCAAATCGTATTCTACTTCTAGATCATCCAAACTCATAGTGGACTCTCCGTCATGATATTCAGCCTCTTCGGCTAGACTTTAGCCGTTTTCCTCGTCTTTTTGGCCTTCATGGCCTTTTTCGTCTTCTTGCCCGATTTTTTCTACGGAGAGTGCAGCTTCTCCTCCGTATCTGCGAAGCTGTGCTTCTGTGGCCACAATAGAAGCTGTTAGTTTTCTGGATCTCCCACCTTTTTTCTAAGAGAAAGGAGAATAAAGCCAAGCATCAAAAATAAATTTGAAAACCAAAAGTTTCGGTTGATTTGCGAAGTTCCGCTGGTCCCAATGCATTCAAGCCTCTTGCATGGTTTTTTTTTCTCGAGCAAGGTGAAATAATTGACCGTCATGTACTAATTTCCAGGCTATCGCGCGACCGTCTTGTTATTTCTAATGAGTTTATCGGTATGCTCACACGTGAGGATTGAGGAATTTTGGCGTAAATTAATACCGGCTTTAAGTGAAAAAGATGGTCGTGAGCCGTACGAGAACATTCGAGAACTATGAGCAAAAAACAACTGGCGACAAATTAGGTGCATGGTCTTCAACTGCATTTTGAAACAGTTTAACTGAAGGAGAACTTCTTTGACTCGAAACAGTCGACTATCGAATTTATTCGACTGTTCGGGTCTATCGAATAATCGAGTCTGCGACTAAGTCGATTTTCAGGAATTTCGAATAATCGAGTTTCCGACTAACTCGATTTTCAGGAATTTCGAATAATCGAGTTTTCGACTAATTCGGTTTTTCAAACTTTCGAATAATCGTGTAGTCGAATGATTCGATGTCGACTGTTTCAGTCGATACCAAGACTCGATGACTCGACTCGACATAGGTATACTATGTACCCATCCACGTTTTACAAGAGAAAGCTCAGGTCGCATCAGCGAAAACGACTTGTGTTGTCAGTATTTCTTGGGCAACTACGGTGGTGGTCGTAATGCATTCCGATTACGAAAGGGACGGGCAGAGGGGGATGATCGGAGCGCATGAGTGGACGAACGGAGAAGCGAAGCGAAGCGCGTGAATGGAAGAGTCACCGAGTTTTCCTCGCCTCTCCTGCGCTTGGAGTAATTTACGACCATCCACTGACGGCTCACTTGGCCTGTTTTCAGTTTTTCGCTTTGAAATTATTCGAAAAATTGTTCGAATATATTCGAGTCGATTTCATTCGAAACTATTCAAAATTCGGACCTCGAAAAAAAAAGAGGCCATTCGAATATATTCAAAAATCGGACGTTAAAAAAGGGAGTCATTCGAATCTATTCGATATTCGGTCTTTTCTTCCAGGGCACAACTTAAAGGCATCGTACGAGCTGAAAACCGCCTACCGTTTTTTGGGTTTGAGTCAATGGTTGGGCCCTCCTGGGAACGTGGTTAGAGTTTGTCGGGTCACCGACGCTTTTTTGGGAAGATATGGGAGATCGAATGCCTCGAATTCTGCCAGAAGAGGCCGGCCTTCCGACGGCCGTGTGACATAAAGTGAGAAAATAATGTGGCTTATCATCAAATGATAAGCTTAAATGAGTGGGAGTTGATGTATCATTTGTTGATAAGCTACCTTCTTTTCTCATTTGAAGCCAGACGGCTGCCGGAAGGCCGGCCTCTTTTGGCGGAATTCGAGGCATTCGATTTCCCATATCTTCATAAAAAAGCATCGGTGACCCGACAAACTCTACCCACGTTCTCAGGCAGGCCCAACCATTGATTCAAACCCAAAAAACGGTAGGCGGTTTTCAGCGCGTACGATGCCTCTAAGTAAACTGGTGTCAACCTTGTTTTTAGAGGAAGCGAGCCTCCTTCGAGGGAAGTAGATATATGACGCATTTTTCAGGCGCAGGAGTCAGATGGCAGCGGCGTCCTCGGTTCAGTTACTAAAGTTTGCGGTGCTTGAACCCTATCTGGAGGTCCCTCTCACCCGGTGAAGGCCCCAATAGAGGTTGGGAGGAGTCGTCGCGCCGCGTGTTGTGGTGCCGGCCGCATCGTGTGTCGCTGTGCCGGCCGCGTCGCGTGTCGGCGTGCAGGCGGTGTCCCGGTTTAGCGTGCAGGCTAGCTGTGTGGGCGCAGTGTTGAATTCGAGTGATGAGGTTCCTCAATTTGGATATGTGGACCGTGACTGCCCACATTTTTGAGGATTTTCTATGGGAGGATACGAAAGGTAAGAATTTGAAAACCTGAATATACCCGAAAGACCGAGTTTCAAAGAAGTCGAATTACGATATTTGAAATGTCGTATCGGCATGGATCCTAGTGAGACGTTCTGTTCCCGAGTAAACGTTGGTGCAAGCTCGGTGCCATATGCTAATACATAGGTGCACCAAGTTTGTGCCAACCTTCAATCAGGAACGCATGGTAAATAGAATTTCATTATTCCGAGACCCACAATGCAGATTTTTCTGGAACTTAGGCAATGTAGGGAGCCCTTACTAGCTTTGTGAAAGTGCCGAGTGAGCCAAATTGTCCGCTCTAGCACAATGTGATTTTACTCCAGTTGCCAAAAGATGAAAATGCGACTAGTTGTAGCTAGCAAAACGTTTTGGCGCGATTTAGTTAGTTGGCCGTATTCATGAAACAAAGGGAGCCTCCCGGGAAGGTCCAAAGTTCGCCCAACGCATACACTGGCTGCTTATAGGAACCCTTCCGGGAGGCTCCCGTAGTTTCATGGATATGGCCACAGAACTTTTCAGGGTGATTGTGAACTGGCGCCCTGAAGGGATGGTCGCGTGAATGATTCCACAATATCCAACCTGCGCCCCATATTGGAGCACAATCGAACCGCAAAGTACACTTCTAGCGCAGCTGATGAGCTTCAAATCTCTACTGCCCTAATCGGAGTTAACTTTGGGTCTGCAGCTGCAAACAACCGTAGTTGCAGCGAGCAGCTCGGATATAGTAGAGCTGGGTCTACGGGGTCACGGCACTATCATTTAGGTCCCAGCAAGATTGTTTGTAAGCTGCGTGCTGCAACAGACCTTATCTGCAAATGCGGAGCGCTATTTCACTCCTGTTCGGACACTGCGGGGCGGGCTGGACGAAATTCTTTTGAGAGACTGGGGCATTGCATTCAATTTTCGAAGAGCTTGACCAACTGCCGTGTCTGGTGTTCGAAGAGGCCTATCGTACACCGGTGGGTCAATCTGTCGTGAACCAACTTCTAAGAAAACTTGTAAAGTTTTCAAACATTAAAGGGTAGAATATGAGACACGGGACGGAGTAAACGAATTGATTCATTATTATGTGGGTATAAGGCAGTAGATGAGCAGTACTGAGGTGTGCAGAAGTACGGCCGGCACCGGTTGCCCACATACCTTGCGTTCCTTATTGTGACTTGGCGCAAGCTCGGTGCACGCAAGTTATGTATAACATAGGCACATCGGCTTTGCTCCAAGAAACAATAAGAAAAGCAAAATATCAAAGCGATCTGTTGTCGACTATACGCCGGTTGGGGTCTAGGGTGCAGCATAAACTTCAGGGCTTCAGTTTCTTGGGCAGTAAAAAATTTTTGACCGGATTTTTTGACCCAGGTTTTCCTCAACATGTTTAGGTAGTCAACTCTTTGGGTTGATTAACACTGCGTCATAGGCGCTTAAAGGCACAGTCCAAGCTCAGGGGCCAAATCTAAGATTTCCACATAATTATGAAGTAGACCCACCCCGTATAACACCTGCCAAGTGAGAGCTCTCGATTCCACAGAATAGGGTGTGCTGCGTTATGCCCGAAATGGGCGGAGCGGGGGCGGAGTCGGCCGTCACCAATTGCCCAGGTGGCTAGTCGTAAACGGAGGCGCGAGCAAAGCAATTATAGCGTTGCGCTCACTACGACAGCGTCGACCAATTAACAAGCCATTCAAGCCAAATGACGAAGAGAAAATAAAGAAGAGAAAATTAAAAAGTGGTGAGATAGGACAATATCGACCGTAAAGAGTTATTCGATTCGGTTCGTCTGCGACAGTACCTACAGAAATGACCCATGCTTTAAAAAAAAACTTCTGTGAATCTCTCACAAGGGAACTACTTACTCTAAGCCATTCTAACCATTTCAAATGAAATATGCTTTTCTAGAGCCATTTTTGGACGTAAAGTCCGAATATGCCCATGGCAGCTGCCTTGATTCATTGTAAAAGAAGTTATAGACATTTTTTCTCTGACTTTCATACATATTCTACCCTCCAACTTCTTCCAGTGTGAGTCTAGGCAGCTGCTATGGGCATATTCGGATTTACGTCCAAAAATGGTTCTAGAAAAGTACATTTCATTCTTAATGGTTAGTATGAGTTATAGTAGTCTCTTGTTAGGCATTTAGCCGATTCTGAGTATGTAATATTGGAGCATTGTCCTTCCCCTACAATAAATTAAAATTGCGCTCTGAATGGTATTTGAGCAAGCCTTCCTTGTTATTGAATTCAGTTTTCCCTTTTTTTAATTTTTTTAATCGATTCATATTTGATTCACTCGAAGGTTTGGACAATGTTCTTTTTTCATATCGAGTCTTTAGTAATTTATTCGGTTTTTCGAATTTTTGAGTCATTTGGTACAATACCGCTGCTATTCAGGGAAAAAAGGGGCGGAAACGCCAAAGTGGGCAACTAAAGCGTCTTTCTACCATAACTCGGGAAAATCTGTGTAGTTCTTTTTTGGAAGTTGTAGTATTTGTAATAGAGCCACATATAGAAATATGTATATAGAAATATAGAGGGACATCTATTTTTAAGGTGCACATAATATTTAATGATGATAATGATAATACAAGATTGGTAATCAGATGTTTCTAGAAACAGTTACCTTTATAGCAACCTTTATAAAATTGGATCGATTGGCTTGCGTAGCTCGTTAGTTGGTCCAAGCGGCCGTAGTGAGAGCGACGCTATAATTGCGTTCCTCGCACCTTCGCAATAAGCGAGATATAGGAGGAAGCCAATCTGGGGCGCCCACACCAGGAAGCCACTTTGGCACGCCCCTTTACGATCTTTCGAGCTGAACAGTGGCGAGATGAGTGATGATTTCCGATCAATTGCACCGTTCTTCCCTACATTCTCAGCCTCCCTCTTTATTCAGGTCGGCTCGCATCCATAGGTTGCAAATGACGGAAGTTACAAGCCTCGGACAACTCGTCCACCATGCTTCCGCAGCTCAATTTTTGAGGGGTCACAACTCCGCTCCCAGGGGGCCTTGTACGACTAGAGACATCATTGGAATCAGCGTGAGACCATTTTCAAGATGAGAAGGGAAACAGAAAATTGGTTTTGAGGTTGGACTGTGCCTTTAAGAATTGGTCCCCGACCCGAGGGATCAAAAGGAGAAGGGGTTCAAATTACGGGTACATCGCTGATAACCGGCGGGTAGATCGCTGATAACTTGCGGGTGGATCGATGATAACTGCTGGGCGGATCGCTGGTTACTGGCGGGCGGATCGCTGGCTACTGGCGGGCGGATCGCTGGTTACTGGCGGGCGGATCGCTGGCTACTGACGGGCGGATCGCTGGCTACTGGCGGGTGGATCGCTGGCTACTGCCGGGCAGATCGCTGGCTACCGGCGGGCGGATGGCTGGCTACTGGCGGGCGGTTCGCTGGCTACTGGCGGGTGGATCGCTGGCTACCGGCGGGCGGATGGCTGGCTACTGGCGGGCGGATGGCTGGCTACTGGCGGGCGGATGGCTGGCTACTGGCGGGCGGATCGCTGGCTACTGGCGGGCGAATCGCTGGCTACTAGCGGGCGGATGGCGGGGGGGATGTCGATCCGCCCGCCAAAAGCCAGCGATCCGCCCGCACCTACTGTCTGAGTAGGCAACTCAACCGTCGGCTCGCCTGGAAGGCAGTAAACCATGAATCGTATATGTCGCCGGTGAGGCGCTATTCATACTCTTCGACATCAGCGCTTCATGCTAGTGGCGTGCTGGCAGAGCGTTGAATTATGAGTGGCCAAACACCTCGCCAGCGCGGCCCGCGCGTGTTTCCAGTTCCGCCATGGTGACAACGACCGTAAAGACTTTTTCATCAATTTCATTATTGGTCCATTATCAATCTCATTTCGTTCCATAATAATTGTTCCAAGCACCATCTGCCACTATGACCATGAACGCACGCACAACTTTCGCTTGCTCGGCAATGTTGAGGCCCCTTTATTCCGCTCCAAAATAGCGTCGCAGCTCAAGTATTCATAGTCTCCAGAAGCGCGTAACGCATGTAGAAAGTATTTATACTCCAACGCCATCTGCGAAATAATTCCGTACAGTTGGATAGATTGTGGCCCGACAAACGTTTTGGTCTTGTCAACATTGAGAACTGAGCAGTTTGGGACGAGTTACGGTCAAAAGACGCTTTTGCTTCCATTTTTGACGAATTTGTCCCTTTGATGCGTGTGACGTGCTGGCGGAGAGGAGTATGAATAATGCGGTCAGCCCAGCGCGCCTTCCTTCTACCGCCCCTCAGACACTAAGGCCCACGTCAGACTTCGTCGACAAACCTGCTGAGTGCGACTGAGTCCGATTGAGTCCGCGGCGGAAAATACGTCCACGACCGCCTGCAACCGACTGAGTCCGGTTGCCCCCCAGCGCCACCCAGTTCCTCTGCGAAACGCGCAATCGATAGTCAGCCGCAGCAAAAGGTGGGCAGAGCGCAGACGACGAGAGTCGGGATACGGCGGGACTCGGCAGGTCGCAGTCGGCCGAAGAAAATGCACCCAAATTACGTGAGAAACTCCTATATCGACTGGGTGGGGTGAGGATGATTTCGGTTGGGACGCAGCGGGACTCAGTCGGTGCATTGACCCCGCCCTTGTACGCATGAGAACCATCAGTATCGACCGGGGGGAATGCGGTCGCAAGAAAACGGTCGCAGTCGGACTCAGTGGGTTGATTTTTTTGCACTCGGGCCGAACAACGCCCACCCCGTGATCCCACCACCATCTTCCTAGGATGAACCCGGCAGGGAGGCAATGCTGCAATGCTCCCCACTATCCGACCGAAACTTCAATGGCTGTCTTCGGTCCGACCGGCGCCCTAATGTTCTTCCGCGATCAGCCCGGCGAGCCTTTTGCTCACCACATTCGCCCGCCATGCTCCCGCGATCAGCCGGGACAGGCGTCGGTCCGACCGGTGCTACTAACTGAGCCACCGCCCGATCCAGAATCACCTGACCTACAGCGAAATTATACGCCACCCCCCACCCCCCCCAACTTTGGTGTTCTGAACCTCGCGTGATTTTAGAGGACAAACGGTGAATGCCAATAGACGCAGCATCCTTGAAAACCCAGTGTACTAGTTTTTAGGAAAACGGTTCAGCTGCCAAGAAACTGACGCCGAACTATGTCGAAAATGGCCTTTGCAAAATTATACGACACAGCTGAAGATTCTTCATCCTCTGTGCCTATTTGTTTATCTTAAAAAATCATCAGGAAGACTGTGCTTCTAGCCCGCAGGATTATCTTGGCCCAGAGCTGTGTCGAAAACTCGGTGTGGCGTGTTGAACACCATATTTTTGAAGACTCTCAACCTGCGCCCATTAGCCAACAAGGGTTAGTTTGGGTTGATCCACGAGCTCATAATGTTTGCTCTGAGCTAAGACTCAACGCACAGAAGTATCCCACAACCTTCCCAGGTCCGGGAAAAAGACCGGAAATTCAAGCAAATTGTTATGAATCGCCTGAAACCAAGCCTGCGCAGCCCTGCTGACAAAAAAGAAGGCAATTACATATGCTTCGAAAAGGACAGGAGGTTATGCTTGAAACTTTCCAATGATCTGTTGAGTTCATAGTACATGGGGCGAACACGTGGCCCAAGTCGTCATCACAGCTGAATCCGTCATCATTTTGGGAGAAAGAGGCATACATAAAAGACTTCCTCTTCCAAACCTCCCAGTCAAAGATAGGTGTGGGTTTTTATCTAGATCTTTCACGAAACCTATTTCAGTCGAGGACAAGACCAATCCGAAGAGATCGGATGGATACAGTAAGCACTGAAGAGATCTTCACAAATATCCGCGTTAATTCTCGAGTAAAAACTTCGGAGGAGAAAGGCTCGTGTGTTGGGCAGGATCCAGGTAGCATGGCAAGCTGGATCACGTATTTGTACCATGCACTGTCGTTCAGAGCCAAATTCCGGTCCGCATTTGCGGACAACTGCTGTTACTTCACGCAACAGGGTAATTATCGTGCTGGGACCACTTGTTCCCGGCTCGATTAACCTTTCTCCCAGCACGAATATCATCGTAATGTGTCATGCAACAGTCGTAGCCCGCAATCGCGGACCGGATTTTGGCCCCAGAACGAAAGTATATGAGCTTCACAGACTAACAGCGAGATAAAATATCGTCTCCTGCCCGTTTTGGAACGTATCCGTATTCTTTTTTCCTCCTCAGGACGACGTAGGCTTGGTTTCAGACCAAACATGTCATTTCGCTTGAACCTCCAGCCTGTTCTCCTTACCTCAAACCGATGGAAATCTTGTGGGATAATCTGGGTCGTTGAGCCTACGCTCAGAGCAGTGCTGCGTTGATTTTCATGTACCGATTATCCGCTAAAATCACACAAAGTTTAAAACCCCGAAAATTGGGGCATGTTGTCGTATAATTTTGCAACGCACAGTATTGGAAACGATCAGTGTCGGAGCTTTCACCTTTTCCAGATATTTTAATAAAGATATTTTCAGCGTCCACAATTTCGAATGTGCTATAGCTTCTTTTTGGCTGGAGAAGGTGCTAGGCAACGAAGCTAGTCTGCGATTTCTGCATTTGTAGGGGAATTTCTTGTCTCAGTTTTCATAAACGTCTGCAATAGGTTGTCCTTCAATTGTTAATTCAGACAGCTATGCTGAAAGCGCTGAACGATTGGACCATGATGATAGATAATGGAGGCTCAGTAGACGTTGCATCTTTGGATTTTTCTAGAGCGTTTGATAGGGTCTGAGGCTGAAGGCGAAACTGATTTCAGTCGGAATTCATCCACGTATTGTGTCTTCGGTAGATTCATTTTTAACTGAGCGGACTTTTAATGTACGGGTGAACCAAGCGTATTCTGAGCCAAGAAAAGTTCTAAGTG
Source organism: Aplectana chamaeleonis (assembly GCA_029168955.1). Taxonomy (NCBI): domain Eukaryota; kingdom Metazoa; phylum Nematoda; class Chromadorea; order Rhabditida; family Cosmocercidae; genus Aplectana; species Aplectana chamaeleonis. The sequence goes on from JAPDOI010000355.1 coordinate 386,081, forward strand.
GAGTTCCCCAAGGGTGTGTGCTTTCCCCAGTGTTATTCAGTATTTACACTTACGATATACCGAGCCTGGCTTCATCTTTTGAGGTGAGCTGCATTGCGTTTGCTTATGATATCAAAATTTACTATTCGATCACATCCGCAGAGAGTAGTATGAGGCTGCAGAGTGCAATCACCGCTGTAGATCGCTGGTCCCTAGAGTGGAAGTTACCCCTATCTTAGGAAAAAACGAAAATGCTTCATCTTGGAAAACGAAATTCAATATATAGTTATAATATGGGAAATTTCCCCCTAAGTATTGTGCAGAATATTCAAGATCTTGGATTCTTCATAACCAAGGACCTGAGTTTTGACTGTCATTGCGAGCGAATAGCTAAAAAAGCAATGAGAGTTATGCACAACTTGTTCCGACCTCTCAAGACAAGATATACCTCTGTTCTATTAAAGGCTTTCAAAACATATGTGAGACCTATTCTTGAGTACGGCACTATTGTTTTCTGTCCTTACAAACGCAAATTCATCCTCAAATTGGAAAGGGTACAGAACAGCTTTACTAGGAAGTTGGTTATCAGAAAACTAGGTTTTGTGTATGATGGCATACATGACAGCAAAACTAGAAACAGAGAGTTAAATCTTCGATCCCTATCGTATAGAAGAAGGAACGATCTTGTCATGGTCCACAATATTTTGAATGATTAATGCAGTCTTGATAGAGAAAAATTGTTCACAGTGAGAGAATCAAGAACGCGAGGCGGGGAGCAAAAAATCGCTCTCAGCACTGCCAAGACTGCTGTTCGGCACAGCTTCTTTGTTAAAGGCAGCATACACTCTCGTAAATGTGATTGAGATAACTACGGTAATAGAATGGTATGGCCCAGATTACAACGCCTACGCATTTTGAAGTGTCAAAAACGACCCACAATGCCGCTACATGCGTTAGAAGTTGGCCCTGCCCTGTATTTTCACGCCCCCTGTATTTGCCCTTTTTCTGCAACGCAAGGTTGCTGGGTCATATCCACCGTCGGTACTGTTGGTAGATTGCCTAACAAGTGAACCACACACGTCACTGACGGCGAAGATGGTCCAGCAACCCTGTTGTGGAGGAAAAGAGCGAATACAGGGGGCGTGAAAATACAGGGCGCGGCTAACTTCTAACTCATGTAGCGGCATTGTGGGTCATTTTTGACACTTCAAAATGCGTAGGCATTATGTTGTAAGCCATATGGCTCGATCCACATTGTTATCCCAACCACGTTTACGAGCGTGTATGCTGCCTTTTATAGAGCTGGTTCGGACTATTTGAAATTTAGCAAAAAGTTTTCTATCCCTCATGATATAAAAGGTTTTAACAAAACAGTGGACTGTTTTCAGAGTTCCTCTGGGCAGAGCAGCTGACCACAGTTTGCTTCGACGACAATGAGTAACAATTTTACAAATGTAATTCCGTTTATTAATGGTTGCGGCTCTCAGTCACAACAGCGACAAACCAGGCCAGTCTGCCGTAGCAACGATTCCAGTGCTGCAACAATCTATGTGCTTCAGGTCTGAAGAAGGTGCTATGCACCGAAAGCTAACCAGAGAGCTGAAGTTCAAGAAGGAAGTTTTGCGAGTTTTTTTTGGAAGACACTTTTTCTCGACGAACTTTCACGAATTTTTGCAGATTTCGAGCCTCTTTTGGATTATAGACATTTCAAAAATGTAATTCCGTTTCTTTACCACATATTAGCTTTTATTTCTCTCTTAGGTCACCACTCGTTTGTTTTCTGCATTTAATCTGTTTTAAAGGCAGTGTTCACGATAAAAATCGTTTTTCTGTTTCTCAGCCTATCTTGAAAACGGTCGCTGATTCCAACGATGTCTCTGAAATCGTACACGATCTTCTGGGAACGTAGTTACGGTCCCTCAAATATTGAGCTAGGGAAGCATGGTGGACGAGATGTCCGAGGCTTGTATCTTCCGTCTTTTTGCAGCCAATGTACGCGAGCTGACCTGAGTAAAGAGAGAAGTTGAGAATGAAGGGAAGAACGGGGCTTTGATCGGAAACCATCGCTCATCTCACGATCTCGAGTGTTCCATTGTTCACGTCGAGGGGCGGAAAGGGGCCGGACTTTCCCAAAGCGGCGGGGCTTGCCCACTTTTCTAAGCCGTTTTGCGGCTCCTGGGTAGCTTTTCGTCCCGTTTCTTTGACGCTGTTCTGCTTCTGAGAGCCACGAAAAACGGAATATTCGAGGATGAAGTTTATCGTGAACAATGCCTGGTGTATTTCAATTTGCTAGTTGCGTATCTTTTCGTAGAAACGGTGTTTTCCAACATGGTCGTCGATGATCGTCGATCATGTGATAAATATATAATTATCATTTGAGGAAGACCATGCATTTGAATTCTGCACAAAGCATCTCATATCCGACTCTTACTCCCGTGCCTGCTTCGTATCTTGACTAGTGGTCTATTCGAAACCTTGTATTCGAGCCCACGTGGGAATGTCCGGAGCCATCCAGGTTAATTATTTCTTCCTCATTTATCAAAGTCATTTGACCTCACTGTTTTCCTCTAATGAAATCAGACGTCTGAATACGGGGGAGAAACAATTCATATCAAACCAAATAAATGAATGAGTAAATAAATAAATAAATAAATAAATAAATAAATAAATAAATAAATAAATAAATAAATAAATAAATAAATAAATAAATAAATAAATAAATAAAAATAAATAAATAAATAAGCGAATAAATAAATAAATAATGAAATATAATAGGCGAATTCAAAAAAACCAACAAATAAAACCTGATAGAAGTTTTATTCTTTTAACTTATTAACGTCAGATTGCTGCTTCAATCATTTGGTAACGCGCACGGATAGTGCCATGTCGCTCCCGCTGCTCAATCTAATCCTGGGAGAGCAAGCACTGAGATCTGAATTCTTGTGAAAGGTTGGTCAAATCAAATTTTTCCCCGATAGGAGGCTCTGAACGAATTTAGTCGAAAACTTTGGGAAATCGACAGATCCCTCTATGAGGTATAAATAAACGCTCAACCGAAAATCCGTACAACTCCAAAACGCTATAAGTCTGGACAAAGTTTGGAAAATGTGCCTTGACCCAAATTTTGTTCAGGTGGGTAGTTTTGGGCACTGAACACAATAATGTAGTCCGTTTCCGGGTTTTCCGTAGACTAATCTGGAATGTACGATACGAAATGCATAAAAAACGACCGTTTTAGGCTTGTAGCTTTTAGGAACCTGGAGCTCGGGGTGGGACAAATTGCAGTTTTACCTTGGAGGACTAAGAGATACTAACAATACGAGTGGTCTTTGTAGATGCGTTTATCGCCATAAACACTTATCACCTTTGCCCAAAAAGCTATATTAGGTCAAAATTTGTGTTTCCGGAAGCTGAGCTAAACGCAACGTTTGTGAATTCGGGGTAAATTTGGCCCTGAAATCACTGATCAGGGTCATTTGAGATGCTGGGCTCGAATACGGGGTAAGCATTACCTTGATCTTGGAAAGGCCACACCACGGGTATATGAGTAAAGGCTTGACAAAACTAGAAGCTTATTTTTGTTATCCAAACGTCTACTCAATACTAGTCAAGTGATTCCGAAAGCGTTAGAGGGATCTGTCGATTGTCCAAAGTTTTCGACTAAATTCGTTCAGAGCCTCCAATCGGGGGGAAAATTTGATTTGACCAACCTTTCACAAGAGTTCAGGTCTCAGTGCTTGCTCTCCCGGGATTGGATCGAGCCGCGGGAGCGACTTGGCACTATCCGTGCGCGTTACCAAATGATTGAAGCAGCATTTTGACGTTAATAAGTTAAAAGAATAAAACTTTTATCAAGTATTATTTGTTGGTTTTTTTGAATTCGCCTATTGTATTTATTTATTTATTTATTTATTTATTTATTTATTCATTTATTTATTTATTTATTTATTTATTTATTTATTTATTTATTCATTTATTTATTTATTTATTTGGTTTGATATGAATTGTTTCTCCTCCGTATTCAGACGTCTGGTTTCATTCGCGGAAAACCGTGATAATATCATTATGAGGTCAAATGACTTTGATAAATGAGAATGAAATAATTAACCTGGATGGCTTCGGACATTCCCACGTGAGCACGAATACAAGGTTATGAGATGCTAGGTTATGAGTCGGATATGAGATGCTTTGTGCAGAATTCAAATGCATGGTCTTCCTCAAATGATAATTAACCATTGAAGGACAACCCATTGCAGACGTTTATTTATTTATTTAGGTACGCTGTATAAGGCACGCTTAATAAGAAAAAGAACTCGAATCAATAAACATGAGCTCACAAGGGAACCACAATAAGTCATAGTGACCATTCCAAATGACATGTACTTTTCTAGAACCATTTTCGGACGAAAAGTCCGAATATGCCTATGGCAGCTGCCTAGACCCACTCTAAAAAAGTTATAGGCATTTTTTCTCAGATTTTCGTACTTATTGTACCCTCCGAAAAGCGCATTATTTTTACGAAAATCCGGAAACGGGCCTCATGATCGTGTTCAGCACCCAAAACTACCCCACTAAGCAAAGTTAGGTTGAAGGAACATTTTCCAAACTTTGCGCAGACGGACAACGTTTTGGACTTGTACGGATTTTCGGTCGGGCGAACACGAATCTGATGTCGGTTTATCGATTTTTGGCAGCTTACGGTAGAAAACGGTGGGTATACGGTAGTTTGGTCAAAGTCTCAGATTTCTCTCAAAGTTTCTATGTGGGGGTTATTTGGAGTGCTGAATACGAATTTGATGTCCACTTGTCGATTATCGGAATATTGAGGTAGGTTTTGCCTCCTAAATGGCATGTTACCGACCGTAACCTACAGTAAACCTTAAAGTTTGGGCAAGCAAACCCCAGATTCGTGTTCAGCACCCTAGATTACCCTTCCATACATGTTTTAAGCGAAATGAGGAGAAAAATTTAAAAACACCCTTAAAATTCCATGGGGGGTAGTACCCTTACTTTGCCGCGAAGCTTTAAAAAACTCTCATAACTTTTTTCAGAGTGGGTCTAGGCAGCTGCGATGGGCATATTCGGACTTTTCGTCCGAAAATGGTTCTAGAAAAGCACATTTCATTTGGAATGGTCACTATGACTTATTGTGGTTCCCTTGTACTCGAACGAGTCGACCCACGCAATGTAGTACAAAAGTCCCCGACTCGAACGAGTCGACCCACGCAATGTTGTACAAATATAGCGAAAGAGAAGTGAATTCGCCTTTGCTGAACATTCGTTTGCAAATCGGGGGACGCTCAATTCCATTACCGCGGATATCAAAAGAAACGCTCCTGTGGTCGCTGTCGCCAACTGGTGAATTGACTGAGACATTACTTAGAAATTCATCCCCATTTGAGAATAATAAATCCAGAATGTTCTCCCCTCGAATAGGTTCCAAAACGAATTGTTTGAAATCGTGACTGCTGATGACTTCAGAAGAAGTATCCGTGAAACAGGTCTGCTCGTTCTACCCTGCCCAATCGACTTCAGGAAAATTGAAATCGCCAATCAAAATTGCAGGATATTCTGTAGTCGCGAGATCACTCAGTATTTTAGTCAGCTCTTCGGTTATAGCCATAGCGGTAGAGGATGGTCTGTAAACTAAAACTATTCTGAAGCACAAGTCACCATGAAAGATGTCTACTGCTAAAATTTCGTATCCATTGACAACTGAATCAGAAAAAACCACAGAATGCGATAAAGTGCTTCTAAGAAAAATCGACACCCCACCACCAGACCTCCGACTTCGATCGCAGCGTAGAATGGCGTACTCTTTTATCCAATCGTCAAGCATGGAAAGAATGGAGTGAATAGATTTAATCCATCTCAGAAAAAAGATACAAATCATATTTACTACCAAGATGAAGATTTAGTTCAATGTAGTTTTTAGGGAAAGACCTGAAGTTAGCGTACAAACACGAAAGAGATAATACCGGAATGGAAAGGTTAGAACCAGATTGACCCGAAGGGTCTATTTCCCTAAAAAAACCACACTGAACAGAACCTGAGGCATTTGAGTTCGGATTCAATACTTCACAAGAATGAGGACGTCGCCCATAGGAATTACTGGGCAAAATAGCAATACTCGGCGAGACAACAGTTTGAACTTGAGAAGCAACAGGAGAAGGATCGTTATGCCTTTATGAAAATTGAGACGAGAAATTCCCCTACGAATGCAGAAATCGCAGACTAGCTTTCGTTGCCTAGCACCTTCTCCAGCCAAAAAGAAGCTATGGCACTTTCGAATTTGTGGACGCTAAAAATATCTTTATTTGAAAATCTGGAAAAGGTGAAAGCTCCGACACTGATCGTTTCCAATACTGTGCGTTGCAAAATTATACGACAACATACCCCAATTTTTGGGGTTCTAAACTTCGTGTGATTTTAGCGGATAATCGGTCAAAGCCAATCAACGCAGCACTGCTCTGAGCTCTATAACTCTTGTCAAGGGCGAGATCTCAATTCCCTGAACTGGCGAGATGTAAGCGGCCACCACAGGCCACCCCATTTCTTAGTCTTCGAGCTCAATAGCGGCTACATACATATATGGATGGATTTCATCAACGCTTTTGGTTTCCATTCCTTTGCCAGCTTGCCTCTTTGTTCTGAATCGCTTAAGAAATGAGGGAGAAACTAGTTCGGGGGGGGGGAAGGGAAAATGTGATTAGCTAGTGATTCTCTTCAAGCTTAGCATACATTTGAATTTTTTCATGTGTCTCACACCTTTAAAGGCAGTGTCCACGATAAAAATCGTTTTCGAGTTTCCACCAGAAAACGAAGGTTCAGAGTCTGACTGTTTCATCAGTGAAGAAAGAATCATGTGAAACGCTACGAAACATCCAAAATCAGTTCTTCTTCTTGAAAGCCACATTTCAACGGTGGATGAGTTGCGCGTGCATGGGCCTGAAGTAGACAGCGTGCGAAAATGCGCCCCAATGCTAAAACTCAGCCGCGCTCGCGCTCCAATGCTGATGTAGAAGCGGACCAAACTGTTCCTCGGAAAACTCGACCGCGAGCGGAAGGGCTAGCGCGAGCGGACTTCGGAGCCGTATAGAGCTCTTTCGGGCTCGTTTTCGTTCGCTCTTTCAGCCCCAGTGCTCCAATGAGACCCTGAACTTTCGATTTCCTGCCAAAAACCGAAGACGAAATTTATCGTGGACACTGCCCTTAAAGGCAGTATTCACGATGGAAATCTTTTTTTCTGTTTTTTCGCCTATCTTGAAAACGCCGCCATGTTGATTTCAATGATATCTCTGAAATCGTACAAGACCTTCTGGGAACGGAGTTATGGTCCCTCAAAGATTGAGCTATGGAAACATGGTGGACGAGTTGTCCGAGACTTGTAACTTCCGTCTTTTGCAGCCGATCTAAGCGAGTTGACCTGAGTAAAGAGAGAAGCTGAGAAGGAAGGGAAGAACGGGGTTAATGATTGGAAATCATCGTTCATCTTACGATCTCGAGCATTCATTCGTTCACGTCGGTGGGCGTGTGTTGCGCTTTCAAGGTTTGCCTTGCGCTCGAAGTGGCAACTTCGGGCTCTTTCGGAGCGTTTCCTGGCTCGTTTTCATGCGTTCTTTCGACGTTAACGTTGCAGTGTGCCCCTCCACTACCCATTACTAGTGGAAGCTGGAACACATTTTTTATCGTGAACACTGCCTTTAAGGCAGTGTTCGCGATAATTTCCCGTTTTTCTCCATATTAGGGGTACTTGTCTTTTTTCGGAGAAAATTCCTTTCTGGTTGTCGGTACATTCTTTGAGCATGATGATTTTTTGTCAGTGTTTCCTTCTAGTAGTTTTTGATGACGTTTGCTATGTAGATAGTGCTGAGTTGCTATTTTCTCGCAATTATGATTTCCTGGTAAGCTTTCCTCCTTTTCGATTTTAAAGTCTTGTTAGGTTAATAGTTTTTTGAGATTCCTTTTGACTAGATGTTTTTTAAACAGCTCTCCTCACTTTTTGCCTAAGTCCTAGAACTTCAGTTTTGATGGCGAAGTTTTGATTCTGGTGGGCTTCCGTATTTTTCGCCCTGAAAGTCTTGTTAGGTTGAAAATTTGTTGTTATTTTTGAGATTCCTCTCGACGAGATGTTTTTAAACGGCTCTCCTCACTTTTTGTCTAACAAGGGAACCACAATAAGTCATAGTGACCATTCCAAATGAAATGTACTTTTCTAGAACCATTTTCGGACGAAAAGTCCGAATATGCCCATCGCAGCTGCCTAGACCCACTCTGAAAAAAGTTATGAGAGTTTTTTAAAGCTTCGCGCCAGGGTAAGGGTACCACCCCCTATGGAATTTTTAGGGTGTTTTTAAATTTTTTTCCTGATTCTGCTAAAAACATGTATGTAGGGGTAATCTGGGGTGCTGAACATGAATCTGGTGTTTGCTTGCCCAAATTTCAAGGTTTACTTTAGGTTACGGTAGGCGACATGCCCTTTAGGAGGCAAAACCTACCTCAATATTCCGATAATCGACAAATGGACATCAAATTCGTGTTCAGCACCCCAAATAACCCCCACATAGAAACTTTGAGAGAAATCTGAGACTTCGACCAAACTACCGTACACCCACCGTAATCTACCGTAAGCTGCCAAAAATCGATAAACCGACATCAGATTCGTGTTCAGCACTCCAAATAACCCCTATAGAAATAACTTGAGCATATTCTATAGAAGCACTCCGGAAATCGTCGAAAGTCGCGATTTGCCATCAAATTCTCCCCGATGTTAATCTGTGAACGAATACAGTCGAAAACTTCGGAAAATCGATAAATGAACCTGATCAGCACCCCAAATAACCCCCCAGAGCGAATGTTCAGTCAAATCTGGAATATTTTTTTAAAACGCTTCGAGAGCCCTCTAATTGGTATAAATAAACGCCCGACCGAAAATCCGTACAAGTCCAAAACGCTGTTAGACTACGCAAAGTTTGGAAAATGTTCCTTCAACCTAACTTTGCTTAGTGAGGTAGTTCTGGGAGCTGAACACGATTATGAGGTCCATTTCCGGATTTTCGTAAAAATAATGCGCTGTTTGGAGGGTACAATAAGTACGAAAATCAGAGAAAAAATGCCGATAACTTTTTTTCAGAGTGGGTCTAGGCAGCTGCGATGGGCATATTCGAACTTTTCGTCCGAGAATGGTTCTAGAAAAGTACATTTCATTTGGAATGGTCACTATGACTTATTGTGGTTCCCTTGTAAGTCCTAGAACATCAGTTTTGATGGTGAATACACTATTTTGGTGTTTTTCCCAAGTACCGTGTGTTCAGTACATTTTATTATTTATTTGAGATAATTTTTGTAGAACTCGTTGGTTAGAAAGGGAGGATATTTCTTTTATTGCATGACTGATGAAATGTTGCCGGAATAAGTAGATTATTATTTTGGAAAATCAGCAAATCGTATGCGGAAAATGGTGAAAATTGGTACGAAGGGTAAAGAAGAGCATAGTATTACGTAATACACGTTAAATTCATCTAGGATTTCAAAATAGGTGAAGGGGAGGCGTTTTCTGTGCACATCATGAGGTTTATGACGCCACGAGCGTTTATTTGAGATGAGGTCACCCCGTTCACTGTGGCGTCTGCGGTGCTGTTCTCAATTCCGGGCCGCTCCGTTCGCCGTAGGGTTTTCGACGGCGCTACCCATGCAGGCATCACTCCATCGACATCGCAGTTTGCGACCACGCTGTGTGAGCGACTCACCCCGTCCGGGATGCTTCCCTAACATCGTCGTCGAATCGTTTCAACGGGAGTCCTAAATGTAATCGAGAGGACATTTAGCGAAGGGGGGGGGTCGTCTCGTGGCGTCAAACAGGTAGAAGGGAGGGCAGATCAGTCGAAAGGGCTAATCAACTGCATTGATCGCCAAATTGGCCTCGACCAATAATGGTGAAAGCCTTCCCACTGATCTGTCCGCCCTCCTCACTGTTTGGCGACACGAGACCACCACCCAAATCGACCTGAAAGCGCTGCGCCCTCTCTTTTGCCGCACTGTCTCGTGCGCTCTAGCCACCACACATTCAGCGGCATCCACCTGTCGCTGATGTCCGCAATCAGCGACATCTTCAAATTTGAGATAAAGAGGAATTTGATTTGAAGCTGACTTGCTCAATCAGAGTCAACACCTAGGGCATCCTCATGCATCAAACAAAGTTTTTAGGCTATCACACAGTTGTCACTCAGATTCAATTCAAATCAACGATTTAAGTTGCATATTAAGCCAGATTAGTACCGCCGGTGAGGTCTGCTTTTTGATTTTTTTTGGTAATGTAGGCAGGCTATGCACCCTAAATGGCAGTAAATCTACGGTAATCTACTTACAGTAATCTTCAAAATATCGATGCAACGACCCCAGAATTGTTTTCAGCCCCCAAATGGCAGTTTCGAGTCAAATTCAATACAATTTTCCAATCACTCAAAAAACTGCCCGATGAGAATCTACCCTGAGGCGAAGCTTTATAAACGCTCATAACCTTGTTCAGAGGTATCCGTAGCCTGATTTCAGATTCGGACATAGCGTGCCAGAATTGACCATCTTATTAAAGATGAGAACAGCCATGCGAAATTTCCTAGTAAGCTCAAGCTCACAGAACGAATAAAGCATCCACGTAGAGTGCAGCCTATGCCCTTACAACGACTTTGAAAGGTTTGTATATTCAGATTTTTTCGCGGAAATCCAATGCCAATTAGTAGTCTTAACCGAGATAATCCCTATTCGGGTTTTTGTGCTTACACGAACAACCTTGAAATCGAATATCTCTTTTTTTTACGAGGCCATGCGTAAGGAAGCGGAAATACGCTTTGTTGACATAAAAAAAGATAACGTGCTCAACTGATTCCGGCTCTAAATATCCTATTATCTATATTCGCCCTCTCAGACAGTCGGGGCTTAGAACGTCGGCACAATAGCGTTAGTACTCCAGGGAAAACATGGAGTACTAACGCTCGTTTTGAGCAGGAGCTGCTGGCAACGGCAGCATATCCTGCCAACGTATCCTGGCGTACTACCCCTCGTTATCGACAGCCTGTTCTGCCAACGGAGAAAGACTATGGACTGCCACCCTCTTTACCGGTGTTGGGTATGATCCTTGTCACGGTCACCAGTAAGGAGGCCAACTCGCGGCGGTCCGCAACAAGGACATCATCTTCGCCACGGTCCACAACGAGGAGGCTTCCTTTACGATGGGATATGGGGTTGATCAAAATTAACATCCGATAAGTGGCACAAGGTCACCTTCTTTGACTGGCCGCCTCAAACGGCTAACGGAGCTGGGGGAGGACGGAGTACGGGATGGCGTCGGCGCCAGCCGGCTGGCAGCAGTGACTGATCTCGGCCGAGTCGCCAAAATAGCGAGATCGACGGCTCCCTCGCTCGTTGATTGGCGATCGACGGAGATCATGCACGCAAGATCAGAGGCTGCGCTTGGAGAGCAGAAGTGTGCGGCAAATGCCGTTTGCCGATTGCCGGCCATTTTTGGGGTTTACCGTTGCCGTTGCCGTTTGCCGAAATTTTCGTCTAAAACGGCAAGTTTTCGGCAAAAATGCGTTAAAACAACGAGATTTGCCCTCACCGCAGTTTCTGTGTTGGTCAGCGATTCGAAGCTGCTACAAATAATTATTTTGACTAGTTTCAGCTACTAATGTTTCAGCTTCTGTAATATGTATTTGTACCCATTAAATTGGTAAAAAAACACTGATATCTCTAGCGCAAATGACAGAAGAGTTTGACTAAGTCTCCCGAATTTTCTCTCAAGAAGGGCTGAGTTTGACTCGGCTTTGGCCTTCAAAATCCAAACTGGTGAAACACCCGTATTGTCAAGCGAATTTTTCGATCTCACATTCTCCAGAATTGGAAGAGGATGCCTGAAGCTCAGTAGTCCTATGACAACCAAAACCCAAATTAGAGCCATTTTTCCTCCAACAGATTGAATCCTGTCTTAAAGGCAGGTTCCACGATAAATTTCGTCCTCGGTTTTTGGCCGGAAATCGAAAGTTCGGAGTCTCATTGGAGCACTGGGGTCGAAAGAACAAACGAAAACGAGCCAGAAAGAGCTCCATACGGCTCCGAAGTCCGCTCGCGCTAGCCCTTCCGCTCGCGGTCGAGTTTCTCGACGTGAACGAAGGAACACTCGAAATCGCGAAATGAGCAATGGTTTTCGATCAAAAGCCCCGTTCTTCCCTTCATTCTCAACTTCTCTCTTTACTCAGGTCAGCTCGCCTACATCGGCTGCAAAAGACGGAAGTTACAAGCCTCGGAAAACTCGTCCACAATGCTTCTCTAGCTCAATTTTTGAGGGACCATAACTCTCATCCCAAAAGGTCGTGTACGATTTCAGACACATCGTTGGAATCAACATGGGACCGTTCTCATAGGCTGAAAAACAGACGAACGATTTTCTTCGTGGACACTGCCTTTAAATAAGTATTCTTATTAAAAGAAAAAAATTCTCTTTCACTTTCTTTAGTTCTTGCCCACGTCACAGTTAATAAAAATAAACTTATAAAAAAGACTTGACTAGCTAATTAGAGGAGTTCGTTAGAGTTCTAAGTTGTTGGGAGCCTCCGAATGTCTTTTCTCTCTCACCCAATTCTTGGTCCCTTAGAAATGCAAAAAATGCCAAGAAAAGTCCTTTTCCAGAGGCATACCGATTCCTGGAAGTTCCAAGATTACAAAACCAAATGATACAAAGTTTTAGCGTAAGAGCAGCCTTTTTCTTACATATGAGCCGGTTGAGAATTCGCGTAGATCAGTCCGCTTATCGTCGGTTGGTGGGCTGATGGTAATAATTGTGACAGGAGATTGATCAATTCTGCAAATGCTTTGCCCAGCTTTTTTAAAATTGAACAATGTTCACAGTGGTCATCAAAGGCGGTGTTCAATCATATTTCCGATTTCCAGGTCATCAGCTGAAACGAAGGGTTGACACAATGGCAGAGCTGAGTTTGTTAAGAAATGGTGTAAAAAAAGAAAATGAAAAATTAAATTTTTAAGGGCAACGATTGAAACCGCATTCAATTTGTTTCACCAGAAATCGAAAGATCCAAGGTCCTTTGCAACAACAATGTCGAAAACCGTCCCAAAAAGAGCAACCACTAGGAATATACAGCCCCAAAACTTCAACATGGTGCCCCCCCCTCCCACTTTTTCTGTAGCTACAAGGGAAGTGGGTGGGCCGGGCACAAGTTTTGGGATCTTACAGAGCAATTTATTGCTCACTTTTAGCCGACATTGTTGTTTTAATGGTCCTCGTGCCGGCTTGTAGGCCGAATACACAGAAAGGGAAACTCCAAAGAGCTGTCGGGCTGGCTAAACACACTGCACGCGGCGATCCAGCGACGACGTGAGCGCAGCGGCTTTTTGTCGCACGCGTCGTACCAGTTGAACTCTCACTAGGTGCCTCTCCGTCTGTGTATTAGATCAACGTGCATTTCGGAGCTTTTGATTTCCTGTGGAAGTTCAAAGGCTGCTTTTATCGTGAGCACTGCATTCAGCCAGACTAGTCTCACTCCACTCCTGTAGCACTCCACTCCACAAGGGAAATCATTCATTCGTAGTTTGAAGCGAGAAGAATAAAAATCTCGAGTTCGTTGCCCGCCCCCGGATTGACTAGGCTGGGTCGCGTTGACCGCAAGCCCCCTTCAGAGTCAATCCTATTCGGCACAATCACACTTAGCACTGCTCAAAAAGACGCCCAACCTTCGAATCTCTAGCACTGCTTGTACTGAAATTTTCATTAGAAGGAGGGGAATCAACAGAATTATCTCCGGCGAGGGATAGGCTAACTGCATTTTCGAATTTAATAGCGACTCCTATACAGATCACATACAGAATAGCGCTACTGGCGTTTCCTGATCACATGAGGCTTTCAAGTAGTTCCGATATATGGGACTTTTTCCCTCCTGTGAAGGCTAGTCAAACGCCAGGCACATAGTAACTGGCAGATATTGCATGGAACACCACATGAGTAAACAAATGTTGGTATTTTAGAGCAAAAACAATATTTTCCGTTTGCTGTTTTGCCGTTTGCCGATCATTTTTGGGGTTTGCCTTTGCCGTTGCCGTTTGCCGAAATTTCAAATTCCTTTTCCCGCACACCCCTGATGGAGAACAATTGTTTCTTCGAACAAGAAGGGTGAAGACTTCCTATATTAAAGCAAATTAATCATCGTGAATAATATGAGTGTATATATGTAGTACTGGTATTAGGACTCCAGTAGTCGGCAAAAGCGTAAAATATTCGCACTCATGTCGGAATTTCGCCGACTCGGAGTTCCAACTCCTTGAAAAATCGGGGAAAACTTCGTATTCATGTCAGACTCTCGCCCACGTGGTTCCAACCCCTTGAGAAAATCGGAGAAAACTTTGCCCTCATGTCAGAATCTCACCCACCCGGAGTTCCAACTCCTTGAAAAGTCAGGGAGAACTTCGCACTCATGTCAGAATTTCGCCAACCCAGGGTTCCAACCCCTTGAAAAAATCGGAGAAAACTTTGCCCTCATGTCAGAATCTCACCCACCCGGAGTTCCAACCCCTTGAAAAGTCAGGGAGAACTTCGCACTCATGTCAGAAACTTGCCAACCGAGAATTCCAATCCCTTGAAAAAATTGGAGAAAGCTTCGCACTCATGTGAGAATCTTGCCAACCATGGGTTCCAACCCCTTGAAAAAATTGGAGAAAGCTTCGCGCTCATGTCAGAATCTCGCACACCCGGAGTTCCAACCCCTTGAAAAAATTGGAGAAAGCTTCGCGCTCATGTGAGAATCTTGCCAACCAAGGGTTCCAACCCCTTGAAAAAATTGGAGAAAGCTTCGCGCTCATGTCAGAATCTCGCACACCCGGAGTTCCAACCCCTTGAAAAAATTGGAGAAAGCTTCGCGCTCATGTGAGAATCTTGCCAACCAAGGGTTCCTACCCCTTGAAAAAATTTGAGAAAGCTTCGCGCTCATGTCAGAATCTCGCCCACCCGGAGTTCCAACCCCTTGAAAAAATCGGAAATAATGTCCTTCCTAGAAAGTGTATCAACCCCTCAAAAAACTCGGAAGCTGTTTGCTTTAATATAGGAAATCGTCACCCTTTTTGTTTGAAAAAAACTACTGAGTTTTACGCACAGTCCGTGATCTCGCGTGCGTGATCTCCTCCGATCGCCAATCAACGAGCGAGTGAGTAATCGATCTCGCTGTCGGGGCGACTCGGCCTAGAGCGGTCACTGCTGCCAGCCGGCTGGCTCCGACGCCACCCCGTACTCCGTCCTCCCCCTGTACCCGGCTGACTGTCCCCCTTAAAGGCACAGTCCAACCACAGTATCGACTCTCTGGTTTTCTGCCTATCTTGAGAACGGTCCCACGCTGATTCCGATATCTCCGAAATCGTTTACGACCCTCTAGGAACGGAATTATG
Source organism: Aplectana chamaeleonis (assembly GCA_029168955.1). Taxonomy (NCBI): domain Eukaryota; kingdom Metazoa; phylum Nematoda; class Chromadorea; order Rhabditida; family Cosmocercidae; genus Aplectana; species Aplectana chamaeleonis. The sequence continues at coordinate 401,504 of JAPDOI010000355.1, forward strand.
GTCCCTCAAAAATTGAGCTACAGAATCAGGGTGGACGAGTTTCCCGGGGCGTGTAACTTCCGTCATTTGCAATCTATGTATGCGAGTCGACCAGAATAAAGAGAAAGGCTGAGAATGATGGGAAGAACGGGGCCATTGATCAGAAACCATCTCTCATCTGACCACTATTGAGCTCGAAAGATCACAAAAGGGGCGTGCCAAAGTGGTTTCCGGGTGTGGGCGCCCCAGGGTGGCTTCCTCCTATATCTCGCTTATTCAGAGGATTTGAGAGCTCGCACTTGGCAGGTGTTATATGCGGTGGATCTACTTCACAAATGCATGGAAATATCAGATTTCGTTCCTGAGCTTGGACTGTGCTTTCAAGGCTCATTCATAGCAGGTCGCTTCGACTAGTCGCGGCACTGCCAAAAGTTACAAAACCGCCAACAGATCTTGCTCTGAGTCGCGACGGTTTGGAACAGTTTGCAATTTAAGTCGCGATCGCCGAGCGACTGTGGTATTTCATAGCTGGTCCAAGCGACCTGGTTGATTTTGTTAGGTCGCTTCGACTAGTCACATCGCTTCCATGATGGAGGCGATTCGTCTAGTGGAAGCGAATAGTCCGCAATCTTTAGTCATAACCTTGCGTGCGCGGCGCAAAATTGCAGACGTCATAGTTCACTCGTATAAAATACGGCATGTGAAGTGTAAAAACGAGTATTTATCATTCATTCACGATGAGAGAGATGAAAAAATGTATTGAGGCTACCGAAAAATCACATTTCATGCCGGCTTCGAGCAACTGGTAACTTTAGTTTAAACTCAGACATAAGGGCTGACTTATCGCGCACAGAAAATGCTGAATAGTACTTACCGCGCTCAGGAACCGTTTGGACCGCGATCGAAAGCCCAATTAGGATTTACCGCGAAGAAACTCGCGCATAGGGCGCGGTCAGAGCGATTGCACCCTGGTGCTCGCGATGCAACCGCTTCGCCATCCGGTCGGATCGCGCGCAAACTCAGTAATAGGACTGATGTCGCGCAGAAATCGGACCGACAGCGTTCAACCGTGAGGTGTTGTGTGTGGTGTGTTCTGGACTGACTTGCGTCTCAATTCACGCGCAAAACTTAAATTCAAAACTCCGCGCACCTTCATGTTGGAGTTCATTGTTTTGTATCTAACTGTATTTCATCAAGGTTCTTTCTTGGTTGATGTTCATTTCGTATTCATTCATGAATGTTGTTTTTGTTGTTTGTTCTCGGAAGGAACAACAACAACATTGTTGTTCTTTCTGATTTTCCATAAGTTTCTCGCTGACGAATCGTGGGACCACCATAGCTGTTCTGTATTGCTTCCTTTGAAGTTTCCCCGTTACTAGTCGTTTTGGGACCACCATAGCCGTTGCATATTCTGTCCTTTGAACTTTCTTAGCGACAAATCGTGGTGGGACCACCGTGGGTGTTGCTTATTGAATCATTTAAGCTTTTTTATTTTAAGATCGTGATGGGAGCACCTTGGTTGTTGCATATTGCGCCCTCTCAAGCTTCTCCGTCACGAATCGTGGTGGGACCACCCTAGTAGTTGCCTTTTGCGTCCTTTAAAGTTTCTCTGTTGCGAATCGTGGTGGGACCATCATAGCTGTTGCATAATGCGTCCTTTAATCTTTCTTCGTTGCCAGTCGTGGTGGGACCACCGCAGCTGTTGCATATGGCAACCTATAAAGGTTTTTGCTGACGAATCGTGGTGGGACCATCATAGCTGTTGTATATTGCGTCCTTTGAAGTTTCTCTGTTACCGATCGTGGTGGGACCTCCGTAGTCGTTGCATATGGCGTCATTCAAAGTTTCTCTGTTACGAATCGTGGTGGGACCATCATAGCTGTTGCATATTGCGTCCTTTAAACTTTTTTTCGCTGCCAGTCGTGTTGGGACCACCGCAGCTGTTGCGTATGACGTCCTATAACGTTTCTCGCTACCCAGGCGTGATATTGAATGAGGTAACATCAACAGCGCTAGACTTCAGAGACTGGATGCATCAACGCGCCGGGTTGGGGCAGGGAAGTCGGCATCTTTGACGATCACAGTGCGAGGGCAGTAGATCATCTAATCATTCGTGCCCCAGCAGTGTTTTTCGCTGCCATAGCTGCTTCGGCCTCCTAGCTGGGGCGGCAGGGCACGATTGATTTAGTGAATTACGGAAATATTCAAAGGCGCAGACTGCCCTGCCCCTGCACCAACCCGGACTGTTGATGGCGGCCCCAGCTTCGAATCCTACGCGGAACACGGTGTTAGCGTTTATGTTACAATGAAGCGTTCCGTGGCTAGCCGAAGGTTACGGTAGCACAAGATCCCGAGTGCTAAAATCTCTACGTGCTACTGCTTTCACGATTATTACACTCTTTACCTACGAGTCTAGTTTTGGGGAATGCTTATGTCCCTCTGCTTGTTTGTGGAATGGTATCTTTTGTAAAAAATCGAAATTCCCGTCATTCACAGCGCAAGCGACGCTCGCGAGGCTACTGTCTTCGCTTATCCTCCACTCTCGCTGTCTCTTACCTCCGCTATCCACTCGCATTCGTAGGAAGCATGGCACTTTTGTTGTTACACAGCCTGTATCCGCCTGACACTGGCGGTCGTACACTTTGTTGGCACTGAATTGTCTCGAAGAGGTAGGGTTGGGTTCATGACCCGTTTTCGCCATAGTTTTGCTATGACATCATTTCATTGAAATGCTGCGAAAACAGGTACTAGCGCGATTGTGTATGTTATCGAAGGGCCGTTAAGAAGGGAGGGGGTGACTCGGAATAGCAGTATGGAGCTTCGGCCCCCGATGGGCTCCTAACGCTAAATATACGCCACACCGGAGTGATAATTGATAAATCCCTGTCAGAACAAGTTTGAACACGATTGATGAATACGTATGATTGGCTAAAAAGCCCCTAAGCTCCACACTCGCACTCGTAGGGGGGGGGTAATGAGATTCCCAGCCCTGTCATAAAGATTCCCAGTGGGGATCGTGACAATTCTGATACTCAACAAAGATTTGTGATGCAGTCGTAAAACTTTTCTGGATTTTCGAGCACCAACAGTATTGTACCTCCGTTTTGGTCCTACGTAACGGCATGCTTGACCCGGTTCGAAGACATATCACGTTTCCGAGTTTCCGAGAGACAGTTGTCCATGAAAAAATTTAGAGTTTGTCCAAAATCTCGTTCGTTTTGTAACCTTTGGAGATAAGATGTTCGCATCTGCTTTATAGTTTTGTATGTATCCTATTGTTCTATAGAAGCAACACCATGCATGAGCTGTGCTTTGTATTTGATCAATTTCGGGATGCTCAATTTTTTCATTCGATCGCTTATGATGGCAATTTTGTCGTGTCATTGAATGTTTTGGCACTTCTGCTAGTGTTAAGTTTTTGTTTTCTGTTGTACAGTTGTTTTGATCCGCAATGTCTCCTCTATCATGATCTTGTATGCTCATTCATTTGCAGATTCTGAAAATTGTTTGCATTCCGTTTATGACCATTCCGCATCTCGAGTCTACTTTTCTAAGAATTGTTTGCATTTTTCTTTGAAGATGCACACAATGCGTATGTGTTCGGTACATGCATGGTTTCCGTGTTCGATTTAGTCTGACGCATGGACCAGGCGACTGGCCGTGCGGTATTGGCTGCCTTTTTGGCCAACGGGGTTTTGATTCGCGCGCGGCGATCTACCGTCGCAGCCCCGTCCATTACTCAGACTAAATTTATTACGTTGACTCTATGTATCCACTATCCACAGTAGTAGTAAATATTTAGTATCCACTAGGTATTATTCGAAATTTCTTTGAAGGCAGTGTCCACGATCAAAGTCGTATTCGACTTTCCACTAGAAAACGAAGGTTTAGAGTCCGACTGTTTCATCAGTGAAGAAAGAATCATGAAAAACGCTGCGAAACATACAAAAATAGCTCTTCTTCTCGAAAGCCACATTTTAACGGTGGATCAGTTGCGCTGGCATGGGCATGAAGTACACAGCGTGCGCAAATGCGCCCCAATGCTAAAACTCAGCCGCCCTCGCGCTCCAATGCTAATGTAGAAGTGGACCAAACTGTTCCTCGGGAAACTCGACCGCGAGCGGAAGGGCTAGCGCGAGCGGATTTCGGAGCCTCTTTCGAGCTCGTTTTCGTTCGTTCCTTCGATAGCAGTGCTCCGGTGAGACCCTGAACTTTCGATTTTCGGCCAAAAACCGAGGACGAAATTTATCGTGGACACTGCCTTTAAAGGCAGCATACACGCTCGTGAACGTGATTGAGATAACTACGGAAATAGAATGGTATGGCCCAGATTACAACGCCTACGCATTTTGAAGTGTCAAAAACGACCCACAATGCCGCTACATGAGTTAGAAGTTGGCCCCGCCCTGTATTTTCACGCGCCCTGTTTTTGCCCTTTTTCTGCAACGCAAGGTTGCTGGGTCATATTAACCGTTGGTATGTTGGTAGATTGCCTAACAAGTGAACCACACACGTCACTGACGGCGAAGATCGCCCAGCAACCCTGCGTTGGAGGAAAAGGGCAAATACAGCGGGCGTGAAAATACAGGGCGAGCCCAACTTCTAACTCATGTAGCGGCATGGTGGGTCGTTTTTGACACTTCAAATTGCGTAAGCATTATGTTGTAAGCCATATGGTTCGATTCTCATTGTTATCCCCACCACGTTTACGAGCGTGTATGCTGCCTTTAATGATTTACACAAGTGTGCGTCCAGTACATTTAGGTGTCTAGTAAATGTTTTGTGATTTGTTCAAAATGCAAACAAAAATAAAATTATATCTATTCTGATGTAAAGACTGAGAATGAGGGAAAATGGTCTGGGACCATATTCACCGCTGACACAATGCAGGGTTTATTTCAATCGTTTATGGATGCATATAGATTTTTGATGGACAAGGATTGTAAGCACAGCTTCTCATCAACCGTCGCGGGAAGTATGAATCCGTCCCATGACGAGTGAAGTCTTGTTCTGATTTGTAGACCAATATCTGATATTGTAGGCCATCCAAGTCATTCTTGGGTGACCTCCAAGTGAGCGCCCATAGTTAAGGGGTTGGAGCAGAGCGCCACAGCGGCGTGGCCTGATGATGGTGAGCCGCATTGATAGATCGCGGCGATATATCAATACCTGCTCTCCATCATCAGGCCGCGCCGCGCCCTGTTGGCACTCTGCTCAGCCCCTAAGGCCTATGGTATACTTTGTCGCTGTAAGGAGCGACAGGCATGCAATCTAACACAAATCGTGGCGGTACAAGCATCGGAGCAACGGCAACGATCGTCGTAGGACGAGATTTCGCGTGTGGGTCGCAACGACGTGTCGCGGAGGGCTGACACACTGGAAATGTGCCATAGCCTGTCGCTACCACTGTCGCTGTCGCTGTGCAGTGCACTGCGACAGCGAGAGATTTAAAGGACGGGAGGCTGTCGCTGTGCAGAGCGGCGCGACCGTGTGTCGCAAAAGTATACCATACACCTAAGAAACACAAGCGATCGCTGTCGTTACGGGAGGTACGGTTGAAAATGATATATTGACTGTATCCTGAACGATTGTGGTTATCTATACATGCCTCGCTCTATTCAGCTGTGGATACTCAGGCAAATTGGGGCGTCGACAACAGGGTGATCCGCCCACCATGAGTCACCGCTGGCCAACGCGCCGATATTCGGCGTGGCCGAGTTACGATATGGTCGATGTCGAGCTGTTGTACTGCTAGCGCTTTAGAAAAAAGGGAGTATACGACACATTTTTCAGGCATCCTTCGAATGATAAGAGTGCAGCCGGTTCAATTACCCAAGTTTGGGGTACATTGGCCCCGCCCAGCATCTGGGGGTCCTACCCGTCCGATGGTGACCCCAGTGAAGGCTGGGCGACCCAACCGCAACGCGTACCGTTGTTCTGACCGCGACGCGTGTCGCTGTGCCGACCGTAACGCATGTCGGTGTAATGTAGTTCTTAAGCTAGGTGAAAAAGTCCTGGAAGATGTGAACTGGTGCTAAATAGGCCGCTAAACGCGACACATTGAGTTGTTTACAGCCCCACAACAGGCGGACGTTGCTGGGCAACGGGCAGGTCTCAGGCTGACAATACGCGCGATTTGACATGTCATCAGGGGTGGTAGCAAAGCAAGCGAGAGCTCGACATTATGATGAGCTTGAGATGCCACTCAAGTGGTACCTTAAGTTTTTGGCGCAGATTCGTAGAAATGCTTACTGAGCTGAAAAACGCTCAAAAATCCAAAAATTACACGGGAGGTCGACATTATGTCGGCCTCATGGGGAGAAATATCCGCAATTTCAGGGTGCTCCTGTCGTCCCCATGATGGCGACGAGAGCACCATCTCGTTCTTGAGGGCGGCAAAATAGTGTGTATGAGGAGAGGGTGAGACAGTGAGATCGCCATCTCCGAAACTCTACTCCCGAGTAGATTTTCGTCACCACCATAGCAAGTCTGTCTTAAACGTAGTTGGTGCCAGCCATCGACAGCCGGCCTCGCTCGTTCTTTTATTGATTTGCTTCCGACGTGTTTTTGCAGTTGTTCTCCCTCGATATTCTAAAACTCTTTATTGCTCTACATTTCGTAGGTTATGAACTTACAATCGCGAGCAGAAGTATCGGAACACCATATTCCGTGGGGTTAAAATTTAAACATATGCAAATCCTTTTGCATCCTAAACGAAATTCTGAAAAACTGAAATATGTTAATCGGCATAATACCAGAGGTGTAACACCTTTGTGAAGTCGATTTTCGTGCAATAATTTTTACAGGAGGAATATTTATACTGCACTGCACGCATTTTGCTGAAATATATGGGATTTCTCGGAGCGGCATCCGTCACTGCCCAAAGTTTTAGCGTTGAGTAACCATTAAATGAACTCCATAAAGATTTTCTATGGTATTGTGGTAAGAGGTTTTGATCGAGTTCTGAGAACAGACATCTCCTACGGTACCGAGCAATTTTTTTGCGGCGCTTCTTGCGCGCACAGAGCGCTGCATTGCTATAGCTCCTTTCAAAATGAACTAACTGAATTAGAATTTTCATTTCCTTCTCAGGATTCCATCGACCACAGGTCAGAACAAGGCAGATTTCGCTATTATGACGGCCTGATCAGTTCATGATGAAATTTTCGAAGTGGATATGTCTAATCACGATAGTCACAGATCTGTCGATATTGTTGGCGTTGCCACGCGGGTCTTTCGATGGTATACCTCAAACTTGGGTAATTAAACCTTTATGGTTATAACATATATAACAAACAACAAATTAAGATACATTTCTTACCTACAAACCCTAGAAAAATAATCTCGTGCAGTTAGGCTCAGGTTAGATTTACTCTACTAATCGTGCAGGAGAATTCTAGGGTATCTCTAACACTACAGAGAAAATACAGGGAAAAGCCAATGGTTAACAATATCACATACCGTTTATCGGGCTTTAAAGGCAGCATACACGCTCGTAAACGTAATTGAGATAACTACGAAACTAGAATGGTATGGCACCGAACACAACGCTTACGCATTTTGAAGCTTCAAAAACAACCCACAATGACGCCACAGGAGTGAGAAGTTGGTCCCGCCCCTGTATGTGCCCGCCCCCTGTATTTGCCGTCTTCTCCAAAACGGGTGCTGGGCCATTTCCAACGTCATCGATGTGTGTGCTTTACTTATTGTACCTATTCCACCACCTATTAACGTCGCCGACGGTGGGAATGGCCCAGCAGCCCTGTTTTGGAGGAGGACGCAAATACAGGAGGCGGGCAGATACAGGGGCGGGGCCAACTTCCCACTCCTGTAGCGCCATTGTGGGTCGTTTTTGAAACTTCAAAATGCGTAAGCGTTGTGTTCGGTGCCATACCATTCTAATTCCGTAGTTACCTCAATTACGTTTACGAGCGTGTACGCTGCCTTTAAATACAGCCAGCTCTGAGAGGAATTCTCAGCAAATGGCGATCGCTGCCGATCGCCGTTCAGATAGAGTGCATGTTGTGACATTTGACATGAGAAGCTACCAAGCGAGAAATATAACATAAAACTCGTGCAACAACATACATTTATTTCTGAACATTGCAGGAATTAAAAGAGTAGTGAGATCATGGAGTTCACTATACTCCCGGCCGGCCATATCACGATTCGGGCATCAGTTGTTGGACCTTTTGGAAGGTCCGGCTTCACGTTCGTCCATTGATCGTATTTCTCTTTTCAGGTGTTCCATTCGTCTTTCCAGTTCAGCCATACGCTCTTTCCGACGATTTTGTTCTTCCGGTCTCGTGCATATGCTCGAATGATGGTTTCTAAAGCGTTCGTTCGGATTGGTGCTGTTGCGACAATAGAAACACTGGAACGGTTTGTGACAGCTAATCGTGCGGTGTCCAATTTCCACGCAGGCACGACAGCGATGCTCGTCCTCCAGAAGCTGAATGCGTTCCGATACGGTTCGTACGTCTGGGCAAGCATCGGAATAATGCTTTCCTCGTCTCTTGCAGTAGACGCATAACATGTTAGTCTCGTCCTGTTTCATGTTTCGTGATCCGAAGAATCTGTCTCTGATCCAATTCACGCGTAAAGCCTCATCCAGTTCAGCAAATTCTCGTTCACATTGTTGTAGGAGTCTTTCCGCATTCATTCTTTCTCTCTGTTCAGGGCCAGTGTCGCCGTAATATGTCAGGTTTCTCTGTGCTGCGAATCCTCGATTGTTGCTCAATTCCGCTATTTTTTCCTCTATGCTCCTGAACATGCTCATAAACTGCTCCCGATCCGCACGTGTATCTTCCTCTAATCCACGCAACGAATTTTTGATATCTGTCGTCGTCCTGAACTGCGGTTTCCATCAGAGTCTGCCGACGAGCTTGGTCGCACATCTTTTCTTCTTCCTCTTGCAATACTTGGAACTGCTTTCGTTGGAACGCGACCATTTCGTTCACTGCTCCACGGAAAAATGAACGACACACCTTTTTGGAGCCCGGATAGCCTTCATCACCTGGCTCGGTAATTTCTTCATAAAGTTCTTCACTGATTTTCTGCAGAAAATCGAGCCTGTACAGTTCGTCTGCCTCATTCGCTGCCACCAGAATTTCGTACCATTCGTGCGCCATGTTGAACAAGTTTGCCGCTTCCATGAGCTCTCTGAGCTTATCCAAATGCGATTGACGAAGTTGTTCCGCTTTTATGCGAAAGTGGGATGCTCCCCCTCTCTGGCCGAGAATCACTTCCTTGTCCTTCATCAAGATAGCGTACTCGTATCGTGCATTGCGGACGCTATCTGCGAAATCGTGCACCTTGCATCCGAAATGCTGGATCTTTTGCTGAATCATCTCTGTCGTTGGTCTTGCAGGAGCGGATTCCACAAAAGCAATCTTTTCGTTCAGCTCACGCTGGAGGCGTTTTTCCAAGTCGCTCGAGATCGGCATCCCGGAAGCTTGAAATAAAATCCTTCCAATACAATTAAAACTCATGCATTCAAAGACCAGGTTTGAGCTCCATGCAAGCTAGTGCAAAGCGTATAACGTGAAATCCAACATATAGTGCATGCTGTGCTGTCAAAGCAGTTTTTCTTGAGATTTCGGAGTACATTGCTTTGTTGAAAGCTTGAAAAGTACTGTTGGAATACGTAGTATGGCAAGAATAAGGTGCCAATATAGAAGTCGAATACCATGCAGGAATTTCAGCAACAATTTTGCGAGCACGAGCATAAATCCGCTTGTTAGACAAAAATACGTACATAGAAGTGCTGCTCCAGTTATGGCTACGACAATCATTATCGTCCCTGTTGATTGAAGGAAAACTTCCACGATGTGATTGATATCCGGCAAGTTGATCTCTGAGAAAAGCTCACTCTGTCCATTCAGAAGTCGTCTTACAGCAGTGCTTAGATTTCCCGTGTATCGAAGAATTCCAGATATTTCAAAGCCGTTTTTCTTTTGTCCACAATGAACCGTACACGCCGTCTGGAACTGTGCAGTGCTTGCAGCGAAACGCAGTTTCGATACGGTTCCTGATAATGAACAAGGGACTGCAAATCCTTGCTCTCGACATCGTATCTCCGCCATTTCTCGTGCCGTAGATGAAGAACATTTCACAAGTGCTCTTGCTCCCCTGGCGCAAATATAACATCCGCTCAGCTGTACATCGGTTATGGTGCATGTCGCTTCAGAAATCATGGAATAGACTCGGTATTGGTCCTTGATCTTTAGTATGAATTGTGCCGTAGGTAAATGATTGATTCTTGCAATCAATTTATCCTTGCTGGTCATTATCTCGACGTTTGGGAGGATCAGTTTTTATTGAATGCGATAATTCCCTGATGTGTGAGGTAAGATCGACATCGTTACAGTTACACCTCATCTTTGTTTCAGCTGGTTCACACACGCAATCCTCGAAAATTTGGCACGTCATGTTGATTGCGTCTTCACCTGTCGGACACTGTAAAGGAGGTTCATAGTGCCGTGGTACCAGTGCCGTGCGAGTTCCATCAGTTATAAAGGAACTGTACAGGTATGGTGTCGGCGGCACATTCAGTGATGACAAGGTGATGGTGAGCTGTGGTAGAACATACGGTTGGTTCGGTATCACTTCAATATTGTAATCTTGCGTTATCGCTTGTGATCGAACTATCGTGACATGAATTCTCTCCAATTAGTGCACTTGAAAAGCTCATACACATGATCGTCGTTTTGCACTAGGTAGACCCGATAGAATAGACAGCCGGAACTAGGGAAAAAGCAGTCGCATCCCACACCTCCGCAACTTTCAACACAGCCAGTGACGCCAGGGTAATCGTTGCCTTTGTCGAGCTCCGGGATCTTCGATGTGCGGTTGATTGATCCACATTTCTCACCAATGCAATATCCGGCATGATGGAAGCGTTTACTATCCAACAGTTCATATTTTGTACTTCGTGTGAAGATAATTGTGTTCTTCTCGCAGATCAGTTGAAGTTTCTTCCACAAAAGTCTCACCTCCAGCAGTGTCGTATCGTTTTTCGTCAATCGTAGGCATGCTTCCCTTTTAAATGGATTGAGTTTCACGATTTCCGCAGTGTCCACAGAACACCTTTCCTCATTCCGAAGTTGTCTACAGGATATGATTTGATGGTGGAAAACGTCGACTTCTTGACATGCCTTCGGAGCGCTCACCATTACTGAGGGGCCGTCCATACGTGGCGAGAGCGTGCGATCACGCAAAAGCGAAGGTCATCGTGGGCACACGATTCGCTAGCCGCTCACAGGCGCTCCTTCTCGCGCGCCCTCGCCCGCTCGCTCTCGCGCGCTTGCGCCAGCGCCACGAAGCAAGCAGCAAGTTTCAAGCTTATTGCTCGATCACTAAAGCAGGTGGCATTAAACCTGTATCAAAACCACTCCCCTTGTTTTTCATAATCCCTTCACGGACGTTGAAAACCGTGGGAAATCATCAGCCGTTGCGACGATTTGAGCGATTGATCACCCGATCAAAAGTTTTCAATCGAATCAACACGAGGCAGGGGTGTTTGCCTGTGTTAATTTGCAGGCAGCGTTGAGGAGCGTCGAGAGGTGCACAACGGCGGGAGCGCCCGCTCTCGCCACGTATGGACGCTGCCTGAGAGGATTATTGTGATGGAGATGGCGATTTCCGTCCATAAACTTCGGCGGGTCCTTCGCCGTTGATTGCCTCGAAATCTTGCCACTGAGTTTATGCAGAACGTAGCCAATGTCCTTGTTGTAGTAACAACAATCCGTCCTGCGAACCATATACCGCATAAAAGTGGGCGTCCTATTATGACTGGTACTTGGAATAGACAATAGCAAAGAGTGATAATTAGGTACAGAAACAGTCCTGACACGGCAACTGCAGAACGTGCAATCAATTTGTGTGCAGAATGGTGCCGACTTGCAGATTGTTTCTACAATATTTACCTCTTCGCCAACGTGTGTTTTCCATTTCACCGCATGGTCATGAAGTGTAACGCTTGGAGGAAATCGTATTATCTCCACACTTTTGGGATCGTTATAGAATAGGCAATGTGCTTCTGCACAGATCTCAAATGGTCTAGGTGAAGTCTGTGAGACTCTTACTCCTCCTTCCATACATGACATCGCATTCGTATCGTTTGCGTTCAACAGAGAAGCTGATCCTGCTGTTAGGTATGACAGGAAAAATAAAACCATGGGTAGAGCTCTGATGATGTTGATGCTGCTTCTTTGCACATTCGATCGTTTTTCTCCTTCGTCATTGTCTTCCGTGTAATTCACTCGGTTTCTTTCCCGTAGATTGTAACGAGGTTCCTGACAAAGTTGATCTGTAGAAGGATCAGGCTTTGGTATATCCCCCAGTTCCAGAGGAACAACCAAATTCACAGGTAGACGTATGCATCTTTTACTTGGGAGCTCAATCATCATGGAGTTCACTATAGTGGAGATGTGCAATTTGTGATAATCTTCTGGATTCGAATCTATCTCATTGTAACACTTTAGTATAGGAATCGTTTCCTACACTAAACTATATTTAAAAATGACTTCAAAATTAAAATTGGACCACTTGCGAGTCAGAAATCTATGTGCGCGCAAAAAAAAAACACCGAAAACGTCGTTTTCTAAAATCTGCTCGGTACTTGAGGCGGCAGTTTGGTACTTTGCACATAAAAAGTTGTATCACTGAACGTGCACGAAAAGCTCTAAGAATCATAATTTTGAGTGAGCTTAGTGTTTCATTTATAGTCGTCATGTTGTAATGTTTTCATACTGGTTCACTTCGAGAATATAATTTTTTTCGAGAAAAACTACAGAAATCAGGGGTGGTAGTAATTGGGGTGTTAAACGCGAGTTAACAGGAGTTAAATTTGCGTTAAACGCGAGTTTAACCACACCAGATTGTAATGATAACTCTTGATAGTTAAGAGAGAGCTCGCTCTAGTTTAACCCTAAGATCCTCCAGTGGTAGGCCCCTTATACACTTTCAATCAAAACGCCTCGAAAAAGCGACAAATGTAACCTTTGTTACGAAAAATAGCCTTTTCAAAACGTTTTCAGGTCTGCTTTTCTCTAAAATTCCAACATGTGGCGTCCTCGCGGTAAGTTCGCGTCTAACATACTCTCGCAGAGAGCACGGAAATAGTGCTGAAGTGCGAGAGGAACTGGCGGTTAACGAAAAACTCCTCCCGAGGAGTTTTTGGATGCGGTTAGCAAGATACAGTAGGAAAAGTTTAGACCATCCATACTGAGGGCAAGTACGAGTTCAATTAATGCAGAGGGTTAAGGAAGTCTGGTAGCACTGTTAGCCATTTTGATTCAGGACGTCAGCCTATCTTTAAAACTGAAAGGTGTTTCAAGGGATAGTCTTCTAACGGCTTCTGCCAGGGAAACGGGCGATGAGGGATCAAAAACAAAACAGGGATCATTGCTGAAACACGTTGGCCGTCTTCTTTGGTGGCACTAATCAATCCCTCCCAATCAGCTGTTAATTTTTCGACGAGCGCCGACACTTCTATCCTTTTTCCTATCTGCCTTCTGAAATTCTTCTGCTTTGCTATTATCAGGTTAGTTTCATTTTCATAATTCATTGCATAGCACAGGCTACGAGGAGTATGTAGTAAATTATTTGCTTGCTCGCTTTTCGAACAGGTTTCTACAACTTTTTTTAGTGCAAAAAAGTGAAAATTTCCCAAGCCACTGATTTTCAAGTGATTTGATGCTTTAGTAATGTTTAATCAGCATTAGTTGGGGTTATCGAGCGAGTTTTGTGGGAAAGAAATGCGAAATTATTTCTAAAACCAACTGTATTTGTTCTCCTTTTTCTGCAAGATTCGAATACCCCTCTTTCATTGCCAGATCAGTGCCATCGTGGCCTCTTATTTTTTTAGGGTCCATTTTTTACCTTGAAATATGTGTACAAAACCTTTTTCTTGCACGATGCGCATATGAGTGTGTAACAGTGTTTCTATATATTTTCAGCACTTACTGCGAGCGGGGGATTAGTTTCATTTTGAGAAGACGGCGAACACTTCACAAATTCTACTGCATCAATGACCGAAACCACACCACTACCCCAATCTCGGACGCCAGACTTCAGTTGCACGCTTCCAAAAAAATCACTTCAATTCTTTTTCAAGAACGAAAATAGACTATCTAGTTTATCATCATTCTTATAAGTTTTTAACTATCCATTTCAGCTGAATGCAGGACATTCTTTGAATTTATGCATTACTCGACGAGTTTAGGAATGTCTTTTTTGCACCTAGCGTTACCTTCCCAAGAACGCGTTGTAAATAATTCATCCAGAAATTTTCAAATTTTCGTTCGCTCGAAATTTCCTTCGGAGAATTTTTTTGTTTTTCAAAAAAACTTTTGTTTGAAAAAATTTAAAAAAAAAGTTAACAAAGTTACTACAAATGCAAACTTTTGTCAGATCACACGCATTTGATTGATTGAGGCTAATGATTAACCTAACATGTCTTTTCGAGAGTGGTCCTGAAAACTCACGGAGCTCATAAAAAATTACGAGAATTAGGATTTCCAAGAAAAATTTAAAAAATTGAGTTCTGATCGTGTTTCGAACAAGCGAAAAATAAGGAAGTTACCTTTGAATGCTTTTCCTAATGAATAACATAAATAGCATTACTTGTATAATCTTTCCGATCCCTCGTCTTTCCACCGTAAACGTCGTTCGTGTCTAAGTGTAGAAAATACTTATACGGACGAAGGTCACGCATAATGTACAGTTGACCGCAATGTTAAAAGGACATGGTGCGGTTGCGGACTCGCACTAAAACTGCGGTAGAATCTGGCACTTTGCCAGATTTCGTCATCGATCGGCGCCACAGCTGATATTCTCGTGAGCAGAGAGACGACGGTTGGCGCCGATCGATGACGAAATCTGGCAAAGTGCCAGATTCTACCGTAATTTAGTGCGAGTCCGCAACCGCACCATGTCCTTTTAACATTGCGGTCAACTGTATGTGTAAGCAGAGGGCAGCTTTCGTTAAACCGGCAACAAACCGTGGCACCTATTTCGCGGTTCATAGCCGGCCAGGAGGTGGCGGTTTGTTCGCATTAATTCGGCGGCTCTACTGCATTTATGTTGCGGTATGTTGGCGGCTTGGAGGTGGCGGTTTATTCGCGGTTAACACACCATTTACTACCACCCCAGATCATGTTGCACTGTTGGCCGTTTATTTTGACCGCTCGCCTTTTTAGTTACTAATATGTGTTTTCGAAGCTTGTTTTCTATTAAATGAATACCCGTAGTTTCTAGCTTCAGCAAGGTCGCTTCAGACAATCGCCCTTACACTATCCAAACACTTGAAAATTTATTCGAAAATTCAGATCTCATGAATGATCGTTTCAGAAGCCAACTTAAAGGCAGTGTTCACGATAAATCTCGTTTTCGAGTATTCATGTGAAATACAACGCCGGCAGATGCTGGAACGGATAGGGTCGAAGAAAGCAGCGAAGAAGTTCCAGAAATCAATAAAAACGGCCGCGAATTGAACATTTCATTAGCCCAGAACGCCTGCTAAGCTCGCCTCGCCCCGTTCTGACGAGCTTGTAGTGCCGCGGGCATTTCTGATTACCAAACAACTCCGCCACGTCCAGCTTGATCGATGCGCGCACATCTCGCCAATAGCGCTTGCTTGCTGGAACTAGCTGGTCACGTAAGCTCGTCCGCACCCTGAACCTGTACTTTTGTTAGAAACCGTCATTTTAGCTCATTCTGAGCACTTTTTTTTGTGTTTCGTCACTTTCGTTAGCTCACGACCAAACAACCCTACTCAGGCAATGGGGCGGACTTACCGCGCACAAAAATTGTCGAATAGTGCTTACCGTGCTCAGGAACCGTTTCTACCGCGAGCGAAAATCCAAGTAGAACTGATCGCGAACAAGTTGCGGTTGCTCGATATCATCGCGCTGTGTTTCCGACAGAAGGGCGGACTTATCAAGCGCAGCTACTGGTAAGTAGAACTTACCGCGACAACAAACCGTTTCTAAGGTGCGTCCGAATGAGAATGGCTGCCCACGCGGCCGGCGTGCTTGGCAGGCGGCCGTCGCGTTCGCCGCTCTCGGACGAGCATGCGAAAAGTTCCCACCGCCATTGACAAACAACGAGGCCGGCATCGGCTGGCAGCAAGCACTGCGCCGATCAGTCAGTGGGAGAGGGGACGGCCGTCGTTGAAATCCAACACTCGTCCGAGGGCGACACATGCGACGGCCGCCTGCCAAGCACGCCGACCGCGTGGGTCGCCATTCTCATTCGGGCACACTTTGTCGCGTACAACAGTGTAATTAGGACTGATCGCGAACGACGTGCATCGTATTCCGGCTGATCGTGAGCAATGGCACACATCGGACTGACCGCGATGGATCCCGCCTCGACTACGATGCACTGTTCTGTGTGATCAAACGAGATCGTCGCCGATTCAATTACGCAAGTTTTAGGTACATTTTTAGTATCTCCTTGGTGGCTCTAGCGGGAGTACACTCTGTCCCTACGAGATAGAGGACGTACCGCCCGAAGGTGCTTAACTTTGGTCCTAGGCTCCGCCTAGTTGTATTATAATTAATAAGTAAATTATACAGATGTTCTGCGGTCGGTCCTTTAATAACCAGGCGTACTGATCGCGCGACCATTTAGAGCTGATTGCGAACCCATTTAGAGCTGACCGCGGGCAAAAGCAGCGGGCTGATCGCCGTTGACCACGCGGTCGTTCCTATTCGGCGTCGCGATAAGTCCGCCCCACTGTCTGAGAAGGCAGTGTTCACGATAAATTTCCTTTCCGATATCTCCACGGCTTACGGAAGGTCTGGAGCCCTATAAAGCAAGGCATGCTTAAAAAGGACACGAAAGACGCGTTTTTGAGCAAAAATAGGCCCCCTCTTGTTTACGTTGATTTTTGAGCGTGGAGGAATTGACCGCTAGAAGGATGATACCTATCAGTGCAATGAAGCAAACAGCTCACTTATCAGCACTTTCTCACACTTGGTCATTCCTATAATCTGACTCTTGATTTGTTCCTTTCGAAGGGCGGATCTGGGGCACGGGGCGCGTCTGGGGCACCAAAACGCTTGTTTGCTGCCATTATTTTGCCGCTCCTGGCTCATTTTCTACCGTTCTTTCGACACTGAGAGCCTAGGATCCTTCTCGCCTATCATTTCACACTGAAAAGTCAACGAGGATGATCATCGTGAACGCTGCCTTTAAGTTTTAGGTTGCTGTTCAAGCAAATTCCACCCCATGGTCTTTTGGAACCATTTTTTCATTCGGAAACTAAGCAAAACTCTTTAATTTAGAAGGCAAGGGCAACAATGTCACAAAAAATAAGTAGAAACGCCGAGAAAAAAGTTTCTTTTTCATTCCCGCGGCTTGATCCGCAATTGTCCGTCTATTTCACGCGAAATTACGTCCGCCCGAGCGATTCGAAATAGCTGGACGAAGCGATTTCAAGTCGAGGTACGGAGCGATTTCAGATCGCGGCAGTATTGTTGGTCGCTTCGACTTCAAGTCAAAGCGACCAGCTATGAATGGGGCTTTAACGAGACTGGCCGCCATATATACCCGCCGCCGTCATACAAGAGGATGCGGCAATGTTTATTCGTATCAGACAAATCAATGGAGGAGAGTGTTGGCAGACATTAGAAGAGGGCCTGCCTAACTCCCATGTGCCAGGATAAACAAAGGGGTTGTATCTGAGCAGAAGCAGCAGGAGCTCCCGCTCGTTGGCAGCAGCTCCTACTGTTACCAGTAGCGACAGCACGGGTGCTGCTTATCCGTTTGTGCCGACGTACTAAGCCCCGCCTGTCTGAGTTCTTAGTGTATGTGACCGTCTGTGAGTGCGTGAGAATGAACCGAAATTAGTCATGTCGTTAGCAACTCAGGCAGTAACTCCGGCTGAGGGGGCAGGCAATACCGGCTGACTAAACATTGTACCCGGGCATGCCCCGGTATTCACTGCCCCCTCAGCCGGTAAATGGTGGCCCCCTCAGCCCGCATTCACTGTCCCCTCAGCCGGTAAATGGCTGCCCCCTCAGCCCGCATTCACTGTCTCCTCAGCCGGTAAATGGAGGTCCGCTCTGCCGGTATTAGTTGCTTACCACGTGAATGATATTGATCTGCAAGAGTAGATAAAGCCCCTAGTAGGCTCTCCCTATTCCCCAGCAAGTTCGAGGCTTGCGTTTCATTTCTGAAGCGGCAAGCCTTACCTTGCTTCAAAAATCATGAACTGACCCGCTGTCACGTCCCCACGGTCACAACGAACCGTAAGGGGTGAGGAGTCAATGATCCAAATCGTGTGGATGACCACCCGTTCGAATGCCAACACCCGAATCAGCTCGAAGTCCATTTCGCCCGCTCCGTACATGAGCCTGGTTCGCTTTAGTGTCTGCCCGCTCAGCCGGTAAAGCCATGCCCCTCAGCCGGTAATGCTATGTCTGCCCGATCAGCCGGTGACATGCTCAGCCGTGGATTTATGTCTGCCCGCTCAGCCGGTAAAGCCATGCCCCTCAGCCGGTAATGCTATGTCTGCCCGATCAGCCGGTGACATGCTCAGCCGTGGATTTATGTCTGCCCGCTCAGCCGGTAAAGCCATGCCCCTCAGCCGGTAAAACGCATGCCCGCCCGCTCAGCCGGTAAGACGCTCCGCCCCCAAAATAAGCCTGCCCGCTCAGCCGCCGAGCCTACTTCTCCGCCCGCTCAGCCGGTGTTATTATCTGAGAATGGACACCCGGCTGTCACAACCACTGTCCACGTATGCAGCCGTGGCGATTGACCTCGCTTTCGTGTCATTGGGCAAATGAGTGAACAGTCAGTTCTGAGTATTGTGCTGCTGCATATATTTTGCTTCATTCGTACCTATCGCTTCAACTGTTCAATAATAATTACTTTCTAGAGAGACAGCTTTCTGGGATGAGCTTATGAACTGAATAGGACACCAATCTACCCCGAACAGTTTACCGATTCGTGAAAAAGTGTGACGTAACTCTCTCCGCAGATTCTCTTCTTTCGAATCTGTGTCAGACTGTGATGGGTTAGGCATTGCATTGTGAAAGTACCCTGTAAGAGATTGATTGAGCACAGTGTAACTAATTTCCGTGAAAACGTACAGTACCGCGCAATTTTTTTTTGCAAAAAAAGCGTTCTGCGGCGCACACAAAGCGCCGCATCGCCATATCTTGCTTCAAAATTGACGAAATGAGTTTTTTGAGGTCGTTTCCGTGTTCCTCTCATCAATGAGGCGAACGCAATATGAAAGATCGCTATCATGATCGTCTGAACAGTTCATGATCAGGGATTTTGTGGTGCAAATATACATTTTTTGATGCTTTTCTGGAGTTGAATCTATTATTTTCTACCACTGTCGTATAGGACTCAACGAAAGCAATTCAGAAATTACTTCAAAATTGAAATCGGACCATTTTGAAGCAAGTTATGGCGATGCGGCGCTTTGTGAGCGCAAAAAAAAAACCGCAAAACGCTTGTTCCGCTCAAAAAATTGTGCGGTATTGTATGGAGTGAAGGCTGTTAAGCACAGCGAAGCACTGCTCTGACACGCCCACAAGTACGCCGCGAAGCGGCGTGATTGCGCGCCTTGTGTAAGTATATAGGGACATACTATGAAATTGAATACACTATTTTTTTTAAAGTCTTGATTAGAATGTTCTAATACTAGCCTTCTACTATGAACTTCACCAACGTCTTTTTGAGAGCTGACAAGCCAGTGCGATTTGTATCAAGATTGAAGTTTTCCACAATACATTACGGGATGGCCGATAAGTAAGGCCTCGTACCACAAGCAGAGAATGTAAATCGCGCTTTCACTCCTGTGAAGTTGGCTGCCAACGACTGTCAGTATAGAAGAATCTGCGCACCGACTAGCGGTAGCTCATCATTTGAGAGACCGCTGAGGCCATTCTGGGGCAACGAAAAAATAGCTCAGCACTACTCAACACATCAACCGTCGCAATAGGAAGCACAGAAAGTTTACCCGGAGGAAAGACTGGACCGTCGCGCTGTGTACGTAAGGAAGGTCTGTGTGTCATCAAGAAGCGTCTTATCAGAAATGGTAGCCCAAGGATGGATAACATGGCTGGAGATCTCTCCCGAGGCCAGCCTACGGTCCAGTCTCTGTTCACTACGTCTATTTCGACATAGTTTTTTTTTCCCTGATGCCCCGCAAGTAATCTGTGGCCCGCTGTCAGATTGAACTCCGATTTTTTTCTCAACTTTCAAGATTTTCGTATGGAGTTACTCCGAGGAGATTATAAGATGACTGGAGCAGCTTTTGTGATTGTCTTGTCTTCTTTGTCGGTCAAAGCACAGAACAAATTACGAGGAAAATCTCAAAAAATTTCTCAATGCATGTTTTTCGTTCGCATACAGTTATCGGCCGCCATGGGTAAACCCGCGCAATTCGTCCGCATCTTCGATTCTTGCACTTACTCTGACGATGAATTGTGGAGGAGTTGAAATGAACTCACCTTTGACTAAGGGTATGCGGAAATGTGAAGTTTCCGCTTTCGTTTTCGTTTCTGGTTCTCTGAGCCGAAGGCGGAGTAATATTTCGCTGGAGGGCGCCGGCAACGAACCCTCGACAAGACTGTGTTGAGAGGCCAGCAGGCCGAATGAGACCTAGTTTACATGACCCTTGAAGGAAATCTCAGACCACATTAAATTGGTTTGTATTGTTGATTGAAATTACACGTTCAACGGAGACAAGGAAATGATGGCGGCGAAACGCTTCATTGAAATTCTTTGCAATTTTTTTCATTTTCCTTTGCTGTCCTCGAAGCGTCCATCCACGGCTTTTTTGCAATTTTCTTCCGCTTCAAGAATTCCTAAACAAGATACCAAGATAACTCTTTTTCTGACCATTCTCTCCTTCACGCTTGTCTCCAACTATTGTAATTTTCTCGGTGGGTTTGAATTTATGTTGCTCAGCGTGATGGGAATTCGGAGCCATCCCTGCAGAGAAGAAGTGGTAATTACGGCTATATAGAAAGCGGTACCTGAAACAAATTAAGTCATTCATCGAATGAATAATTAATTGTTGTTTGTAGATGCTAGCGACGGCTAATGAAGTCATGTTAATGCCACATTTGCATGCTTGCCAAGTAAGAGAATACCCCAGTGTGGACGAAGTTTGGGTGAAAGCACATTTTTCAAACGTTGAACAGAGTATTAGATGAAGGTGTTTTCTTACTTGTACCCAGTGTACCCATTGAGCGTTCACTTATGTAGATCAAACGGGGGGTTCTTAAAGCGATTGAGAAAATTGTTCCGGATCTGACTTATAAATTCCCCATGGGGGTGCTGATCACGAATCTGAGGTTTATTTGTCGATTTTCTGAAGTCCATATGTATTTCGATCAAATATTCCCATCGGCAAAATTTTGTGATAGATGTGGGCCAATTTTTTTCTGGGGGTCATTTGGAGTGCATAGCAGGAATGTGAGGTTCGTTTATCGTATTTCGATAGATTTCAGCAGGTTAGGGTGGGTCGGCGGTAATTTTGTTAAATTCTCAGATTTGGCTCAAATTTTCTCTGCGAGGGTTCTTCGGGGTGATGCACTCAAATTTGACATCCATTTGCCAATTTTAAGATTATTAAGGTAGATTCTGCACCCCAAATGGCATGTTACCCACAGTAAACACAATAAATTTCGGAAATTCGGCAAGCGGACCCATCGTTCGAAAAGCTTCAAACCAATCACATGTTCGTGTTCAGTGCCCAAAAAGATAACCTAGGCGAAGGCTGGTTAAGAAATTGACATCTGGGGCCGTATGGGGGTGGCCCTATCCCATTGTGGGGGTTTTGGGTCAAGAAGAAACCTTCCGCCCAAACTTAGTGCATGGGGGTGATTTCGGGGCGAAAATCACGAATCTGAGGTCCGTTTGTTGTCCTTCACAACATTGTGGCATGGCAGATTGCGGTAGCTTAATGGTATTATTCGTACAGGGCTCGTATTTGTTTGTTTTATAACTTTTATCATTACTGTTCAGACAGCTGAGATGGGGCTTTTATGACTATCTGAAGGTGGTCGATCAGAAAAAAATCGACTGTATGGGTGGTTATGGCGGCTCTGCCTGGTTCGACAGTGCGTGTGTTGGGCACTTCAGCCGCGTCCGAGGTCGTCTTTTACTGGCGCGGTGGAATGTTTATTCGTTGCTTATTTTAAAGACAGCATACACGCTCGTAAACGTGGTTGAGATTTCTACGGAAAAAGAATGGTATGGCTCAGAACACAACGCCTACGCATTTTGAAGCTTTAAAACAAGTCACAATGAAGCTACACGAGTGAGAATTTGGTCCCGCCCCTGTACTTCTCCTCCCCCTCTATTTGCGTCCTCCTCCAAAGCTGGGGTCCTGGGCCCTTCCCACGTCGATGTATGTGATTTACCTATTGTATCTATTCTACCATCCACAAACGCCGCCGACGGGGGGAAGGGCCCACCACCTCTGTTATGGAGGAGGGCGCAAATAGAGAGGGACGGCTCAGGCCGGTGTAGTACCAGAAAATTACCAGAAATTTCCCAGGGATCAGTGGTAAATGTGCAATTACCACCCGATTACGGACATTTTACCAGAGATTTTACCCTAATCTCTGTTGTTGACAAATTCTGCCAGATTACGAGAAAGTTACCACCAAATTTCTCCTTGATTTTCCGGAATCCTCCCGTATTCTGTCAGAAAAATGGCGATTTCTGACAGAATGCGAAATACGGCTTTAGCTTCCGAATTGGCGGTTTTAGGGTCAGTAAGGATGAGTTCTACATCAAGACTCTTTCGGGACTCAGGAAGAATGGTGGGGCGCGGCTTACACTCTAGGAAACTCCTGAGCGGAACGGTTGGGGAGTACGAGTGAACGCGAAAGTATCTCAGTGATCCATATAGCGCGTGGTGTGCCTGACCAAAGTACGCGTACGCAAGTGCGCTCTCCTCCCCTTCACACACGTGCACACGCAAGCGCGTGCACACCTATATGTAAGGTGCGTCCGAATGAGAATGGCTGCCCACGCGGCCGGCGTGCTTGGCAGGCGGCCGTCGCGTTCGCCGCTCTCGGACGAGCATGCGAAAAGTCCCCACCGCCATCGACAACGAACGAGGCCGGCACCGGCTGGCAGCAAGCACTCCGCCGATCAATCAGTGGGAGAGGGGACGGCCGTCGTTGAAATCCAACACTCGTCCGAGGGCGACACATGCGACGGCCGCCAGCCGAGCACGCCGACCGCGTGGGTCGCCATTCTCATTCGGGCATACTTTATGCGTCCTCATTTACGCACGCTCATTTGAACACGCTGTATATGCGTGTATACGTGCTCATACTCTCCAGTTCGAAGTCAATTTTACTCGGGCCCGTTAGGCCCCCGTCATAGTCGGTGGATCTACTGAGTCCCATCCGGTCGATACGCATCGAATTCGTGGAAAAGGGGTGGAAAAAAATCAACCCACTGAGTCCGACTGAGTCCCGCTGAGTCCCACCCGGTCGATACTGATATTTCTCATGCGTACAATAGCGGGGCCAATGCACCGACTGAGTCCGACTGATTCCCGCTGAGTCCCACCCGGTCGATATAGGTATTTTGCACGTGATTTGGGTGGATTTTTTTCGGCCGACTGCGACCTGCCGACTCCCGCCGCATCTCGACTCTCATCGTCTGCGCTCTGCCCCACGTGCTGCTGATACGGAAATCAGATTCAGACATGTTGAAAACAAGAAAAATCAGCCACCAAACACGTTCCGATTCACAGCTGAGGTGATAATCGTCACTATCAATTGCGTGTTTCGCAGAGGAGCTGGTTGATGCTGGGGGCAACCGGACTCAGTGGGACTCAGCAGGTTTTTCCACCCCGGACTCATCCGGACCAGGGATGAGCGGAGTTCCGCGTTTCGCGTTCCGAAACCCGCAGTTTCGCGCATTTTTGGCATTCCGCGTTCCGCATTCCGAAAACCGCAAAAAACGCTGCGGAATGCGAAAATATCGGGTCATCTGGGAGGAGGAAAATATCAGATAATTTCTGAATTTTTCCGCGTTTCGCGTTCCGAAACCCGCATTTCCGCGCATTTTCAGGCGTTTCGCACCCGATTTCCGAAACCCGATAAAAAAATTTTAGTTCCGAAACCCGAAAACCGATTTCCGAAATTTCATGTTTTTGTTCCGCTCATCCCTGATCCGGACTCATCCGGACTCAGTCGGACTCAGTAGGACTCAGCAGGTTTTTCGACCGAGTCTGACCGGGGCCTTACGAGCGTGTGATCGCGTATGATGCTTTTCCTTATTCCTCACACCACAGGGTGTGAGGAAATCTTGGTAAAATCTTGGTAGATGAATCTTGGTTGCTCACCTCCTGAATTCAGGGGGCTCAGGTACTGAGGGCGATGGCCGGCGCCCCACTTCTCGAGGGTGCCGCCAGCGACAAACCAGGCTGCATGCGACGGGGTGGTCGTCTCGTGGCGCCAGACTGTGAGGAGGGTGGGCAGATCAGTGAGAAAAGCTGTCATACCTATTGGTTGAGGTCATTTTTGGAATCATTAACGCTACCCGGCCCTTTCCACTGATCTGCCCTCCCTTCTCACTGTCTGGCGCCTCAAGACGACCACCTTATGCGATGCACACTCAACGCCGATATTGGCTCGCCCTCGAGCCACAAAACACGCCACACCATCTTCAATTCGGCCGGTTGGAAAGACAATTGATAATGGTCACGAATGATCAGGTCGTAACGTGCTTATCACGTGCACAGCCGGTATAAAAAGTGTCTCATCTCTTTAGAGAACTCATTCGGCATTCGAATGCCGGCCCTGGAAGGTGACTTCGAGTCACTCTCCGGAGGCCAGCATATTTTTGACTGCTTAGGGGATAGGGGTATCCCCACGGCTGGGGGGTGGGGGGGGGGCGCTTTTGCCGCGATCCGCGGGGAGGGTGGTTCTTCACCGCAGACTGCGGCGGATCGCGTAGTCTGGCAGAATTTTCCGTACTGTCCCGACCAGAGTACGGAAAAATTCTAACAGATTTCGGAAAATGTCTGACAGATTTCGGAAAAATTCTGACAGATTTCGGAAAAATTCTGCCAGAAAACGAGAAAATTCTGCCAGAAAACGGTAAAATTACCACCAGAGGAGGGCAAAATCGTTCCGTAATCTGGCAGAATTTTCCCGTAATCTGTCAGAATTTTCCCGTATTACTCCGGCCTGAGGGAGAAATACAGGGGCGGGCCAACTTTTCACTCGTGTAGCGTCATTGTGGGTGGTTTTTAGACCTTCAAAATGCGTAAGCGTTGTGTAATGAGCCATACCATTCTATTTCCATAGTTATCCCAACCACGCTTACGAGCGTGTATGCTGCCTTTAAAGGCACTGTTCGCGATGAAAATCGCTTTTCTGTTTTTTGCCTATCTTGAAACCGGTCCCATTCGGATTCCAATGATGTCCCTGGAATCGTACAAGACCTTCTGGGAATGGAGTTATGGTCCCTCAAAAATTGAGCTAGAAAATCATGGTGGACGAGTTGTCCGAGGCTTGTAACTTCCGTCTTTTGCAGCCAATGTATGCGAGCTGACCTGAGTAAAGAGAGAAGTTGAGAATGAAGGGAAGAACGGGGCTTTTGATCTTAAAGGCAGTGTTCACGATGAAAAAAGTTTTCGAAATTCCACTAGGATTGGGTAGTGGAGGGACACTCTGTAACGTTAACGTCGAAAGAACGCATGAAAACGAGCCAGGAAGAGCCCCAAAAGGGCCCGAAGTTGCAACTTCGAGCGCATTGAAAACCCCAAAAGCGCATCACACGCCCACCGACGTGAACAACTGAATGCTCGAGATCGTGAGATGAGCGATGATTTTCAATCATTAGCCACGTTCTTCCCTTCACTCTCAGCTTCTCTCTTTACTCAGGTCAGCTCGCATAGATCGGCTGCAAAAGACGGAAGTTACAAGCCTCGGACAACTCGTCCACCATGTTTCCATAGCTCAATCTTTGAGGGACCATACCTGCGTTCACAGAAGGTCTTGTATGATTTCAGAGACACCATTGGAATCAGCATGGGGCCGTTTTCAAGATAGGCGGAAAACAGAAAAACGATTTTCTTCGTGAACACTGCCTTTAAAGGCACAGGACACCCAAAAAATTAGTTTTCAGATTTCTTGCTAGTCTTGGAGAGAGTCACACGCTGATCACAGTGGTATCTTAGAAATCGTCCAAGACCCCCTTTGAACAGAGTCACGGCTTTTCAAAAATGCCTAGATTCTGAAGGTGAAAAATTGGTGGACGAGTTGTCTCGGGTCTGTATTTCTCTTCATTCGCAATCGCTGCGCGAGAGCGAGCCAGGGGAAGGAGTCAGTCCGGTAATGGACTGAAGAATTACGAATTGTTGGAATTCATCCATCAATTTAGCAGCTATCGACCTCGGAAATCTGCTAGGGGGTCGGGCCTGTGGTGGTGAGCGAAGGGGGTCGGGCCTGTGGTGGTCGCTTATAACTAGCTTATTTGGAGGAATTGAGATCTCGCATTCGGCACGTGTTATACAGGAGGGGTCTTTTACACAATTACATGAAAATCTCAAAATTCATATCTGAGGGTGTACTGTGCCTTTAAACCATCGCTCAACTCACGATTTCGAGTGTTCCTTTGTTCACGTCGAGGGGCCGAAAGAAGCCGGACTTGCCCACAGCGGCGGGGTTTGCCCACTTTTCTAAGCCGTTTTGCGGCTCCTGGGTACCCTTTCTTCTCGTTTTTTCGACGCTGTTCTGCTTCTGAGAGCCACGAGAACCGTTTGCCATGGAAAATTCGAGGATGAAGTTTATCGCGAGCAGTGCCTTTAATGCTAGAATTACAGGGTGTTAATTAATTTCCTGCGGCGACTTTGACTTTGTCGCGATGGATTGATTTGACACATTGTGATCTTCCCAGTTGATTTTTGCGTGCTTCAGTTCATTCTTCGCTCATGCTATAACGTTCATAAGAATCGGTTCGCTAATTTCGAAGTTATAAGGGATAAGTCGGAGAGGGTCGCAGTGCTCGTCATGCACAGGAATTGAGTGCTGAATTAGAACATCGCAAAGGAGTTGTACTTGTCTAATCGCAACGTCGAACCAATTGTCCAACGAGTCAAGGAATTCGGTACAGACGCTGGTCGTACGCTGGACGGTAGGCCGACGTCCAAATCTCAGACGAGGAGCAAGAAAGCTTCAAGGGCCGAATCCGCTGTAGCCATGAGAATAATTTCCGGATATCTCTGAATTTTTCATACGATCTCGTAGAAAACTTTCAAGAATTTTCCGTTCTCATCGGTTTACAAAGTCACAGCGGTTAAAAGTTGCGATTAAGGCCAGCAA
The DNA here is from genome assembly GCA_029168955.1 of Aplectana chamaeleonis. Taxonomy (NCBI): domain Eukaryota; kingdom Metazoa; phylum Nematoda; class Chromadorea; order Rhabditida; family Cosmocercidae; genus Aplectana; species Aplectana chamaeleonis. The sequence continues at coordinate 428,812 of JAPDOI010000355.1, forward strand.
GTTTGGAAAGGTAAAAGGATGTTGAGGTTGGACGCTGTACGTCGCCTTCAACAAGTCTTCATCATTAATGAGACGATTTTTTCACTGAGTAATCTCACATCATTAACAATGACCTGTGTTGGTGAAAAATGGCTCTCCAAACCTCGCTGCATGTTCTGTGATCAGCCGGGATCATCCGTCATGGCTTGGGGTGGAATCTGCACAACTAGTGAGACGCTCATCGAATTCGCAGAAAAATGTGCAGAGACCGACCCCAAATGCTACCAAGAAAACATCTTGAGCCTTGGGCAAGACAGCAGTAAAGACATAGCGAGTGGTGGTTTCAGCAGAACTGAGCACTTGCGCATACAGCCAATCCTAACTGCTCTCTGCGACTAGCTTTTCTCAAGGCGTTGGATTAGATAAGTTTGACCGTCTAATTCTCTTGATCCTAATCCGATAGTCAGGTTTTTGGTCGGTCCGTTCTGAAGGGCAATGTATGTGCTACTAAACGCACAGCCGTAGATTTTCTGAAAAGGACCTGCTGAAAGCCCAGAATGGAATATTGTGACGTCATGCTAGCGTCCATATTGGTTTATTCTATGAACAGTTTGAAGACTCCCAGGAACGCGAAGGAAGGACATTCAGGAACTTCCCCGTGGATAGGCTGTCTGTGTACCTCTCCCAATAAACTGGTGGGAATTTATCAGCTTTCGTTGAAAATCTGGCGCAAGTATTGCTTTGAAGGCTGCGGCAGGAACTCAATCACTACCCTGCACCAGAAGCGAAGAATGTCGAATATTGGGGAAATTCAGCAATTCCTTTAATAAAGCTTCTTTTGATGGTTAGCAACCCGTTTCCTTGAATAATTGAGTTTGATAAGAGCCTAAAAGCGACGAAAAAGTTTCAAAAAATGCATCCAGACCGCAGATGTACCAGCAACACTGCATATCTTGTTTCGCGAGAGTGAATGGAATCCTCGCCCCAACATTCCCCATTCTGCTCTTATCCTTCTCAGTGAATCCTTTTAATGCTTCCGTATATTGCTGTTGCAGGGTTGCCATTATTGGCAGTAATTTAGTGTTTGTTTACTTATTTATCTCATGCGATCCTGCTTTAATTAAGTCGATTTGGATCTTTGTTATTGGTTTTCCTCTGCTAAATAGGGAACGAATCGAGAGCAGGATGTGTCCTTTGTGTTATTCTTCTTGTTCTGAGAAATTCATACCAACTCAAAGGCGCATCACTGTGTCCTTCTTCTCCCTGCAATCTTGGATTATTGGTAAGAACCATGTCTGTCATGCTTGTCCTGATCTCCAAATTTAGAAGAAAAAGGATGGAACATGAAATATGTACATAGGCCACAGTATCAGATATGGGGGGTAGCTAAAAACGCTCTGTGACGCTTTCTTCGTGCACATGTTATAATCATAACTTGCTCCAAAGAGGCCAAATTTCGAGGATGTTTTAGATTTTGGAATGAGAATCACAATATTATAGATAGGCAGCGTCTTCTGTTTGAAAAATTCTTTTTTTAGCAATATGTATCCACGTGTGGTACTGGTCTTAAAAGAGCTATCAACTTGATGATAGGTTGCCATTTGGGGGAAAGCAGGTCCAGGTAATCCTACTGGAGCATATCGTTGACCTAAAGTCACGAAGTGAGAGCTCGTGCTCCTACACCCCACACTTTTCACTCAAACAGACGATTTTAGAACCAGCGGGGCCACGTGCGTCCTCTTCATCAGACGCTCTAATTTCAGAGACGAATTCCTGAAAGTTTAGGTTCCTGGCAAAAGTAAAGATTTGGCATGGCCATTTTTTCGAAAAATTGGAAATATACTCCGTTAAAAAGGGAAGGTAAAGAAAAATGGAAAAACTTTTGAAATAATCCTGAGAACGATTTGGCGTAGAATAATTTGATTTTTGAGAAATGTAGTGAAATAGTTGAAAGTATGATTTGGCAGTCGAGTTTGAACCGACTATTGATAAGAGTTGTGCAAAACGAGAGATCGCATTGTATGAGCTTATCCGTAGAACATATCAAAGCAAAATCACGCGTGATATGAAACGAACAGTTGATTTTACTTTACTTAAAGGCACAGTCCAACCTCGGAATTGGTTTTCTGCTTTTCCACCTATCTTGATAACGGCTCCACGCTGATTCCAATAATGTCTCTGAAATCGTACAAGACCCTCTACGAACTGAGTTACGGCCCCTCAAAAATTGAGCTACGGAAGCATGGTGGACGAGTTGTCCGTGGCTTGTAACTTTGGTCATTTGCATCCGATGCATGCGAGCCGACCTGAATGGATAGAGAGGCTGAGAATGAAGGGAAGAACGGGGCTATTGATCGGAAATCGTCGCTCATATCGCCACTGTTGAGCTCGAAAGATCGTAAAAGGGGCGTGCCAAAGTGGCTTCCGGATGTGGGCGCCCCAGGGTGGCTTCCTCCTATATCTCGCTTGTTCGGAGGAATTGAGAGCTCGCACTTGGCAGGTGCTATACAGGGTGGGTCTGCTTCACAACTACGTGGAAATATCAGATTTCGTGCCCGAGCTTGGACTGTGCCTTTAAAGGCACAGTACACCCTCAGATATGAAATTTGAGATTTTCATGTAATTGTGTAGAAGACCCCTCCTGTATAACACGTGCCAAATGCCAGATCTCATTTCCTCCGAATAAGCGAGATATAGGCGACCACCACAGGCCCTACCCCCTTCGCTCACCACCACAGGCCCGACCCCCTAACAGATTTTGGGACTCGATAGCGGCTCGATGGGTGGATGAATTCCAATAAATCGTCGTTCTTCAGTCCACTACCGGACTGTCTCCTTATCCTGGCCTTCTCTCACGCAACGATTGCGAATGAAGAGAAATACAGACCTGAGACAACTCGTCCACTAATTTTTCACCCTCAAAATCTAGGCATCTTTGAAGAGCCATAACTCTGTTCAAAGGGGGTCCTGGACGATTTTAGAGATACCACTGTGATCAGCGTGTGACTCTCTCCAAGATATGCATGAAATCTGAAAATTGTTTTTTGGGTGTCCTGTGCCTTTAATACGTGAAGACCGCGGCATTCCAGCTCCCGAACGAACTTTTACTCCTTGCCTTATCACGCGTGATTTAGCTTCGATATGTTCTACGGATAAGCTCATACAATGCGATCTCTCGTTTTGCACAACTCTTGTCAATAGTTGGTTCAAACTCGACTGCCAAATCATACTTTCAACTATTTCACTACATTTCCCAAAAATCAAATTATTTCTACGCCAAATCGTTCTCAGGAATATTTCAAAAGTTTTTCCATTTTTCTTTACCTTCCCTTTTTAACGGAGTATATTTCCAATTTTTCGAAAAAATGGCCATGCCAAATCTTTACTTTTGCCAGGAACCTAAACTTTCAGGAATTTCATTTATTTTTTTCTAGAGATTTCCTTTCTAACATGATTTATGCCTGGTGGTGTCAATTCGAAGTAAACCCACTGATGCCCTGCCCCCCCCCCTTCTATGACGTCCTGCGCACTACAACTGATGTCCTGCACACTTTCTACGGCGTTCAGCGCACACCCACTTGGGTCCCGCACACTTTCTACGGCGTTCTGCGCACACCCTTTTGGGTCACAAGCACGCTCATGCCGATCATTTTTTCCGCAGGACTACCGTAACCCTCTTTCAAAAATTTTCGAAGTGTCAACCTGGATAGGAGCACATCGTAATAGCCAACAATCATGTTTGCACAATTTCGACCTCCTTAGCCACTTTCCAGCGGCTTCTTGAAGAGAGCGGTGTGTGAATGAGTGCATACCGCTCCTCTGCCCTTTTATACCCCGCATGTTATGAGCGTGTGTCATCGTTCGTGATCATGTTTTGTTCAAGAATGGTTACGGTAGCCCTGCGGAGAAAATGATCGGCATGGGCGTGCTTGTATTTGGATCCCGCAAACTTTCTACGGCGTCTTGCGCACTTCCACTTGGTCACCTCACAGTTTCTACGGCGTCCAACGTACTTTCATTTGGGTCCGACACACTTTCTACGGCGTCCTGCGCACTCTCATTTGGGTCCCGCACACTTTCTACGGTTTCCGACGCACTGTTATTCGGGTCCCGCACACTATCTACGGCGTTCTGTGGCGCACTTCTGAGTCACACCGTGCGGTGTTCCAAAAAATACATCCAAGATCCCGCCGCATTGATTGAAGCGTTGCCCCGTCTCAGGGAGCGTTCAATCCTGAGAAAAAGCCTATCAGTAACGGTGTTTATTTCTTTAGTTCATTTTTACGAATGAGTAAACGTTGGATGGTTCATAATAACATGTTTACGTGTTTTTGTCTTACTTGACCCTCAATTTTGAGGTCCCGCAAAAATTGAGCTATCATCTTCAAATTTTGTCAGGAGCTAGCGGCAATCATAACAAACTTTCTGGCCAAAAATGAGCTTTCTAGCTCAACGATAAGTGTTCCAACAAGATCGTGTACGCCAACTGAAAAAAAATGAGATGAATCATTTTTTCGACCAAAATGACGTGGTTTTGACAATTTTTCTCGAATCTCAGGTAACCATTCCGGACCATTTTTTCAACAGTTATTCAGCTTCCTAAAGTATATTAAATGCAAAAAGAACGAACTTCCTACGTTCACTCTGGACCCTGATACTGAGATCAGGGGGTTGCTCGAAGGCGAATCAAAGCCAAATCTGGTGAGCGCTTCGCGCTCACCACAATGTAAATTCTGTAAAAAAGGGGTCTCCCAAGCAGAAGTGGTTTGGTTAACGTTACAAATGCTTCAACAAAAAGGGAGCAATAGGAAAGCGGAATGAGGAGAGTCTACAAAAAATGAACAATATCCTCCAAGAACTCTTTTCTTTTTCGAAACTTCCAAACAGCGGAAACAAACCGTTGTGGTTCTCTATGAGGAAGCGCTTTTGGCTCCATAAAGGACTTTGATTATGTGAGTGCCGATAAAATATGTATATATGCATGTGAACCTAATAGCTATCATTAAAAGGGGAGATGATGTTAATTGTTTTAGGGAACCAGTCAATTCTTCCTCGTAAAATACCACAACGGTTTGTTTCCGCTGTTTGGAAGTTTCGAAAAAGAAAAGAGTTCTTGGAGGATATTGTTCATTTTTTGTAGACTCTCCTCATTCCGCTTTCCTATTGCTCCCTTTTTGTTGAAGCATTTGTAACGTTAACCAAACCACTTCTGCTTGGGAGACCCCTTTTTTACAGAATTGTTCACTTTTTTTTTGATATTACGCTGTAATATCCCATGGAAGAATTTCGAACAAAGACCTCTTCATCTCCCCACTAGATCAGTCCTCTTTCTGTGGTCACAAGAATCAATGACCCAAACTGTTGTAAAACTATCTCAGAAAAATCACTCGATGTGGCTGACAAGACCGATGTTCACATGATATTAGCTAAGAAATGAATGATATCCATGATATCGTTCCACATAATTCATTCATATTGATCGCGTCAGCCACATCTGGCTACACCGGGTGTTATTTGCACCTTCCATGTTTTTCATACGTATCGAACGGGTCGGCCACGGTGATTTTCTCAACCAACTCTGACAGGGACCTTAGGCCCCGGTTATAGTTGGTCGCCCAGACGTAGCCAGCCCGGTCGATAATCATGAAAGCCTGCTGGCCTACAGCCGGATGCAGAATCTGCCTGCAGTTCTTCGCTTTCAAATGAAACTAACTTAAAACCGGGACAGTCAGAAACTACCTTCCATTCCATCTGGACACTTGCACATCAGTGGAACAAAGCAGTTTTACATACTCATTATTTCGTTTCCGTTGCCCCATTCCTTCGCAGAACAGCCGCTTCGATTCCATGAATCTGATATGAAAAAGCTCTGCTGAGCTGCGAATGGAGATAGTTCTAACGATTTGTTTTTGAATTTGGATGCTAATAAGCAAGTACCATTTATTGCAGAAAAAATCAGTAGGCTGGTGAAGAAGGAAGAGGAGCACTCAAAATGGGGTTGTGTGAATGACCTTACGAAACTGAAAAGCAGCCTGGCAACATGACCTGACATGACTCACATAACATCTCAAACTTTCTGCTTGCTATGCTTGTCATCCTTACACTTTTACAAAAGTTTTGCAAGGTGTTCTCTCCTGCGCAAATTCCGGGGCATAATTTCTCGGATGGCTAGCATCGAGTCTGGGCTCCTGCTCACTCTACGGGTGGTCTTCACAACTTTTCGGATGAGCAGCAACGGGTCCAGAACACCTGCCCACTATCCGGGTTTCCACGACGTCCCGATGACTTCATCAGAAGCTCGAAGCACTTTTCACGACGTCCCGATGACGTCATCAGAAGCCCGAAGCACTTTTGGGACTATCCTAGACGGGGGGGGTCACCCACGATTTTCCCATGAAAATGAATGGAAAACCTGATAAAAGATGTTTGATGCTGCTATCAATCATTGTTGTTGATGAAGTTCTGTAGAAATACTTCGATTGATAGCGTTATAGATCGGTGGTTCATTCCATTTCTGACTTGAATCTTGAGTGCCCCCCCACCGTCTAGGATAGTCTCGCACTTCTCATGATGTCCCGATGACGTCATCAGAAGCCCGAAGCACTCTTGGGACTATCCTAGACGGGGGGGGGCACCCACGACTTTCTCATGAAAATGAATGGAAACCCTGATAAAAGATGTTTGATGCTGCTATCACTCATTGTTGTTGATGAAGCTCTGTAGAAATACTTCGATTGATAGCGTTATAGATCGGTGGTTCATTCCATTTCTGACTTGAATCTTGAGTGCCCTCCCATCTAGGATAGTGCCGCACTTCTCACGATGTCCCGATGACGTCATCAGAAGCCCGAAGCACTCTTGGGACTATCCTAGACGGGGGGGGGGCACCCACGACTTTCTCATGAAAATGAATGGAAACCCTGATAAAAGGTGCTTGATGCTGCTATCAGTCATTGTTGTTGATGAAGTTGTGTAGAAATACTTTGATTGATAGCGTTATAGATCGGTGGTTCATTCCATTTCTGACTTGAATCTTGAGTGCCCCCCCCCGTCTGGGGTAGGCCCGCACTTTTCACGATGTCCCGATGACGTCATCAGAAGCCCGAAGCACTCTTGGGACTATCCTAGACGGGGGGGGCACCCACGACTTTCTCATGAAAATGAATGGAAACCTTGATAAAAGGTGCTTGATGCTGCTATCAGTCATTGTTGTTGATGAAGTTGTGTAGAAATACTTTGATTGATAGCGTTATAGATCGGTGGTTCATTCCATTTCTGACTTGAATCTTGAGTGCCCCCCCCGTCTAGGATAGTCCCGCACTTCTCACGATGTCCCGATGACGTCATCAGAAGCCCGAAGCACTCTTGGGACTATCCTAGACGGGGGGGGGGCACCCACGACTTTCTCATGAAAATGAATGGAAACCTTGATAAAAGGTGCTTGATGCTGCTATCAGTCATTGTTGTTGATGAAGTTGTGTAGAAATACTTTGATTGATAGCGTTATAGATCGGTGGTTCATTCCATTTCTGACTTGAATCTTGAGTGCCCCCCCCGTCTGGGGTAGGCCCGCACTTTTCACGACGTCCCAATGACGTCATCAGAAACTCGAGGCACTTTTTACGACGTCCCGATGACGTCATCAGAAGCCCGAAGCACTTTTCACGACGTCCCGATGACGTCATCAGAAGCCCGAAGCACTTTCACGACGTCCCGATGACGTCATAAGAAGCCCGAAGCACTTTTCACGACGTCCCGATGACGTCATCAGAAGCCCGAAGCACTTTCACGACGTCCCGATGACGTCATAAGAAGCCCGAAGCACTTTTCACGACGTCCCGGTGACGTCATCAGAAGCCCGAAGCACTTTTCACGACGTCCCGATGACGTCATCAGAAGCCCGAAGCACTTTCACGACGTCCCGATGACGTCATCAGAAGCCCGAAGCACTTTTCACGGCGTCCCGATGACGTCATCAGAAGCCCGAAGCACTTTCACGACGTCCCGATGACGTCATCAGAAGCCCGAAGCACTTTTCACGACGTCCCGATGACGTCATCAGAAGCCCGAAGCACTCTCACGACGTCCCCATGACCTCATCAGAAGCCCGAAGCACTCTCACGACGTCCCGATGACGTCATCAGAAGCCCGAAGCACTTTCACGACGTCCCGATGACGTCATCAGAAGCCCGAAGCACTTTCACGACGTCCCGATGACGTCATAAGAAGCCCGAAGCACTTTTTACGACGTCCCGATGACGTCATCAGAAACCCGAAGCACTTTCATGACGTCCCGATGACGTCGTCAGAAGCACGAAGCACTTTTCACGACGTCCCGATGACGTCATCAGGAGCCCGAACCACTTTTCACTACGTCCCGATGACGTCATCAGAAGCCCGAAGCACTTTCACGACGTCCCGATGACGTCATCAGAAGCCCGAAGCACTTTTCACGGCGTCCCGATGACGTCATTAGAAGCCCGAAACACTTTCACGACGTCCCGATGACGTCATCAGAAGCCCGAAGCACTTTTCACGACGTCCCGATGACGTCATCAGAAGCCCGAAGCACTCTCACGACGTCCCGATGACGTCATCAGAAGCCCGAAGCACTTTTCACGACGTCCCCATGACGTCATCAGAAGCCCGAAGCACTTTCACGACGTCCCGATGACGTCATCAGAAGCCCGAAGCACTTTCACGACGTCCCGATGACGTCATCAGAAGCCCGAAGCACTCTCACGACGTCCCGATGACGTCATCAGAAGCTCGAAGCACTTTTCACGACGTCCCGATGACGTCATCAGAAGCCCGAAGCACTTTCACGACGTCCCGATGACGTCATCAGAAGCCCGAAGCACTTTTCACGACGTCCCGATGACGCCATCAGAAGCCCGAAGCACTCTCACGACGTCCCGATGACGTCATCAGAAGCCCGAAGCACTTTTCACGACGTCCCGATGACGTCATCAGAAGCCCGAAGCACTCTCACGACGTCCCGATGACGTCATCAGAAGCCCGAAGCACTTTTCGCGACGTCCCGATGACGTCATCAGAAGCCCGAAGCACTTTCACGACGTCCCGATGACGTCATCAGAAGCCCGAAGCACTTTTCACGACGTCCCCATGACCTCATCAGAAGCCCGAAGCACTCTCACGACGTCCCGATGACTTCATCAGAAACTCGAGGCACTTTTCACGACGTCCCGATGACGTCATCAGAAGCCCGAAGCGCTTTTCACGACGTCCCGATGACGTCATCAGAATCCCCCCTCACCTACAAATCGGTTAATTACCAGCCTACGTACCTTCTACCAACTTACCTGTCTGCAAGTTGATTGCCTGAGACCATTGGCAGTGGCTATTAGCAGTGAGGACTGAAAAGCGTGACGGCCTACGGCCCACGGCCTACGGCCTACGGCTCACGGCCTACGTCGCACACCATGAAATTTTCTTAAGCTTTCGGGCTCACAACTTTGTTATTTGTGAAGCGATTTTGCTGAAATTCGGACAGCAGGTGTCTTCTGGACCCCTTCGCTTATATCCAGAAGGAAATCTTCAGAAATTTTGTTTCAAAGATTCTATAAACTATTTTATAAAATTCTAAGTGATCACAAGGCCTAGGCAAAACCAAAACTCTCCAGCCGCTTCGCGGCTGGAGCGATTGCCATCGGCACAAAATTCTCACGGTAAACAAATTTGATGATAACCAATTGATGAAGGGTAGGGTGTAAAAGAAATTGGGAGCGGTGTGTTTTCATTCACCCACCGTCTTTCTCTGGAGGTGAGCGGCTGAAGCTGAACAGGCTAGGGGTCAGGGAAATAACCTCACCGGTGATAAAGATATCACGATATCTGAGCCTAAACATGGAAAACTCTGGCAAGAAAAACTACAGCACCTCCGTGAGAATTTTGTGCCGATGGAAAATTATAAACTTGTTAATGTCAGCCACCCTCTCCAACGTTACCTACGGCGCCGCCTTCCATAAAAAGCTTTTTGTTTGGATTGGAGGTAACTATGAATGCCTCTGTTAAAAAAAAAAAACTTTCACGTAGGGAGTGATTTCTCAAACTACCCAAGAAAGCGAGGAAGGCAATCTTGCTTTAGACAGTAGTGAGGTCGACGTACCAGGACTGTGCGTAACTGAAATTCTCAATTTCGTAAATCGTAATTTTCGAAAACCCTCGAAATTCCTGAATCGTTGTTTGTTAGTCGTAATTGATCTGTAATGAGCACGGAAAATACCAGGTTGTTCAATAAGTTTTGTCGTTCAATAAGAAAAACACAATTTTTCATTGGTTCAGAATACACTTTATCATTCAGTATAATCTTCCTGAACATTACTACATTTGCTCCAACGATCCTCCGATCTGTGGATCCCATCCCTGAAGTGAGAATCCGGAAGGTCTGCAAAATACGGTTCAACAGCCGTTATGACCCCTTCATTTGATGAAAAATGTTTGCCACGAATGAGTTTTTTAAGTTCTGGAAACAAATGGAAGTCACCAAAACTGGGGGCCAAATCTAGTGAATACGGTGGATGCTCCAACATTTCGAACTTTAATTTATGGATTTTAGCCATTGTCAAAATGCTCTTGTGACACGGTGCATTGTCCTGATGGAAAATAATTTTTTCTTCTGCAAACCGGGTCCTTTTTCCCGAAGTTTTTCCTTAAACTGGCCCAAAGGGTTGCACTAATGTTCGGAATTGATACAATTCCTTTCGCATCCCGAAAAACTGATGCCATAACCTTCTTGGCCGATTTCCGGACACGAACTCGTTTCGAAGCCGAACAACCAGGTTCACACCACTCTTTAGCCTCTTGTTTTGATTCAGGATCATGGTGATAGACCCAAGTCTGATCCGTAGTGATGAATCGACGCACAAAATCCACTTTATCCTTTTTAAAGCGCTCCAAATGAGAAAGTCGCATTCGAATGTGTTTTTGTTCCATTGTGAGCGAATGCGGCACCCATTGTGCACACAGCTTTCTAAAACCCAAAATTTCACTTAAAATATGACTCACACTGCCTAATGATATGTGTAGAGCCTCTACTAAATCTCTCTCAGTCAATCGACCATCTTCCAAAACCGTATCCTGTATTTTGGCTATGATTTCTGGTGTTGATGCGCTTTTTGGACGTCCTTCACGTGGATCGTCTTCAAGGTTTGTACGACCACGTTTAAATTCAGCAACCCATCTTTCTACTGTTCTAATTGTCGGTGAACAATCATTATACACTTTCTAAATTCGTTCGTGAATTTCTTCTGGTGCTAAACCTTCCAAAAATAAGAATTTTATCACTGCACGATATTCAATTTTTTCCATTGCTGTGACACGGCGACACTAAATGGCTCGTAAACAAAGAATGAATTGACAGATGGAAATGAAACTTCACATACGTTCATATGAAGAGTGTACCAACAAAACAAAAAATTTTTGGGCTAGTAGCAACTCCCTCTCTTATCGAACGACATAACTTATTGAACAACCGGGTATACATACTTTGTTCTCGACAAAGATTGAATAATCCGATCTTTTAATTTTCCTCGTCCACATCAGGGGTGGTAGTAAATGGGGTGTTCAACGCGAACAAACCGCCACCTCCTGGCCGGCAACAAACCGCGACATAGATGCCTCGAAGCCGCCAGGTTCATGCGAGCCTCCGCAAGTAAGAGATGAATTGCCCGCTTCCTGAATTATAGAAATACAGTCGATTTCAGGCATCACGGGTGCAAGGGACAGAGCGGATATTAAGTTGAGAAGCTTTAAAACCGGAGGTTCAGCCCTAAAACTCTTTTTCAGTTATTATGCTTGGTCAATATCGCTCCACTACATACATGGCACAGCACATCGACAACTGTCGAGAATCACATTTCGGCATTATTCCTCGTACTCTCGGCCATGTCAAAACTCCGTGAGACAAGCAATTTCTAAGGTTCTTGAAGTAGGCGGGCTAACGACCTTTTTCCTTCCAGAAAGGAGGGCTCACCACTGCTCATGCAGAGTTCACGTAATAAATTTGGTCTGATGAATGGACGGGGCTGCGAAGGTCAATGAATCAAAAGGCGTTCTTGAGAAGCTAGTTCCAAATGCCATAGAGACCTTCATGCCTTTCACGCTTCATATGTAGACTCATCCTACTATATATATTTTGGTAAATTTGTGTGTGCGTGTGTGTGTATGTATGTATGTATGTATGTATGTATGTATGTATGTATGTATGTATGTATGTATGTGTGCGTTTCTCTGTGTGTTTGTTTGACCGTTTATTCGGCTTGACTTTCAAGACGGGCGACCTTACGGGTACGGGCTCAAGAGCGCGCAGAACGCCGTAAAAAGTGTGCGGGACCCAAGTGGGAGTGCGCAGGACGCCGAAGAAGGTGTGCGGGACCCAAGATAGAGTGCGCCGGACGACGTAGAAAGTTTGCGGAACCCAAGTGGAAGTGCGTAGGACGCCGTAGAAAGTGTGCGGGACCCAAGGTAGAGTGCGCCGGACGCCATAGAAAGTGTGTGGGACCCAAGGTAGAGTGCGACGGACGACGTAGAAAGTGTGCGGGACCCAAGGTAGAGTGCGCCGGACGCCGTAGAAAGTGTGCGGGATCCAAGGTAGAGTGCGCCGGACGACGTAGAAAGTTTGCGGGACCCATGTGGAAGTGCGTAGGATGCCGTAGAAAGTGTGCGGGACCCAAGGTAGAGTGCGCCGGACGCCGTAGAAAGTGTGTGGGACCCAATGTAGAGTGCGACGGACGACGTAGAAAGTGTGCGGACCCAAGGTAGAGTGCGCCGGACGCCGTAGAAAGTGTGCGCGATCCAAGGTAGAGTGCGCCGGACGCCGTAGAAAGTGTGTGGGACCCAAGGTAGAGTGCGCCGGACGCCGTATAAAGTGTGTGGGACCCAAGGTAGAGTGCGCCGGACGCCGTAGAAAGTGTGTGGGACCCAAGGTAGAGTGCGCCGGACGACGTAGAAAGTGTGCGGGACCCAAGGTAGAGTGCGCCGGACGCCGTAGAAAGTGTGCGGGACCCAAGTGGGAGTGCGCAGGACGCCGGAGAAAGTGTGCGGGACCCAAGTGGAAGTGCGTAGGACGCCGTAGAAAGTGTGCGGGACCCAAGTGGGAGTGCGCAAGACGCCGAAGAAAGTGTGCGGGACCCAAGTGGGAGTGCGCAGGACGCCGCAGGGAGTATGCGGGATCCAAGGTAGAGTGCGCCGGACACCGTAGAAAGTGTGCGGGACCCAAGGTAGAGTGCGCCGGACGCCGTAGAAAGTGTGTGGGACCCAAGGTAGAGGGCGCCGGACGCCGTAGAAAAGTGTGCGTGACCCAAGTGGGAGTGCGCGGGACGCCATAGAAAGTGTGCGGGACTCAAGTGGGAAGGCGCGGGACGCCGTAGAAGGTGTGCGGGACCCAAGGTAGAGTGCGCCGGACGCCGTAGGAAGTGGGCGGGACCCAAGTGGGAGTGCTCAGGACGCCATAGAAAATGTGCGTCACCCAAGGTAGAGTGCGCCGGACGCCAGAGAAAGTATGTGGGACCCAAATGCGAGTGCGTCGGACGTCGAAGAAAGTGTGCGGCACCCAAGTGGAAGTGCGCCGGACGCCGTAGAAAGTGTGCGGGACCCAAGTGGGAGTGCGCAAGACGCCGAAGAAAGTGTGCGGGACCCAAGTGGGAGTGCGCAGGACGCCGCAGGGAGTATGCGGGATCCAAGGTAGAGTGCGCCGGACACCGTAGAAAGTGTGCGGGACCCAAGTGAAAGTGAACAGGACGCCGTAGAAAGTGTGCGGGACCCAAATGCGAGTGCGCCGGACGCCGAAGAAAGTGTGCGGAACCCAAGTGGGAGTGCTCAGGACGCCATAGGAAATGTGCGGGATCCAAGTAGGAGTGCGCAGAACGCCATAGAAAGTGTGCGGGACCCAAGGTAGAGTGCGCCGGACGCCGTAGAAAGTGTGCGGGACCCAAGTGGAAGTGCGTAGGACGTCGTAGAAAGTGTGCGGGACCCAAGGTAGAGTGCGCCGGACGCCGTAAAAAGTGTGTGAGACCCAAGGTAGAGTGCACAGGACGCCGTAGAAAGTGTGTGGGACCCAAGGTAGAGTGCGCCGGACGACGTAGAAAGTGTGCGGGACCCAAGGTAGAGTGCGCCGGACGCCGTAGAAAGTGTGCGGGACCCAAGTGGGAGTGCGCAGGACGCCGGAGAAAGTGTGCGGGACCCAAGTGGAAGTGCGTAGGACGCCGTAGAAAGTGTGCGGGACCCAAGTGGGAGTGCGCAAGACGCCGAAGAAAGTGTGCGGGACCCAAGTGGGAGTGCGCAGGACGCCGCAGGGAGTATGCGGGATCCAAGGTAGAGTGCGCCGGACACCGTAGAAAGTGTGGGATCCAAGGTAGAGCGCGCCGGACGCCGTAGAAAGTGTGTGGGACCCAAGGTAGAGGGCGCCGGACGCCGTAGAAAAGTGTGCGTGACCCAAGTGGGAGTGCGCGGGACGCCATAGAAAGTGTGCGGGACTCAAGTGGGAATGCGCGGGGCGCCGTAGCAGGTGTGCGGGACCCAAGGTAGAGTGCGCCGGACGCCGTAGGAAGGGGGCGGGGCCCAAGTGGGAGTGCTCAGGACGCCATAGAAAATGTGCGTCACCTGCTGCAGAGTGCGCCGGACGCCAGAGAAAGTATGTGGGACCCAAATGCGAGTGCGTCGGACGTCGAAGAAAGTGTGCGGCACCCAAGTGGAAGTGCGCCGGACGCCGTAGAAAGTGTGCAGGACCCAAGTGGGAGTGCGCAAGACGCCGAGGAAAGTGTGCGGAACCCAAGTGGGAGTGCGCAGGACGCCGCAGGGAGTATGCGGGATCCAAGGTAGAGTGCGCCGGACACCGTAGAAAGTGCGCGGGACCTAAGTGAAAGTGAACAGGGCGCGGTAGAAAGTGTGCGGGACTCAAGTGGGAGTGCGCAGGACGCCGGAGAAAGTTTGCGGGACCCAAGTGGAAGTGCGTAGGACGCCGTAGAAAGTGTGCGGGACCCAAGTGGGAGTGCGCAAGACGCCGAAGAAAGTGTGCGGGACCCAAGTGGGAGTGCGCAGGACTCCGCAGGGAGTATGCGGGATCCAAGGTAGAGTGCGCCGGACGCCGTAGAAAGTGTGTGGGATCCAAGGTAGAGTGCGCCGGACGCCGTAGAAAGTGTGTGGGACCCAAGTGGGAGTGCGCAAGACGCCGAAGAAAGTGTGCGGGACCCAAGTGGGAGTGCGCAGGACTCCGCGGGGAGTATGCGGGATCCAAGGTAGAGTGCTCCAGACGCCGTAGAAAGTGTGTGGGACCCGAGGTAGAGGGCGCCGGACGCCATAGAAAGTGTGCGGGACCCAAGGTAGAGGGCGCCGGACGCCGTAGAAAAGTGTGCGTGACCCAAGTGGGAGTGCGCGGGACGCCATAGAAAGTGTGCGGGACTCAAGTGGGAATGCGCGGGACGCCGTAGAAGGTGTGCGGGACCCAAGGTAGAGTGCGCCGGACGCCGTAGGAAGTGGGCGGGACCCAAGTGGGAGTGCTCAGGACGCCATAGAAAATGTGCGTGACCCAAGGTAGAGTGCGCCGGACGCCAGAGAAAGTATGTGGGACCCAAATGCGAGTGCGTCGGACGTCGAAGAAAGTGTGCGGGACCCAAGTGGAAGTGCGCCGGACGCCGTAGAAAGTGTGCGGGACCCAAGTGGGAGTGCGCAAGACGCCGAAGAAAGTGTGCGGGACCCAAGTGGGAGTGCGCAGGACGCCGCAGGGAGTATGCGGGATCCAAGGTAGAGTGCGCCGGACACCGTAGAAAGTGTGCGGGACCCAAGTGAAAGTGAACAGGACGCCGTAGAAAGTGTGCGGGACCCAAATGCGAGTGCGCCGGACGCCGAAGAAAGTGTGCGGAACCCAAGTGGGAGTGCTCAGGACGCCATAGGAAATGTGCGGGACCCAAGTAGGAGTGAGCAGAACGCCATAGAAAATGTGCGTCACCCAAGGTAGAGTGCGCCGGACGCCAGAGAAAGTATGTGGGACCCAAATGCGAGTGCGTCGGACGTCGAAGAATGTGTGTGGGACCCAAGGTAGAGTGCGCCGGACGACGTAGAAAGTGTGTGGGCACCAAGTGGAAGTGCGTAGGATACCGAAGAAAGTGTGCGGGACCCAAGGTAGAGTTCGCCGGACGCCGTAGAAAGTGTGTGGAATCCAAGGTAGAGGGCACCGGACGCCGTAGAAAAGTGTGCGTGACCCAAGTGGGAGTGCGCGGGACGCCATAGAAAGTGTGCGGGACTAAAGTGGGAATGCGCCAAACGCCGTAGGGAGTATGCGGGATCCAAGTGGAAGTGCGCAGGACGCCGTAGAAGGTGTGCGGGACCCAAGGTAGAGTGCGCCGGACGCCGTAGGAAGTGGGCGGGACCCAAGTGGGAGTGCTCAGGACGCCATAGAAAATGTGCGTGATCCAAGGAAGAGTGCGCCGGACGCCAGAGAAAGTATGTGGGACCCAAAATGCGAGTGCGCCGGACGTCGAAGAAAGTGTGCGGGACCCAAGTGGAAGTGCGCCGGACGCCGTAGAAAGTGTGCGGGACCCAAGTGGGAGTGCGCAGGACTCATAAAAAGTGTGCGAGATCCAAGTGGGAGTGCGCAGGACGCCATAAAAAGTGTGCGGGACCCAAGGTAGAGTGCGGCCGACGACGTAGAATGTGTGCGGGACCCAATTGGGAGTGCGCAGGACGCCGTAGAAAGTTTGCGGGACTCAAGTGGGAATGCGCAGGACGCCGCAGGAAGTGTGTGGGACCCAAATGCGAGTGCGCCGGACGTCGTAGGAAGTGTGCGGGACCGAAGTGGAAGTGAGCCGGACGCCGTGTAAAGTGTGTGGGACCCAAGTGGGAGTGCGCCAGACGCCATAGGGAGTATGCGGGATTCAAGTGGGAGTGCGCCGGACACCGTAGAAAGTGTGCGGGACCGAAGTGGGTGAGCGCAGAACTTCACAATCGTTTTGTGCATCTATAAGAGAGTGTATACCACCCCTTTCTTCACGTCCCCTCCCCTTTAACCCCTCATTTCAACTGCTTAGCTGTTGATATGCACCAACCTTTCTAAATCGGGTTTATGTACGATGGAAATGTGAGTTAATCAAAATATGCATCCAGAAAACACAAACATCATTATACTTCATTTGGCAATAAAAGTAGCAGGGTGTCGGTTGGTCATGGAGGCCCTTAATGAATCTGAAACAGCGGTTGTCTTTATCATGACAGAAATGGATATGAATGAGCTACCATTTTAGGACCTCTTAAAACTAGAGAAGGGTCGGTGTGCAACTGCATAAGAAAGTAGGTTAGCAAGGTTTGCAAGGTTTGAAATGCTTAGTAACTTCTGATTGCTCGAGCGTTGTCGTCGAAACCAGCTCATGGGCCGGCGCAACCGGACTCCAGCGACAGAGGCCGGCGATAGCCGTCAAGCGTGAAAACTTCTGAACGCCAACTCACATAGAATCAGCGGATGTCGATTATACTCAAGATGCCGGCGAAGCCGGCAAAACGCCGCTGGTAGTATGTATTTAGGTATCATGCAAGGGATAGATTTGGTGCGAATATTGTAAAACAAGAAATAAAACACTTAAAACAATAAAACACCAATGCACCAAAGCAAATGCCGGAGCGAACCCTCAACAAAAGTAAGGGGCCATCGATGGCACTGATCTGGCAATGAATAGAGAGTTTTCCAATCTTGCAGTAAAAGGAGAATGTCACAAAACTCGCCCTATACACCCTGCTAGTGCAAAATAAGAATTACTAAAGCGTCAAATCACTTGAAAGAAAAAAGAGGAAAAAGAAAAAATAGCTGAAATGCCGGCGTTTGCCGGAAAATAAACAAATGGTCAGGAGCGATAGACCGCCATAGAAGACGGCCACCGTGTTTCAGCAACGATCTCTGTTGCACCATCGCCTGTTTCCCTGGCGGTAACCGGTGCAAGACTAACCCACCTGCACTTGCCCCTCGGCATAGATTGTCAAAACTGGGGTGGTAGTAAATGGTGTGTTAACCGCGAATAAACCGCCACCTCCAAGCCGCCAACATACCGCGAATTAAATGCAGTAGAGCCGCCAAATTAACACGTATTAACCGCCACCTCCTGGCCGGCTACGAACCGCGAAATAGGTGCCACGGTTTGTTGCCGGTTTAACGAAAGCTGCCCTCTGCTTACACATACATTATGCGTGACCTTCGTCCG
Organism: Aplectana chamaeleonis; assembly: GCA_029168955.1. NCBI lineage: Eukaryota > Metazoa > Nematoda > Chromadorea > Rhabditida > Cosmocercidae > Aplectana > Aplectana chamaeleonis. The sequence goes on from JAPDOI010000355.1 coordinate 446,997, forward strand.
CATAAGTATTTTCTACACTTGGACACGAACGACGTTTACGGTGGAAAGACGAGGGATCGGAAAGATTATACAAGTGATGCTATTTATTTTGTTCATTAGGAAGAGCTTTCAAAAGGAACTTCGTAATATTTTGCTTGTTCGAAACACGATCAAAATGCAATTTTTTAAATTTTCCTTGTAAATCCTAATTCTCGTAATTTTTTATGAGCTCCGTGAGTTTTCAGGACCACTCTCGAAAAGACATGTTAGGTTAATCATTAGCCTCAATCAATCAAATGCGTGTGATCTGACAAAAGTTTGCATTTGTAGTAACTTTGTTAACTTTTTTTTTAAATTTTTTCAAACAAAAGTTTTTTTGAAAAACAAAAAAATTCTCCGAAGGAAATTTCGAGTGAACGAAAATTTGAGAATTTCTGGATGAATTATTTACAAGGTGTTCTTGAAAAGGTAACGCTAGGTGCGAAAAAGACATTCCGCAACTCGTCGAGTAATGCATAAATTCAAAGAATGTCCTGCATTCAACTGAAATGGATAGTTAAAAACCTATAAGAATGATGATAAACTAGATAGTCTATTTTCGTTCTTGAAAAAGAATTCTATTGTTTTTTTGGAAGTGTGCAACTGAAGTCTGGCGTCCGAGATTGGGGTAATGGTGTGGTTTCGGTCATTGATGCAGTTGAATTTGTGAAGTGTTTGCCGTCTTCTCAAAATGAAACTAATCCACCGCCCGCAGTTAGTGCTGAAAATATATAGAAACACTGTTACACACTCTTATGCGCATCGTTTAAGGAAAAGATTTTGTACACATATTTCAAGGTAAGAATTTGAAACACTTCGAGTGGCTCTACCAATGCACCAAAGCAACTGCGTCGCGGACCCTCAAAAAAAATAAGAGGCCACGATGGCACTGATCTGGCAATGAAAGAGGAGTATTAGAATCTTGCAGAAAAAGGAGAACAAATTTAGTTGGTTCAGAAACAAGTTCGCATTTCTTTCCCACAAAACTCGCCCGATACGCCCCGACTAACGCTGATTAATCATTACTAAAGCATCAAATCACTTGAAAATCAGTGGCTCGGAAAATTTTCACTTTTTTGCACTAAAAAAGTTGTGGAAACCCCTTCGAAACGCGAGCAAACAAATAATTTACTACATACTCCTCATAGCCTGTGCTATGCAATGAATTATGAAAATGAAACTAACCTGATAATAGCAAAGCGAATGAATTCCGGAAGAAAATAAACAAAAGCGGGAGAAGTGTCGGCGCTCGAAAAAAAATTAACAGCTGATTGGGAGGGATTGATTAGTGCCACCAAAGAAGACGGCCAACGTGTTTCAGCAATGATCCTTGCTTTGTTTTTGATCCCTCATGGCCCGTTTCCCTGGCGGAAGTCGTTAAAAGACTCTCCCTTGGAACACCTTTCAGTTTTAGAGATAGGGTGACGTCCTGGATCAAAATCGCTAACAGTGCTATCAAACTTCCTTAACCCTCTGCATTAATTAAACTCGTACTTGCCCTCAGTATAGATGGTCAAAACCGTTCCTACTGTATCTTGCTAACCGCATCCAAAAACTCCTCGGGAGGAGTTTTTCGTTAACCGCCAGTTCCTCTCGCATTTCAGCACTATTTCCGTGCTGTCTGCGAGAGTGTGTTAAACGCGAACTTACCGCGAGGATGCCACATGTCGGAATTTTAGAGAAAAAACAGACCTGAAAACGTTTTGAAAAGGCTATTTTTCGTAACAAAGGTTACAATTGTCGCTTTTTCGAGGCGTTTACATTGGAAGTGTATAAGAAGCCTACCACTGGGGGATGTTAGGGTGAAACTAGAGCGAGTTCTCTCTTAACTATCAAGAGTTATCATTACAATCTGGTGTGGTTAAACTCGCGTTTAACGCGAATTTAACTCCTGTTAACTCGCGTTTAACACACCCAATTACTACCACCCCCGTTTCGATCGCTTCCTGCTAGCCGCGTGACAAAACTCCTCCTGAGAAGTGTTTCGTTAGCCGCAAGCTCCCCTCGCATTTCAGCACTATTTCCGTACTCTCTGTGGGGGGATGTTCAATGCGATTTTAACGCGAGGATGGAACAGGACGGAATTTTTGAGAAAAACAGCTCTGGCAACGTTTCGAAACCGCTAATTTTTGTAACAAAGATTACAAGTGTCGCTTTTTCGAGGCGTTTTCACTCGCAGTGTATTAAATGCCTAACACTGAGGGATGTTAGAGTGTAACTACATAGAACGAATTCTCTCTTGACTCTCAGGAGTCTTCCTTAGAATCTGGTGTGGTTGAACTCGCGTTTTACGCGAATTTAACACCTGCGTTTTCGAGCCCAATTTCTACCGCCCCAGAATTGTTTGAGCTGTCTCTGGTTTCCTGAGATTAGGTCAGAGGAAAAGTTATCATAATTGCTGCGAGCGTGGACTAGACATTCATAGAATCGAAATTGCCAGTTAATCAAAACAAGATGACCGATTTTTCAGATAACGAGTAACCGATTTTGCACGAATATCTGGTACATAGCTGTGGTCTTAAGAATGCGTAGATTCCTAGTCTCACATCAATTATGGGAACTCTCGCTCTGAATTGATCCCTGTAAACCGGGCAGAAGCCAAACCAGTCTGATATGGACGCGAAAAAAATCTATATATCGGACTATTTGATCCTTCTCGAAGACGTATACATATATGTATACCAGACACGGCCCCAAATCTCTATAATTGTGCACGAATGAGATCGAATAATCCGATGAATAAATTTTTGGCTCATCACTCAGTAAGAAGTATTGATTGTTTTGGAGAAACAGGTCAATCTTAAGCGGTGCTAATTTTTTTCACTTAAAGCTAATCTTCGCTTCATAAGTTGAAGGTCTACTCTTTTCGTAGAGAAGATCTTTAACTATGTAGTGAAGCGGCGATATTGTTCCATCTTGCATTACAAATAGCTAGGAAAGTGAGGAATGCAGTCGTTTCTTTCAACTGCGCAGAACTCAGAACAGCTAAAGCGGTAACCAAATGCACTGATAAACTAGTGTTTTTCGAGCGTTTAGGATACACATAGATAATTCGGCTATCCAATAGAGTAATTTTTGCGACGGCACTTTTTTCTGCATAAATAATTTCTAACTTTCTAGGAAATCGGTGGTCTAGTCAACCATAATCCGCCTGAAATCAAAATAATGGAATCTGATATTTAGACGTAAATGAGAAGATTATTAGCAGGATCCAGCCGTATAGGTTTCCTCGAAATGCACTCTTAGAACAGTAGTAATATAGTGGAGTCCACCAAGAGTGTCTCATTTAGTTATCAATAAGAAGCGGTCGGCTGGGGATCAATGTGCATGAATCTCATACCAGCACGCTCGATACCGATTGAGCGAGAGCGGTTGTGCTGCAATGAGTTTCATGTTCATTGATGTCCAAATGACCGCTTCTCATTGATAAGTAAATGAGACACTCTTGGTGGACTCCACTATATGTATATTCACCAATGTCTGCAGATTCATTCGACAACAGACCATGAGCGTGGCTCGGAAAAGGGCATGATGAGCAAGGAACTTGGCGAGTGTGTGGGTTCTTCTGAGATCTACTCGAGGTTTTGTCAAAACTGGAATCAAGTCGCCTTCTCGTCTCCAAATTTGTTTACAGTCACCGTCATATATTACGCTAGACACTTAGCGGTCTACGACCGCTCTCCTCTCACAAAGCTGTGAGTTCAGAAGGCAGCATCAGGCCAACTTAAAGGCAGTGTCCACGATGATTTTCGTCCCCGAGATTTTCACAGAAAACAATGCGTTGGCCTCCAAGTGTTATCAAAATTACGAAGAAACGCCGAGAAACGCATTAAAACGTCGTTATTCAGTGACATTATTCTATAACATGGGCTAGTTGACCGGTTGGATGAACATGTTCACGGTGGTTGTCACCGGTGGGAAATTGGGTCAATCGAAAATGGAAGAATATTTGATGCAAAGCAGGATTACTTAGGGCCTTAAGCAAAGAACGGAGCAATAGAGAGTAGAGAATTGCAAAGGACGGGTCCACAAAAGATTTCATTGTCACAACAAACACTTCCTGTGAGACTTAAGAGGCGGGATGATATTTAAGGGTTTTGTGTACTTCTGGTGCGTTTTTCTCAAGTTCTACGTCATTTTAGTTCTACCCGGGCGCCATTTAATCAACATAGCGAATCTCTCAAATCTCAAAATTGAAGATTATTGTAAACACTGCCTTTAAGGAAAAAATGATCCACAGCACACTTTAGATAACGCGCTTCTGGAGCAGCTTGTCATGTTATTGTTAGGGGTTATTCATACTCCTAAGGCTCCTGTCAGAGTTGGTTGAAAAACCGCCGTGGCCATCCCGGTCGATAGATATGAAAAACACGGACGATGGAGGTTGCAAAAAACACCCGGTGTGGCTGACGCGGTCAATATGTATGAATTATGTGCAGCGATATCATGGATATCATTCATTTGTTACCTTGTATCATGTGAACATCGGTCGGTTCGGGCCCGAGGTCTCGGTTAGAGTTGGCCGATCGGTGTAGCCAATCCGGTCGATAGTCATGAAAGACATGAATGAGGTGGGGTGGAAAAAAACTTCCTTTGTGGCTGACCCGACCGATTTTCACATGATATAAGGTAAAAAATGAATGATGTCCATGATATCGTTCCACATAATTCATACATATTAACCTCGTCAGTCACAGCTGGCCACACCGGGTATTTTTTGCAACCTCCATCGTCCATGTTTTTCATACGTATCGACCGGGTTGGCTACGGCGATTTTTTCAACCAACTCTCATTGTCAGTTGCTATTCATACTTCTAACCTCTCGCTCTGCCAGAGCGGTCCGCGCGGACGAAGAGGTAAGTATAGTCTACAGCAGTGGAAGGTGGACCTGGTGAGGTTGCGGACTCATCCTTACATACGGCAGTTTCACTCATTTTTCCGAAACAGCTGTGATAGATCGGTGAGTCTGTGTTTTCACCGATATGACTACATCTGTGAGAGCAATGAAAACAGGTGAAATATGAGAGTGGAAACAAAAACTCACCGACCAATCTCAATTGTTTCGAAAAAATGAATGATAACACAATCAGACTATTCCATTGCTGTAGACTACCTATATCTATGAAGAAAAATTCATCCCTCCCGCTCCTCCCGCTCCTCCCGCGCCTCCCGCCCCGCCACAGCGGTGCCTCTTGAGTAAATCAAACTCCACTCAAGATTGAATTATGAAAAATGAAATTTTTATCCGTTATCAGACATCTAAAAGCAGTATCGGTCATTATTTACCTCAGAGGTTGTTTACTTCCATCCCTCACAATCAGAGCAGCATCATTCATACTTCAATTGAATTCTGAGTGACCAGCACCTCCCCTCCCGCTCCGCCATGGCTCTGACGCTGGAACATTTTTACATCATTGGACTAGCGGAAGGGGTGAAATTTCATTCATGCTCACCTCTCTGTCCGAGCAGGCCGTTCTGGCTGAGGGGGAGTTTAGGAGTTTGAATAGCCCCTTAAAGACATCGAGCGTGATGAAAACCAAATTTCTGTTTTTGTGTTATATCATTCATGTGGACCTTGATAAGGCCATTCACGAAGTTTGCAGTCTTGAAGTTGAATCAAAATGAAGTTTTTCTCCAGTTGAAAATGTCTTTCTGGGTTTGGGGGTTGGCCTTTGGGTCGATCCTTTGTTACGTTCGTTCACCAAGTGAGAAAAGAAAGTAAATGATCAACAAGTGATATAGTACAAATGAGGGGAAGTTGAAGAAAAATATCATATGATTACAGGATGTATGTGTTTTCTGCACATATCGCTCAACCTTTTCTCCTTTAGAAGTCAGCTGAAAGAATGATAAACGGGATTTGATCGGGAGATCATGGGTCAACCCAGCGATTCGTAGCGATCGACTCTTCCTCTCTCTTGCGTCGATTGGGTGGATGGGGTCTGAAAACGAAGAAAAAGGGGTCCGGAAAAGCAGTTTACGGTGACTTTTTCGCGTTTTTTTCAACGTGGCGGTTGTGTAGGGTAGTAGAGCTTCCAAAATATATTGAAAACTCATAAACGAATTTCATCGTGAACGATGCCTTTAAAGAGTTGTTGAGCTCAGCCTATTTACTGGTTTTCCCGATCCGAATGAACTCGGCAATACCTTTTTCCACGATGCCTCCCATTTTTTAAAGCAGTTGGTACCCTCTATAAAACGTCGTAATTCACATCATTCGAGGCGCTAGCGGCGCGCGTGACGCCGAGGCCTCCGTCTGCCCTCCGCTCTCTCACTGTCTCTAAACTCCGCTCCGCACCAGCAAGCGTAGGAACCATGTGAATTTGCCTGTAGTTGAGATCGGTCCTAGAAGAAGACCTCGAGTCACTTGCTAGGCATTCATTTTTATCGCTAAGGCAGTGTCCATGCGTTGCGAGAGCGTGCGATTGCGCAAAATCGGTGGTCATCGAGGGCACACGATTTGCTAGGCGCTCGTGCGCGCTTACGCTCGCTTTCGCGCGCTCACGCCCGCCCTCGCTCGCTCACGCCCTCTTCGAAAGAGATGTAAGAAGTTTCATGCTTATAGCTTCACTCTCAAAGCACGAAGTCTCGAACCATGTTCAAAACTAATGCTCTCGTATCCCCTAGACCAGCTACGGCTGTCACAAACCGTGGTAAATGAGCTAAGCTCTGGTACAGCCGTAGTGACCTGTTGATTCGATTATCACCAGCAGCGGAGCGGCGGGCCTCGGTGAAATATAACTAGTGATAAGGAGGTTTCGACGAAAAAGCCGCCGCTCAGCGCTGTGATAATCGAAAACATGAGTTCACTTGGAATGAAACAGAGTCTAGCTGCCAACGAGTCGTGTCGAGTGATTGATCAATCGGTCGAACGTTAACAATCGAATCAACACGAGGCAGAAGTTGATTGTCGGTGTCTTTCAAGATATTGGGCTCCCATCAGCGTTGGGGAGCGTTGAGGAGCGCGGAACAGCGAGAGCGCGCGTTGTTGCGACATATGGACGCTGCCTAAGGAAGCATCCACGTCGCCCATCGCGAGAAAAGTTTCCTCATTGTGAACCATGGCGAGGTTGGCCTTTTTGCTGCAAACCGTGGTAATGACCATAAGCTCTAGGGTATTCCAAAAAAGTCTCGATTTTGATTATCACCACAACATCAGCAGCGATTGGTCTTTTCTTTGTCGAAACATCGTTATCAGCAGTTGTTTTTCTCATGTTCTACAGCTCCGGCACTGGTCAAAATCGAAATCGAGAGATCTCTGGAGTTCATGAAGCCTAACCCCTCAACAGCAGTGAGGAGGTGTTGAAATTCAGGATACTATCTCAGAGAGTCGGGGGGTCCTATTCGGCCGCGATAGGCTTTGGATTCGACTACTAAGCGGTTGGACGACGTTACGGCCACGTACTTTCCGTGCGCCACGTTGCCTAATCGTCGTGAAAGTGAGAAACAAGTGCCGCCAATCATAGCCGTTTCACTCGGCCACGATACGCTTTTGATTCGATTACGATGAGTTTGGACGACGGACGAGCCACAATGCCCATGACTCAACACGTTGATCGATCGCTTCAGAACTGACCTGGCGCATATCAGCCGCACAGCACGTATTTGAGGGGCCCGATCCCAGAGAGAGTTCGGCTTTCGGGGCTGCTCCTGGAAGGTGACTACGAGTCACTTTCTAGACGATTTTTGAACCGTTAAGGGGTCCCCCCCAGCACGTGCTGCTCTTAAAGTCCCTTTCAATTCGACTAGGTACCCGATTAGAAAGCCTACCGTGGCCGAATTGGACCCCCGACTCCCTGAGATAGTAGCACGCTGTGATGACAACAAAGTATTGAGCTTGAGTGGTCACTAGAGTGCAATCCTACCGCGCTGAAGTGCTATCTCACGGTAGCGGGAGCTCCTCGTTCCTATGATGACCGTGCACTTTGATCTGAATCCAGCAAAATAAAATGAAGTTTTAGATTTTCGAACGTTCGCGTGTTACGGAAAATCGTAGTACAGTACCCGGCCAACGCCGGAATGTAAATTACCGTGCACCCATTCACGTAACCTTCCAAAACAACTCCTTTTTGCCTATCTCTTCGTGAATTCGCCTCCCCCTATACCAGGGTACAGTCGTCGCGGACTAAATCTACCATCTACCACTTGAGAGGGAACTTGAGGACCCAGTACGTCAAAAACGAGTAGCCGCGGAACAGTAACATCGGCATGAATTCTGAAGAGATTTTGCGTTCCCCATTGGAGGTTGGCGCAAACTCGGTGCACTTTTGTTATAGCATATGGCAGCAAGTTTGCGCCAACCTTCAACAGTGAACGCGAAGTCTCTTTCGGATCCACGCCGACGTTAGGCTTGTGTTTACGTCGTCGCTAGAGCGCATTTACATTATGCCGCCTGGAGTGACCCACGACGCAAACACAGCAGATTTCCGCCATGCGCGTCACGCCTAGGAGATTAGTCTCGTCCGCTTCTCCTCCTTTTTCGTGTTCTGGGTTCACAAGCCCCTGTGAGGTGCGTAGGCAACAGTGTACTCCTCAGGTTATGATTCCTAACTTTATACAAATGAATGAGTTTATATTCATCTTTATGTACATCGCGATCGCGACTTTCGGCAGGGTTCGCGATAGAAACGACTTTTGAGTTCTCTTCATGAGAATGCAGTTTTGGTCATCACAAAAGTAAAACTATGTGAAAAAACAAAAAAAAATTGCGGAAAAAGCGCTCGAAAACAAGGTGTAAGGAGTAATTACCGGTGTCGGCCGCCCCCCTAATTAACGAGATTTTCATTAGTGCTTGCTTCTCCGCCATTTATGTTGCTGATAAAGTAGTCAGCAGTCTCAAAACATGCTCAGAAATCACTTTAGAAGCAAAATAAAGTGGACAAAACAGGCGTTTATTGAAATCTCGATAATCGGGGGGGGGTCGGGAGGACACCTAGCAATAACTTGTACTTGAGCGTTTTTTCTGCAATTTTTATTTATTTTCACTTTTGTGTTGGCCAGATCTACCTTTTCATGAGGATAACACAAAAACTGATTTTATCGAGAACCCTGTCTTTAAAGGCAGTGTTCACGATAATCTTCCATTTTGAGATTCCGGGTAGAACCAAAATGACGGAGAAATTGAGAAAAACGCACCAGAAGTACACGAAATCCTAAAAGGCAGTGTCCACGATAAAAATTGTTTTCGAGTTTCCCCCAGAAAACGATGATTCAGAGTCTTACTGTTTCATCCGTGCAGAAAGAATCATGAAAAACGCTGCGAAACATACAAAATTAGCTCTTCTTCTTGAAAGCCACATTTCAGCGGTGGGCCAGTTGCGCGGGCATGGGCCTGAAGTAGACAGCGTGTACAAATGCGCCCCAATGCTAAAACTTAGCTGCGCTCGCGCTCCAATGCTGATGTAGAAGCGGACCAAGCTGTTCCTCGGAAAACTCGACCGCGGGCGGAAGGGCTAGCGCGAGCGGACTTCGGAGCCGTATGGAGCTCTTTCGGCCTCGTCTTCGTTCGTTCTTTCGACCCCAGTGCTCCAGTGAGACCCTGAACTTTCGATTTCCGGCCAAAAACCGAGGACGAAATTTATCGTGGACACTGCCCTTAAAGGCAGTATTCACGATTGAAATCTTTTTTTCTGTTTTTTCGCCTATCTTGAAAACGCCGCCATGTTGATTTCAATGATATCTCTGAAATCGTACAAGACCTTCTGGGAACGGAGTTATGGTTCCTCAAAGATTGAGCTATGGAAACATGGTGGACGAGTTGTCCGAGACTTGTAACTTCCGTCTTTTGAAAGGGCACAGTTTAAAGGCACAGTCCAAGCTCACGGACGAAATCTGATATTTCCACACAATTGTGAGGTAGACTCACCCTACATAGCACCTGCCAAGTGCGAGCTCTCAATTCCTCCGAATAAGCGAGTTATAGAAGGAAGCCACCCTGGGGTGCCCACATCTGGAAGCCACTTTGGCACGCCCCTTTTACAATCTTTCGAGCTCAACTGTGGCGAGATGAGCGACGATTTTCTATCAGTAGCCCCGTTCTTCCCTTCATTCTCAGCCTCTATCCATTCAGGTCGACTCGCACACATCGGTTGCAAATGACGGAATATACAAGCCACGGACAACTCGTCCACCAAACTTCCTTAGCTCAATTTTTGAGGGGCCGTAACTTCGTTTCTAGAGGGTCTTGTACGATTTCAGGGACATTATTGGAATGAGCGTGGGGCCGTTTTCAATATGGGCAGAAAAACAAAAAAATGATTCCGAAATTGGACTGTGCCTTTAAAGGCAGTGTCCACGATGAAAACCATGTCTGTTTTTTGGTGGAGATCGGCAGCTGCGGGGCCTAGCGCAACCCTAACGTTGAAAAAACTAACAAAAATGAGCTCGGAACGGTCCCCTACGGCCCTAAAGTTGGACACCCGTCAGCTCGTCACCCCCAGATGCACTTTCCACGCCCACTGACGTGAATAGATGAATGCTCGAGATTGTGAGATGAGCGATAGTTTCCGATCAATAGCCCCGTTCTTCCCTTTATTCCCAACTTCTCTTTTTACTCAGGTCAGCTCGCTTACGTCGGTTGCAAAAGACGGAAGTTACAAGCCTTGGACAACTCGTTCCTTAGCTCAATTTTTGAGGGACCATAACTCCGTTCCTAGAAGGTCTTGTACGATTCCAAAAACATCATTGGAATCAGCATGGGACCGTCTTCAAGATAGGCGGAATAGCAGAAAAACGATTCTTATCGTGAACACTGCCTTTAAGTATCACCCCGCCTCTTAAGTCTCACAGGAAGTAATTGTTGTGACAATGAAATCTTTTGCGGACCCGTCCTTTGCAATTCTCTACTCTCTATTGCTCCGTTCTTTCCTTGGGGCCCTAAATAATCCTGTTTTGCATGAATTATTGTTCTATTTTCGATTGACCCAGTTTCCCACCGGTGACAACCACCATGAACATGTTCATCCAACCGAACAACTAGTCCATGTTATACAGTGCGTCGCATAAGTACACGAACACCCTGAAATTTCATGGTTGGACCATTCGAACGACGTTTCAAGCATCGACACCGGTTTCTATGTTTTCCGCTATGCCGAAAACGGTAGGTCACATTGTAGGAAGGCCAGTCGTACACTTTTTCCTTTTTTACATACAGAAATTCATTTTTTAGCCGTCGCATAAGTACACGATCACTTTAGAGAAACGAAATTTTTGTACAAGAGACATACGAAAAAATCCTGTTTCAAGCGGGATAGTAAATAATGTAGTTGTATGCGCAAATTATCATCATGCCACGCGGTTCGCATCTCTCTACCGAAGAACAGGCCCAGGCCCGGGCTCTCATAGCCGCCGGTCATGGAGTCCGACAAATCTCTCGGCAAATGGGATGTTCACCAAGCTGCATCTTTTCGTTTCTACGGAATCCGGACTCCTACGGAATGCGTGTCCGCTCTGGGAGGCCTCGGAAGCTCACTGGACACGACGAACGACGCATCGCCAGAAGAGTCTCCAACACAATGGTGTCTAGCGGGACCGTCCGCTCCGAACTCTCGCTGAATGTGTCAAAGGATACCATCCTCCGTTCGATCCATCGCAACGAAAACATCGAAAGAGCCGTAATGAAAAAGGCTCCGCGCTTGGAAGAACGCCACAAGTCGGCGAGGCTCCAGTTCGCCCGTTCAAACTTGGGTGCAAATTGGAGGAAGGTGAGCTGAATCGCGTGCTATCCAATTTCATGAAAAAATTTTGAACCCTTTGCTTCAAGTTGTCTTCTCGGACGAGAAAAAGTTTAATTTGGATGGTCCGGATGGTTCGAGGCTTTACTGAGGGGTCTTCGGAAGAAGCCGGCTTTCTCCAGCCGCAGGAACTTTGGCGGAGGAAACGTGATGGTTTGCGCAGCCTTCACAGCAACTGGGAAGGTCGGAATCGCATTTGTGTCGATTCGTATGGATTCACTTGAGTACCAGGAAGTGTTGGCTTCGCTTCTTCTTCCGTATTTTCGTCGTCGGAGACGTCAGGGCTTCCGTTATGTCCAAGATAATGCCACTATACACGTCAGCCGATCTTCTCTGGAGTGGCTCCGGTGCAACAACGTCGATACTCTGCCTTGGCCAGCGATCAGCCCGGATCTGAAGCCTATCGAGAACCTTTGGGGAATCATTGTTCGCAAGATCTACAAGGATGGGAGGCAGTACGGAACTGTGGAGTCACTCAAGGAGGCCATCGTGGACGCATGGAACGAAATTGACCAAGGGACCCTCCAGAACCTCAATGAGCATGACAGATAGACTGTTTGAACTTATTTCGCGTAACGGTGGTGTAACATCATGCTGAAGACTTTTTCCATATGTATTGTTTGAAAGTATTCGATAAATTTATGAATTTCCCAAGTGTGCGTATACTTATGCGACGGCTAAAAAATGAATTTCTGTATGTAAAAAAGGAAAAAGTGTACGATTTGCCTTCCTACAATGTGACCTACCGTTTTCGGCATAGCGGAAAACATAGAAACCGGTGCCGATGCTTGAAACGTCGTTCGAATGGTCCAACCATGAAATTTCAGGGAATTTCTAACTGTAGAATAATGTCATTGAAATAAGGCATTTTATTGCGTTTCTGGCCGTTTCTTCGTAATTTTGGTGACACTTAGACGCCAAAGCATTGTTTTATGCGAAAAAAATTGGGGACGAAAATCATCGCAAACACTGCATTTATGTACAAAAACTAGTAGTCATCATCGAGATTCAACTTGTATCAATCTGAAAGTTGTAGTGTTGAGTAGTTCAAGAGTGGCCAAGACTGTTAATACCTCTTTAATCGACTGAAGTATCGCCAATTTTCGTCCTCTTCATAGAATTTAAAGAGAACCAGGAGATCTGAGAGCTTCGGATGGAAGTTGGAAGGCACCAAATATAACTTTCATCCGAGCCCCTTGGGCCCCTTGGTTCCCTTCAAGGGCTCCGAAGAAGACGGAAATCGCCGAAACTTCAGTCGAGTAGAGGGGTTATAACACTCTTGGCCACGCCTTAACTACTCAATGCCACAAGTGTCAATCCAAGTGCCAAAATTTCCAAAAGTTTAGCTTCCTGGCAAAAGTAATGATTTGGCAATGTTATAACTACAAGAAATATAGAATGTAACAAAATAAAATAAAAAAAAACAACTCGAAATATGTTTGAAAATGATTTGGCACAAAATAACCAGGAGAAATGAAAAACTGGGAAATGTAGGTGAAATGACCAACACCGGATTTGGCGGTCATTCATAGGCCAACTTCTGATAAGTATGTAGTGACTGACGAGCGATTACATTTTACAAGATAATCCGTTAAACTTATCAAAGCGAAATCAAGCGCGCATCGGATTTGAGCGTTACGTTCGCATAGCTTGACCTATGCTGATTTCCGTATTACAGCTTCAATGAAATGTTTTACGGTTTCCGTTGCGCGCTTGATTTAGCTTTGATAAGTTTAACGGATTATCTTGTAAAATGTAATCGCTCGTCAGTCACTACATACTTATCAGAAGTTGGCCTATGAATGACCGCCAAATCCGGTTTTGGTCATTTCACTACATTTCCCAGTTTTTCATTTCTTCTGGTTATTTTGTGCCAAATCATTTTCAAACATATTTCGAGTTGTTTTATTTTATTTTATTTTGTTACATTCTATATTTCTTGTAGTTATAACATTGCCAAATCATTACTTTTGCCAGGAAGCTAAACTTTTGGAAATTTCATATATTTTTCCCAAAGGTTTCCCTTTATGACCTGATTTTTGCTCAGCTATTCCCAGTCTTGAGAGGCAAAACCTTTTATGAAAGCTTTTGCCTACGGTAAATAATTAAATCATTACCGATCGGTGTGGTCGGACGACTATAACTCCCAAAAATTGCGACCCGCAGACATAAAAAAACGACCCCCTCTTTCCTACTCAGGTCCCGTACACGTTTTACGGCATCGCGCGCACTCTCAGTGGGGTCCCGTACACTTCTTGCGGCGTCATTCGCTTTCCCACTGGGGTCCCGCACACTTTCTTTGGCGTCCTGTGCACTCTCACTTTTGGGCCGCACACTTTCTGCGGCGTCCAGCGCACTCTCATTCCGGTCCCACACTTTCTGCGGCGTCCTGCGCACTCCCACAGGGGCCCGCACACTTTCTACGGTGTCCTGCGCATTTCCACTGAGGTTCCGCAGACTTTTCACGGCGTCCTGAGCATTCCCACTAGGGGCCGGCACACTTTCTGCGGCGTCTCGCACACTCCCACTGTGGTCCCGTACATTTTTACAGCGTCCTGCGCTCTCCCACTGGGGCCCGCACACTTTCTACGGTGTCCTGCGCATTTCCACTGATGTTCCGCAGACTTTTCACGGCGTCCTGAGCATTCCCACTAGGGGCCGGCACACTTTCTGCGGCGTCTCGCACACTCCCACTGTGGTCCCGTACATTTTTACAGCGTCCTGCGCTCTCCCACTGGGGCCCGCACACTTTCTACGGTGTCCTGCGCATTTCCACTGATGTTCCGCAGACTTTTCACGGCGTCCTGAGCATTCCCACTAGGGGCCGGCACACTTTCTGTGGCGTCCTGCACACTCCCACTGTGGTCCCGTACATTTTTACAGCGTCCTGCGCTCTCCCACTGGGGATCGCACACTTTCTACGGTGTCCTGCGCATTTCCACTGATGTTCCGCAGACTTTTCTTGGCGTCCTGAGCATTCCCACTAGGGGCCGGCACACTTTCTGCGGCGTCTCGCACACTCCCACTGTGGTCCCGTACATTTTTACAGCAACCTGCGCTCTCCCACTGGGGCTCGCACACTTTTTACGGCGTCCAGCGCATTCCCACTGTGGTTCCACAGACTTTTTACGGCGTCCTGCGCATTCCCGCTGGGGGCTCGCGCACTTTCTGCTGCGCCCTGCGCACTCCTCAAATCTTATGCACACCAACCGTCTCAAGGAGGAAACAATCCTGGGCAGAAGCCTATCATTAGCTGTGTTGATTTTCATTAGTTCATTTTTAAAGTTCAGTGAGCGTCGGATGGTTTACAATAACACGTTTACACGTTTTTACCCGTCTTGGCCCTCAATTTTGAGGTTCCGCTAAAATTGAGCTTTCAGCTCCAACATTGAATAGGAGCTAGCTGCATCCATTTCCAGCCTCCTGCCAAAAAATTTACTTCCTAGCTAAATTTTAAGTGTTTCAACAAGATCGTGAATGTCGTCTGGAAAAAAAAGGAGATTAACAGTTTTTCGACCAAAATCACTTGGTTTTCCCCACTTTCTCAGGTGCCAAGAAACTATCCCACAAGGATCTTCCCTGTTGTGATCCTAACGGGAGGTGGGGGTGACCCCACCACCACTGTTCGCAGTGGGGTTCACCCCACTGCAAACCGTGGGGGAGATGGGCCCATACTTGGGTACCACCTCCCCCCCCCCCCCCCCCCGCCGTGGGGATATCCCCTCGGCGACAAAAATTATCCTCCGGTATCCGGTGGATCTTCTGGAAAGCGACTAAGGCCACCTTCCAGGTCCGGCTCCGAAGAGCCGACTGATGCACACGGTGAGATGAGGAGCCTTTTATACCAGCAACATTGTTAATACCTTTCTCTAAAAATGTCTATGTTCATGCGCGTCTTGACATAGTACACGTAAAACAGGTTTTAACTTGCCTCAATAGGCCAGAGCCCAACTTTAACAGGATGATTCCTGAGTGAGAATTTTGTGCCGGTGGCAAATTATAATCGTTTCTTTCTGCGGCGCCCTGCGCACTCCTCAAGTCCTATTTACACCAACCATCTCAAAGAGAGAACAATCTTGGCCGGAAGCCTATCATTAGCTGTGTTGATTTTCACTAGTTCATTTTCGAAGTTCAGGGAACGTCGGATGGTTTGCAATAACATGTTTACATGTTTTTACCCGTCTTGACCCTCAATATTGAGGTTCCGCTAAAATTGAGTTTTCAACTCCAAAATTGAACAGGAGCCAGCTGCATCCATTTCTAGCCTCCTGCCAAAAAATTAGCTTCCTAGCTCAATTTTAAGTACTGCAACAAGATCGTGAACGCCGTCTGAAAAAAAGGAGATTAACAGTTTTTCGACCAAAATCACGTGGTTTTCGCCATTTTTCTCGAGCGCCAAGAAACCATTCCAAACCATTTTTTGGTACATACACCAACTTTTTACGCTCTTTCCAATGGAGAAAAAACCGCATCTCCACAGTTACTCTGAACGCTGATTCCGGAATCGCAGAGTTGCGCATGGGCGAGTTAAAGCCAAATCTGGTGCGCGCTTCGCGCGCACCACAATTCTTTTAAGATCATCCATATATGTCTCGATGAAGACGACAAACCTACAATTTCCCGATGAGCTGGGGATATCCTCGCGTTCAAATTAGGCGAACTGTAGAATTCTGAGTTGGGTTCATCTAAAATCTTGAGTCCTTACCTTGAGAACCAATTACAGAAATCAGGGGCGACCAGTCGTCTCTTGGAGAGATTGCTAAATTTCGTTTTCGTGACGAGTCTTGACTTCCCATTTCCGATTCTGAGATTTTATTAGCCAAGATTTCGATTCATCGACAAACCATCTTTCGAAAGTGTCGTGACTTTTTTTGTATGTGACGGATAATATGTAGGTCTGCTTGACACCTGCAGTAGCGGCCATATATCAGTTGACGGTATCATAACACGCACCTTATGCGACATTATAAAGCTGAGTTCTCAGGACATGGAGGAAACCTTAAAGGCAGTGTTCACAATAAAAATCGTTTTTCTGTTTTTCCGCCTATCTTGAAAACGGTCCCATGCCGATTCCAATGATTCTCTGGAATCGTACAAGGCCTTCTGGGAACGGAGCTATGGTCTCCTGAAAATTGAGGTAGGGAAGCATGGTTGACTAGTTGTCCGAGGCTTGTAACTTCCGTCTTTTGCAGGCGATATATGCAAGCTGACCTTAGTAAAGAGAAAAGTTGAGAATGAAGGGAAGAACGGGGCTGTTGATCGGAAACCATCGCTCATTACACGATCTCGAGTGTACATTTGTTCACGTCGGAGGGAAGGGGACATTGCGCTTTTGGGGTTTGCGTTGCGCTCAAAGAGGCAACTTCGAGCTCTTCCTGGCTCGTTTTCATGCGTTCGTTCGACGGCAACGTTACAATGTGCCCCTCCTCTACCCTTTCCTAGTGGCAACTGAAACACATTTTTTTATCGTGAACACTGCCTTTACGGAATTTAGTGAACACGTGATTTTGTAGCTTTTTCTCCCGGAGATATCTTTCAGAGGTTTCTCAGGTATGATTCAATACTGCAAAGCGTCGACAAACTGGCTCTGGTGTCTTTGCACGTCGTACAATTGCTTTCGGGGGAGCAAGGCATCAGAAAAGAAGACTAACAAGGGCGACGGAGCTTATGCACTAGACTTAACAGCAATGAAAAAGTCGTTTTCTCGCATGAAATTGGTGCTCCAAGCAAAAGAGACGTAGATTTAGCTGGAGAAAGGATTTTTTATTTCAATGCTGTTGAGTCTAGGGAGGCTGCACCGTCGCCCACGCTAGTCTTGCCTTCTGATGCCTTGCTCTCATCAGAGGTCATTTGATTGGACGACATCCGAGGACTCCAGGGGCGGTATGCATATACGCGAGTGCTACGAACGGGTTGGGGCAGGGTTTGGGGTGTCGGCGCCTTTGATGATGCCAGTGCGAGGGCTACAGATCACTGAAAAATTGTTCTCGCTCCAACCCTACTCGGACAGTTGGGCCTTAGTACGTCGGCACAATAGCCTTAGTACGCCAGCACGAAGAGCGTGGCAGCACCCTTGCAATTGCTGCTGGTCGCAGCAGCATATGCTGCCAACGACCAGGAGCGCCTGGCATATGTGCTGGCATACTAAGGCCTTGTTTATCGTGGCACGCGTGCTATTGCCAGGTTCTCTTCCCTAGTGTCTGCTGACACTCTCCTCCATTGACTTGTCTGATACGAAGGAACATCGCAGCATCCTCTTGTACGGCGGCGGCGGGTATATAAGGCGGTCAGTCTCGCTGAGGGGCAGTTGGCCTTTCGAGGCCAGTCCGAGAAGGTGATCTTGTGTCACTTTTTGAACGTTAATTTTGAACGCTGAGGGGGTCATCCCCATGGTCCACCGCGAGGGAAGTCTCCTCGTTGTGGACCGTGGCGAAGATGATGTCCTTGTTGCGGATGTTGCGATGTTGGCCCCGTTGCTTCTGGTCGTGACAGGGCTCATACCCAACACCGGTAAAGAGGGTGGCAGTCCAAATCCTTCCATCGTTTGCAGAACAGGCTGTCGATAATGAGCGTTAGAACGCCAGCATCTGTGGCAGTATATGCTGCCGCTGCCAGCCTTGTCCCGACGTACCAAGGCCCGACTGTCCGAGTGCCTAGGAGGGTAGGGCAGCCGAGACCCCGCTGAGACACCATTGACCGATGATCTCCAGCCCTTGCATTGCGATCATCAAACGCGCCAACCCCCCAAACCCTGCCCCAACCCCTTCGTAACACTCGCGTACGTGCATGCCGCCCCAGAGCCACGGTGTCGACGTTCCCTATTGTTAGTACCAAAAATAAGTATAAATTCTTCAAGTCTTTCTCTGATGTCGTGAGCATTAGGCCTCGTAATCTCGCTTAAAGGCATCGTTCGCGCTGAAAACCACTTTTAATTTTTCAGGCTCAATTTCATGAATGAGTTCGGTAGAACACACCGGTAAACTTGCGCGTCAAAAGCGTAGGGTTATGTGGTTGGAAGGGGTTAAAGATGAGGGTACGCCTCCACTTCCCACCACTCATCTACCACGTTTTCATAGAATGTTAATGAGACTGTCAAAGAACATGAAAAGTTACGGCTCAAAGCACACATGCAGAAAAACCTCGAAAATGACAGCGACGAGGTCTCCAAACGCAGAAAAACTTCAAAAAAAATTGGCGCGAAATTCAAATTCCAATTTACAGTGTGTTCAGACTGACTTTCCTTTACAATTGAGTGTATTTCATGGGCCCTTTCGACATTTTCGTTCACTAGAGAAGCCAAACTTCACAAAAACATGAGAAAATAGTATACGGCTTCCTACGATGCCTTCAAGGTGCGTGTTAGGATACCACCCAGTATATCTCTTATCCAATAAGTCTTTCTCAAGATTCCGTTCTCGATAGATGAGTAGTGGCAACCTTCAGAATTTTTCAAATTGTTTGTATTGTGATCGCCGACAGATATACAAAAGCGGCCGCTGATAAACCCATTTCAGTACCTCATATGATAGATCTTTGATCACTATGTGACAAATTTCTACTTCTAAGGGGTTGAGCAGAGTGCCAACAGGGCGCTGCGGTGCATGATGATGGAGAGCCTTATTGATAGATCGCGGCGATCTATCAATACGGTTCTCCATCATCAGGCCGCGCCGCTCCTTGTTCGCACTCTGCTCAACCCCTAAGTGAACGAGGAATCCTGTAGAACACAAAAATCAGCAAGAGAGTATCTAAAACGAAGAAGAAAGTGAACAAGTTCAAAAAGAGATAAAAGTCGCAGGTGGCGAATATAGTCAAAAAATCTTCCCCGTTTGTGTATATTCGCGCTATAGCCCTGTAGCATACTCCATAATATCGTCATTATGACCAAAAATATCATATCAGAAGATGAAATCGATAGTCCCAATCGGAGCAGAGATATTTGGAGGAAAGCAGCTACATGGGTTCACGGTTCCTGTAGGATGTAATGTCTGAGCTGTTACGTTGTAAATAGACTGGCATTGAGAAGTGCTTCAGTGTTTTCATCGCCGTCTCGTCTTCTGTTTTCGGTGACGCGTGAGAAATGTCGCCTGCCGCTGTCGAGACGCGATAAATCCATCCTGACCGTTTTTTGGCCACTTACTCCCCTTTATCTTTCCTGACCACTTGAGTCTCTGATACTGCCGACTCGCTCTCTTCGAAGAGGTTTTTAACACTAGAAAGATCATCATTTCATTACATTGACCTGTCACTTTATGATAATCCTCTTAGTTTTCTCTGTAGCTGCTAAACTTCCTTCGTCATCCTTCAAACCTGTTTCGCCCATTCCCTAGGGGTATTGTCTGTACACATTCCGTGGGTTCACTTCTAATTTCGTGTTTCATGTTGATCGTTGACTACTCGTGGGTCTTCCAAATCTGATTAGCTGAGTGCAAAGGTTTCCTAGAGATTGTGAGACATCTAGCCACGCCACGATTCTGACATGATAAATTCTTTTCAGTACTTCCTGGAAGCTGACTGGGTTTTTGTCCAGGAATGAGTCGCACACATCAATCACAATGCTTTCTTTGAAATATGTACCTCCAAAGCTACCATCGAATATATGTAAACCTTAGCACTCTCTTCACTATTAGTTAGCCCTTCTCACCAGGGTCTTGAAGGCACAGTAGATCAAGCTAGTCTCTCTGCAAGTTTTGTGCTTGACCTGGAGCGCCACACGCCGATCACAAGGATGTCTTTAGATTAGCTCAAAATCCTTACGAACGGAGTTACGAGTGCTAGAAAATTTCATAAATTTGAGTGGCAAAAGTATGGTGAACGAGTTATCCGAGGGTTGTACTTCCCATCAAGTGCAGCATTCATGGAAGTAATTCGGAATCAGGGTTCGGCGTGAGGTGTGATGTACCACAGAGGGGGGGGGGTCGGACCCGTCGACATCCGGTGGGATGGGGGTAGGACCTCGGTCGACCTAGAACCAATATGGACTTTTATCAGGGTGGGGGGGGGAGGTTTAGAGCCATACCGTTAGTATAAAAAATGACGGCAAAATTAGATCACAATAAGAGGTCAAAATAAAACTGGAGATCGTACTGAGAGAGCAAAATGAGACAGGAGATCAAAAAAGAAACTGAATAGTGAGAAACAACTGCGAAAAAACAAATGAGGCAAGAAATGAAAAGGAGATGTAAAAATAAGGCAGGAACACACAAGAAGAGCTTACAATTCACTGATGATAAAGCATGCAAGGCAATACATGACAGTAGCATGGCAATCGTTAAAGGCAGTGTTCACGATAAAAACCATGTTTGATTTTTTGGTGGAGATCGGCAGCTGCGGGGCCTAGCGAAACCCTAACGTTGAAAAAACTAAGAAAATGAGCTCGGAACGGTCCCCTACGGCCCCAAAGTTGGACACCCGTCAGCTCGTCACCCCCAGATGCACTTTCCACGCCCACCGACGTGAACAAATGAATGCTCGGTATTGTGAGATGAGCGATGGTTTCCGATCAATAGCCCCGTTCTTCCCTTCATTTTCAACTTCTCTCTTTATTCAGTTCAGCTCGCATACATTGGCTGCAAAAGACGGAAGTTACAAGCCTCGGACAACTCGTCCACCATGTTTCCTTAGCTCAATTTTTGAGGGACCATAACTCCGTTCCTAAAAGGTCTTTTGCGATTCCAAAAACATCATTGGAATCAGCATGTGACCGTCTTCAAGATGGGCGGAGAAGCAGAAAAACGATTCTTATCGTGAACACTGCCTTTAATGACTCTAACATGGAGAAGGAGTCGTGGCCAGGTAAAGTGTGTCACCAAAGCGCTCCTGGTTATGTCAGCAGCAGCGGTGTTGAGCATTCGATGTCATTGAGGTCATTACAAGCGGACTATCCTGTCAACGAAATGACACAGATGTTCTGGAATTTCGTAATCTAAGATGCATTTTTAGGCGATTTAGGATTCACAGGTTCGATCCCGCTAAAGGTAAAAAATTTCGCAATTATGAGAAATAATGGATTGTTGACTGTTTGAGAAGAGGATTGTTCACTGTTTTATCTCTTGCAATTTACTCCACGAAATTGACTCGTGTCCAAGATGCGATATCGCCTGAAGCATAGGATTTTTATGCCCTGTGGGCACAAAGGTGCGGTTGCGGGCGCAGAACCCACATTTTAAAAACGAATGTCCGCATGTGAAAACGCACCCAAAGTTTCATGAGCGCAGCTTCAAGCCCAAGGGCGCTACATAAGTTGGGTCGAGCCTGTTTTCATGCCCTGAGGGCACGTTGGTGCGGTTTCAGGCATAAGAGCCACATTCAGTAATTGGCTGTTTTGATGTAAAAGCGATGCCCAAATTTCATGGTTGAAGCTCTAAGCCGAACAGCGCTACATAGGGTGGGCGGAGCCTGTTTTCATGCCCTGAGGGCACATAGGCGCGGTTTCGGGCAAGAAAACCACGTATAATAATTGGCTGCCCGGTTTCGAAAACGCACTCAGAATTTCATGTACGCAGCTCTAAGCCGAACAACGCTACATAGATATCGCACAGCCTCCCACTCTCCTATCATGCGCGTTACCGCAGTAGATGACGCACTCTCCGACGTTGATGACGGGTCTATCCTTGAGGCGAGTTTCCTGCAAAGCAGCAAACGGTGCATGGAAATAGCGAATAGTTTCCTGCAAAGCAGCAAACGGTGCATGGAAATAGCTCAGAAGATTGAACAGCGCAAATTGTTGGATATCACTCGACAATGACCGGCAATTCAAGGTGGAAAATTTGTGGCTTGTGGCCAAAGGCTCCATGACTCCCTAGGTACAAGACCTAAGGTGTTCTGGACAAGCGGCCTTAGTGTGCCGGACGGCGACACCTTTATGCAATGCATGGGATACTTTCGCGATATAGTGTGCACACTATATCGCTCGAACGTTCCCTGTGTACATTGAAACGCGGGACAGGTGCTGTCTACACGTCAAGGAAGGAGTTGTCCCGTTTTTGCAGTTCGAAACGTCACGCCACCCAACGGCGAGCGAAGTGGTCCCGAGTGGAATTAGAGACGCAAATGGCGGGGCAACTCCTCCCTCGGTGTGTAGAGAGCCCCTGTCCCCTAGAGCGTCTGCTGGGTTCAGTAGAAGCAGGGGCACCAACGAGCAGGTATCAACAGACTTGTATACACACCCCCAGTCTCTTGTGGAGACATAAGTCTCTAAACTAATTTTACGCCCCCTATTTGCAAGTTAAAATCGCCCTAACTAGGAAAAATGCAAGTTGGCTGCCAAATCCAGACCACCAATAGTCTACATATTATTACTTTGATCTGGTGAGCGAATCACATCATTTGCCCATAACCTTCGGCGTACTCCCTGCAACCGAGTAATATACGCGGCAATAAATATGACGGCAATGGCTCACCATCGTAATCGAGCCCTTTCCACCACTTCATTCGGTGATTTTCAATCACTTTACGACAGAATCCTAACGCAGCTAATCCTTTCATTCCGTTGCGAACTCTTCTCCTTCCATTTCATCATTCTCTGTTGCTGTAAGTCGATTCCATCCCAACATACTGATGATGTACTCCATCAATTAGGTAATCCAAGGGGTTTCCTTATGGGTTTTCTCCTGACTGCCTGCGCTACTTTATCACACAGCAGCTCAATCGGTTGGTTATCTTGGGCCGAGTGGGGAAGGGCGGGCGACACCCGTTTGCTCTTTACCCCATTACTACGACCACTTAAATAGTGACTTATGCCATCGGAAACGCACATATGGGGGTTCCTGCTCGATTTCCGGCTCTTCATTCACTTCCGGTTCCCGTTTCTGTCAGCTGCCATTTCAGCTCAAGAAAAGGCTGATAAAACCGAACCTGCAAAGAATATGTATTACAGCATATAGTCTACAGCAATGGAAGTAGGACCTGGTGAGGTTGCGGACTCTTTCTAACATACTGTAGTGTGATTGTGTTATCACTCATTTTCTAGGAATAACAGAGATTGGTAGGTGAGTTTTTGTTTCCACTCTCACATTTTCACCTGTTTTCATTGCTTCCACAAATGTAGCCACATCGAGGAAAATACAGACTCACCGATCTATCACAGCCGTTTCGGAAAAAATGGGTGATACCACTAACAATCTACCGTATGTTAGGACGAGTCCGCAACCTCACCAGGTCCTACTTCCATTGCTGTAGACTATAAACTGCTTACAAACATCCAGGTTTCCCCCATACCATGCAGAGAGGGTGGATTGGCGTCTAAAAAGTGCAGACTGTGAAGCGCTGACTTCACTCTCTCCGTCCCCGAACTTTTCCTTGTCTTCATTAGACCTAAGCGACGCTTTTACATAACCGGTTCAGCCTGAATCGCGCGCTTCGGAGTCATGATTCATTAACTGCATTTTGAAGCTAGTTTGGTTCTCCCATTTGATACTCACTGTTTTCACACAATGATCTGAATGGTGCGAGCAGCAAATCACATTTTAGTGACTCCTCGTAGAGCTAAGCCACCAGCAACTGGATATTAGTTAATTCTCGAATTGTGTATGATGCGTCCCAGATTAGACCTGCTGAAACAATTCATAGGGGTTCGTTCTTAGATCGAAGAAATATGTAAGAAAGGGCGCTGTGCGACTTAGACTTAGTACACCTGCGTCCTAGGCTCCAGAACATATCACACTGGTTCTTGTGAGCTGCTCCGACCGCACGCTATTTTACCACTCCCTGTCTTATCTCAAAGGCAGCATGCAGGCTTGCAGACATGATCGAGATTACGTCATAAATAAGCCCGCATGGCCTCTACCCTGTCATCAAGGACATTTGAAGCGGTGAAAACCATCCAGGATGACAGAATTTAAGATACCCTGTCTCGCGCGCCCGTATTTTCCCACCCCTTCGAGTAGCAGAATGAACAGGTAAACTTAAAGGCAGCATACACGCTCGTAAACGTGATTGAGATAACTACAGAAATAGAATGGTATGGCTCAGAACACAACGCCTTCGCATTTTGAAGCGTCAAAAACGACCCACAATGCCGCTACAGGAGTAGCAAGTTTGACCCCGCTCGTATTTTCACGCCCCCTGTATTTTCGCTCTTCCTGCAACGCAAGGTTGCTGGGTCATCTTCACCGTCGGTATTGTTGGTGGACTGCCTAACAAGTGAACCAAACATGTCACTGACGGCGAAAATGACCCAGCAACCCTGAGTTAGAGGAAAAAAGCAAATACGAGGGGGCGTGAAAATACGGGCGGAGCCAAACTTGCTACTCCTGTGACGACATTGTGGGTCGTTTTTGACGCTTCAAAATGCGTAGGCGTTCTGTTCTGAGCCATACCATTCTATTTCTGTAAGTATCTCAATCACGTTTACGAGCGTGTATGCTGCCTTTAAGATTATAACATGTCTACACTCCGATTAAACCCCATCCAAATTCGAGAATGCCGTTCTATTCCGGCTGCTTTTTGAAAATGGTGACTCCATCTGCGATCTAACATGTTATATGCAGGTGAATTGAACAGTGCTATTGCTATTAGTCATCACATGTTTCCCCAAGTCTTACTTTCCATTCTGTTACTCGAAAGGGTGGAAAAATTGCGAGACTGGTTTGCTCAGATATTGTCATGCTGTATGATTTTCAGCGCTTCAAACGTCGTTGATCACGTGTTTGTAACAGTGCGGACTTACTTATGCTAAAATCTCGACCATGTTTGTGGTCGTGTATGCTGCCTTTAATACAATCTGACATTTTCGAGATCATCTAAGTTAAATCCTAGATGTAAGATCATCTGTATTTGTTCTGAATTACGTTAACTCTGACGAGATTACTGCTTCTCAATAAAAAATAGTAGAAAGCTGTTTCTCATGGCAAACTCCACTTTCTTTCCCACGACTTTTTCATGAACCACTATTCGAAACAGTTCCAGACCATCTGAGTCAGCTAAGGTTATCTGGCTTCACACTTTTCAGGGCCTATGGTCTCAAGGGAATGAGCTGAGCAATCTTGGTTATTAGACTCAATCAAGAAAGAGAAGAGAAAATCGTAAGCAGTAGTGTTACTGGCTTTACATCACCACAAAACAAGGAATATCCTGAACTGAGGATGGAGCAACTTTTTGTGTTGTTTTATTTCATTCTTCTTATCTCTTTCTTCCAGTATTTCGGTCGCCCGCAAATTTCAGGTCCTTCATTTCACCAACCGAATAAATCCTAAATTTCGAATAAGTACTCCGTCACTCTGACTAAAGAGCTGATTGAATTCAGGCGTAGCTCCATTGTTAGGCACTTTTTGAACTTTAAACTCTAATATCAAGAACATCAGCTGGCTTAAAATTGAGTTTCAATCAATAAATATCAACTTTCGGACTGACCCGTCCGAATATTTATGTACTCATCTAGCCAAAAACATTGACTGAAGTGCTTGCTTTCATTGTTCAACTGTTTTCATTACGTGAATTTGCAAACTAGGGTAATTTTATTAGGTATCAGGTGATTCCTGTGAATGTCTATGATTTTTGACTGCTCGGCATGAGACTGCGATCTTTTTGGGCGGCGCTGTGCACGTGTGCACGAACTGGCATCTTTGGGCCTTAGAAACTCTAATTCTATCCCGTTCTTCACCGCGCAACCTTCATAGTTTTTCAGCTACTTTCGATCTAAGCCGATTTTTGTAGTTTTTTCGACAAAGCTTTCCATCGTGACCACTGCCTTTGAGCTATGCAACAGAATCGGTTTGAGAACAGAAAACGGGTTTTGATTTTACGCCCTAGACACCTTCAAGAGGAAGGATTGACTGATAGGAAGAATAGTAGAAGAAAATATGTAATAGAAAGGTGCAGTGGAAATTTCGCTCAGAGGCATAGTCCAAGCTCGAGGGTAAAATCTGATTTTATGGTCCTACCGCTTTGTGTAGCAATCCTGCCAAACGCGGAATCTCAACTCTTCAGAATAAACGAGCACCCATTCCCTCCGCCCCCCCCCCGAACAGCACTCATTCCCTCAGCCCACTTCAGGATGTCGGTCTCAATAAGGACGAGGCGTGCCAGGGATTTCGATAGAAATTTACGTATATTTGCTATAGGTCTAATTTTATAGTGTGGTCTGCTCCGGTGCGAATGGCGAGTAAAAATACGGCCGTGACAACTCGTCCACAAATTTCTCACCGTCCGATTTCTCGAGATTTGAGGGGGCATAACTCCGTTCGTAATGGGTTCTGAACGATTCTGGAGACACTATTGTGATCAGCCCACAATTTTCTCCAAGATAAGCAAAAAAACTGGAAACCGATTTTGAGGTTGGAATTCGTTTCCGAGGTCGGGATTAGCATTCTCCTTTTCATACCTTCAGTCTGCAGACACTTCACACATCGCCCAAAATTCACAACCTTAGCATACCCATAACACTATGTAACACGATTTTTGTTCCTGGCTTCTAAGTGTTATTTTTAATTGCTTATGTTCAAAGTATGTGAAAAAATGACTTCATTGAGAACAAACTTCGCTTACACTACAACAGCACGACGGAAACCCGTTTTTTGTGCAAATATAAAGATTTTTATTCATTTTCGGCACTATGATCAGGTAAAAATAAAAAATGCACGGTAATAGACGAACACAGTCGGAAAGCGCTAAACAGGGTTGAAAATGTGTAGATTAATCTAGATTTACGATTGTACTGTGAATCACTCTCTCGAAGTTGCACCTAAATGCGTTGCCCCATCATGTTTCGTTATAGGTAGTGTTCTTGGTAACGACTCGGTCCGAGGCTAAGGTCAGGGCTGGTATAGTCGTCCAACCAAAGATCAAGAAGATCATAAAATATGAGGATTTCGCAAAGCTGTTGAGCGGGACGGAGAGAGCGCCTTGGAGCAATTTCGTTGCTGTTGCTCACGGCTTCCTATGTATGTAGGTGATCACAAAGCTGAAAGCTATGTGGAGTTGGTGCAGATTCTCATAAAGAATTAAGCCAAATGGGATGCAGAATGTCTTTGAATATCCATTTAATTGATTCGCACTTGACAAATTCAACGAGCAAGGCGAGCCCTTTCATCAAGATATATTAGACTTTGAACGTCGTTACCAAGGACAGTATAACGAAACCATGAGGGGGGACTACATTTGGGTGCAACTTCGAGAAAGTGATTCACAGTACAATCGTAAATCTAAAAAATCTACACATTTGTGAACCTTGTTGAGTGGTTTCCGACTGTGTCTGTCTATTCCTTGAGCATTTTTTGTTTTTGCCTGATCATAATGCCTAAAATGAGTAAAAACCTTCCTATTTTCTAAAAAAACCGGTTTTCTTTGTGCTATCGTCGTGTAAGCAAAGTTTGTGCCTAATGAAATCATTTTTCGTATACAATAGACATAAGTAATTGAAATATATCACTTAGAAGCCAGGAACAAAAATTGTCTAACCCAAACACGTGATTTTCCAAATTTCATTGTCTTAGTCACAAAGCGAAGTTTTCCTGGGATAACAGCGATTTCCCGTCTGTACTAGACCTGAAGGGGTTGGGAAAACACAATTTTAACCCAGGAGCAGAAAAAAATGATCTCATCTCAAAAGCATTCTGTGACTATTCCTAGTATTCTTCGACTTCTAAGTATTCATCCTATCGCAGGCTACCTAGCACAAGTGAGCACGTGGCGCGACCGCACGCAGCCGGTGAGGCTCTATCGCATAGCCCACTATGGCGGTGTCAGAGTTTACCTTGTTAGAGACGGATTTTTGAAACAGCTGTTCATGGAGGGGCTTCTTTAGTTTACGAGCATGGTTTTTTTTTCATACGATGGACGAAATTGCAGTAGATAGAGCCGGCAAGCGTGGTCAGAGGTGAACAAAAACGAGTGAGCCATTTTCTGTTCTCGAGTCATTCAAAGAGTTGCCTTGTCACCATTGTTGTTCATACTCTGCATGGACTCAGGATATACAAAAAAATCACCCAAGGTCGCGACACTACGCTGACGATGTTATGTTGGCAGCCGAGACTAGGGAAGAGAGTGGAGCTCTGGAGAGATCGCCTACACTGTTTCGGACTGCGGCTCAACATCGCGAAGACCGAATACATGGAGTGTGGCGCGCAAGTGGATAACAGATCAATCAAATTTGATAGCGCTGACCTCAATAAAGTGAGCTGCTTCAAATATCCCGCGGGCGATATGTCAGAGGAATCTCAGGGACGCGTTTAGGCAGCTTGGGAAAAAAGATTCCACTCCGTCTCAAATCAAAAATTCACAAGTCAACAGTGCGACCGGTCGCGCTCTACATGAGTGAATGCTGGCCGACTGCTAATGCTGTGGGACAGTCTCTGCACACCTAGGAGATGAGAATGCTCAGGCGGCCATCGGGTATCCGTCTGAGGGATCGGGTCACGAACGACACCATGCGTGCCTCATTCGGAGTTGCATCAGTAACTGGAAAGATGAAGGGAGCCCGCCTGAGACGGTTTGGACATGTGCAACGAAAGGATGCTAGTTCCGTGGCCAAAACTGCACTCAGCTGGTGTTAGACCGCGAAGTAGCCCGAACACACGCCGACTCGATCTGGGGCGGTAGTAATTTGCCCTTAAAGGCAGTGGTCACGATGAAAAACGTTATCGAATAAAGTACAAAAGTCAGCTTACATATAAAACAGCTTAAAAACTATGAAGGTAGCGCGGTGAAAAACGGGCTAGAATTAGAGTTATTAAGACCCTAAATTTCAATTTCGTGCACACGTGCACAGAAAGATCACAGTCTCATGCCAAGCAGTCAAAAATCATCGACACTCAGAGGAAGAAATAAATGAACATTTTCCTAATAAAACAGTTGAACATTGAAAGCAAGCACTTATATATTTATTACACGATCGACGATCATCGACGACCATGTTAGAAAACACCGTTTCTACAAAAGATACACAACTAGCAAATTGAAATACACCAGATTCAAACAGATGAAATGCAGAAAACAAACGAGTGGTGACCTAAGAGAGAAATAAGAGCTAATATGAGGTAAAGAAACTGAATTACATTTGTAAAACTGTTACTCGTTGTCGGCGAAGCAAACTGTGGTCAGCTGCTCTGCCCCGAGGAACTCTGAAAACAGTCCACTGTTTTGATAAAACCTTTTATATCATGAGGGATAGAAAACTTTTTGCTCAATTTCAAATTGTCTGAACCAGCTCTATAAAAGGCAGCATACACGCTCGTAAACGTGGTTGGGATAACAATGTGGATCGAGCCATATGGCTTACAACATAATGCCTACGCATTTTGAAGAGTCAAAAATGACCCACAATGCCGCTACATGAGTTACAAGTTAGCCCCGCCCTGTATTTTCACGCCCCCTGTATTTGCCCTTTTCCTCCAGCGCAGGGTTGCTGGACCATCTTCGCCGTCAGTGACGTGTGTGGTTCACTTGTTAGGCAATCCACCAACAGTACCGACGGTGAATATGACCCAGCAACCTTGCGTTGCAGAAAAAGGGCAAATACAGGGGACGTGAAAATACAGGGCAGGGCCAACTTCTAACTCATGTAGCGGCATTGTGGGTCGTTTTTGACATTTCAAAACGCGTAGGCGTTGTAATCTGGGCCACACCGTTCTATTACCGTAGTTATCTCAATCACATTTACGAGAGTGTATGCTGCCTTTAACAAAGAAGCTGTGCCGAACAGCAGTCTTGGCAGTGCTGAGAGCGATTTTTTGCTCCCCGCCTCGCGTTCTTGATTCTCTCACTGTGAACAGTTCTTCTCTATCAAGACTGCAATAATCATTCAAAATTTTGTGGACCATGACAAGATCGTTTCTTCTTCTATACGATAGGGATCGAAGATTTAACTCCCTGTTTCTAGTTTTGCTGTCATGTATGCCATCATACACAAAACCTAGTTTTCTGATAACTAACTTCCTAGTAAAGCTGTTCTGTACCCTTTCCAATTTGAGGATGAATTTGCGTTTGTAAGGACAGAAAACAATAGTGCCGTACTCAAGAATAGGTCTCACATATGTTTTGAAAGCCTTTAATAGAACAGAGGTATATCTTGTCTTGAGAGGTCGGAACAAGTTGTGCATAACTCTCATTGCTTTTTTAGCTATTCGCTCGCAATGACAGTCATAACTCAGGTCCTTGGTTATGAAGAATCCAAGATCTTGAATATTCTGCACAATACTTAGGGGGAAATTTCCCATATTATAACTATATATTGAATTTCGTTTTCCAAGATGAAGCATTTTCGTTTTTTCCTGAGATAGGGGTAACTTCCACTCTAGGGACCAGCGATCTACAGCGGTGATTGCACTCTGCAGCCTCATACTACTCTCTGCGGATGTTATCGAACAATATATTTTGATATCGTCAGCAAACGCAATGCAGCTCACCTCAAAGGATGCAACCAGGCTCGGTATATCGTAAGTGTAAATATTGAATAACACTGGGGAAAGAACACACCCTTGGGGAACTCCACTTAGAACTTTTCTTGGCTCAGAATAAGCTTGGTTCACCCGTACACTAAAAGTCCGCTCAGTTAAAAATGAATCTACCCAAGACACAATACGTGGATGAATTCCGACTGAAATCACTTCAGCCATTGTTTTTGACTAGATGTGTAGAGTTCGCGCAATGATTTTAGTCTGATGAATG
The DNA here is from genome assembly GCA_029168955.1 of Aplectana chamaeleonis. Lineage (NCBI taxonomy): Eukaryota > Metazoa > Nematoda > Chromadorea > Rhabditida > Cosmocercidae > Aplectana > Aplectana chamaeleonis. Next base: position 478,352 of record JAPDOI010000355.1, read on the forward strand.
GACGGGGCTGCGACGGTAGATCACCCCGCACAAATCGAAACCCATTCTCTAGTGAGGCTGCCAACCCCGCACGGCCAGCCGCCTGGTTCATGCGTCAGACTAAAATGAAAACGGAAACCATACATAAATCCGAAAGTTCATTGATTGAAATTCAATTTCAAGCCAGCTGATGTTCTCGATATTAGAGATCATCGATGCCGATGATGTGGGGTGGACTCGTCCACCATCAAAAGACAAGAAAGTTCAGGCTTCGAATTTGGCCCAGAACAGCTATTTTTTCGCGATTTTTTCTTATAGGTTCTACTACTCTATACCCAGAAAAGGGTTTAGAGAGGAAAAGAAGACGAGCATATTTGAGCGCGACCACTGCCTTTAAGTCAGAATTAAGAGTAATGAGCATCTTCCATAAATGTGGAGGTAATGGCTGTCCAAATGAAGAACCATCGCAATGTAAATGAGCACATGTCAAGTTGTTAGCAAAACTATCAGAGAAGACAGGCTGCGAACCACGCCTATCCATTCGATGTTACGAGAGCAGCGCGACATTGCACAGCGCCATTGCTCCCGGCAGCCTATCGTTGATAAAGGGGATGAGGTTAATCGCCAATGAAGGCAAAGCATGACAACTACACGGCCGGGGTTCGATCCACTGCCTGTATTTGGCGGAATGGGAAATCGCTCACTTAACAAGAGCATTCAAAGATTTTGAATCAACGAATTGAACAGCCTGTAAGAATTTTCGGTCAAACTGCTTTTCCGGATTTGTTCTTTCCGAATATTCCAAGTGAATGATAGCTCCGAATGAGTCCGCTGGATTTTTTTTTTTGAATTGACGATTAAATTTAAAAATCAGGCAAAAATTCCAAGGTGGCTAAAAGTTTTATCCGATTCTTAAAGCCGAACTTTCGATTAATTTTTGAATAATAAAGAGATCCAATGGGACTTTTTTTTGCTTGCTTATCGTTGAAATGTTGCGTCCTGTTCAATTTTAGATAGCCAAATTACAGTAGCCACCTTTTGAAAAAAAGGACAGCCCAACTTGGGGCAAAGAAGAGTCAGATTCTCGTGAGTTTCTGGATTTGAGTTTTTTTCCCAAATTTTCAAAACATATTATTGTACAATATGTTACGCAAATTCTAGGCCAACTCTGCTAGAGCATTTTTTATTATTGAACCAGATTTCTTTCCCTGCAATAGATCTGCTGAAACAACGACGGCGGCCCACCGATTTCAAACTTTTAGTTTTAAATGTTAATGCATTACGGAAGCAATACATTTGCTCCTTCAATAAATTATTTGCAGCTAAGGCGCTGTGAAGTATACATTGGATCCGAATCAAAAAATTTCGGATATTCGGATTTCGGATAACTCACAAACCAAAGGCCGTGGATATCCGAACTCAAACGGATAGATTCAAAATAACGAAATCGGATAATCCGATTCAGTTGGATAGGGAGGCTAAACGGATAGTCGGATTGCGGATCAATCCGGAAATTACGTCTTTTCGGTGATTCCGATTTTGGATCACTCGGATTTTGACGTTTTTTCGGTGAGTCGGAATCCGAATATCCGATTCGGATTTCCGGTCGGATACAAGTTGGTATAATGCGAAGTCTATCGAAAATCGATAGTCCGGCGAAAATCTTCCAGAAAAAGGTTTTTCTACTCTACCATGATTAAAAAATTCATTGATAAACATCTACTATATCTCCAAATATTTGCAACCAGTCCTTGAAAATGTGTTCATATTTTATAATATCTTGAAGGTAAGTGTAATGTTGAAGCATTAATTTTAATGAGCATCACGAGTACCAACCCTCCACACCACATGCCTAAATACCCTTGAGTTCCTATCTGAACTTCTTCAAACAGGGTTGCCCGTTCGATCAATACACATGGTCTTTGGAAGCCAATCGTGCCCTCAATGCGCCATACTCGCACAGACAAATCAAGCGAAGAGGATGAATGCCAACTAGGGGCATGGCATACTTTGTCGCTGTCATGAGCGGCAGGCATGCAATCTAGCACAAATCGCGGCTGGACCCGCATCAGAGCAAAAGCATCGGTCGTCCTAGGAACAGTAATCGCGCGTCTGTCTGTGGCGGAGGGCTGACATACCGCAAATCCGCAAATGTGCAGAGGCCGTGCACAGCGAAGCAACAGCGACAGTAGTAGCGCTACGCCTTGGCACATTTGCAGTATGTCAGCCCTCCGCGACATGTCGCTGCGACCCACACGCGAAAACTATTCCTATGACGACCGATGCCGTTGCTTCGATGCGAATCCCGCCGCGATTTGCGTTAGATTGCATGCCTGGCGCTCATTAGAGCGACATCTAAAATTGGGCGATTTTTTGCTGGTGCACGGCTCTAGTGATGTTTTTAGTATCAGGGGTCATCAACTGGTTCAAAACTGATGATCAGTGATTGTTCTCAGACAGTCGAGTCGACCTTTCCAGAGCTCTACTGTTATTATATCTTTAACACTAACTGCTTTGTCCTTGTTTTGTTTTAAAAAATTGTGTATGTGTACTCGTAAATTACTTTACACAAGGTGCTGAGTTGATCGCAGAACGCTTGGCTCCAGGCGAGATCGAACCAGCATATTCCCTTCCCGGGGAAGCGCCCTATCGCACTGCACCACCGAAGCGCAAGCGCTGCTCTCACTCAACTGCTCAGTAAATCTTTTACGGAGCAATCATTCCTTCACCCGCATAACGATGAAGCAGATACACCGTCATAGACTATATAAGTCGTAGATCTATCAGGACGGCGCCCTGAAAAACGCGAATAGATTTAGCACTAAGTATGTTAGCTGTGCTCTGGTGTTCTCCTCTGGTGTGCCTGCTGTTGGATATTTCTACTAATAAACTATCCCTAGTACTCGTCTTCTGCAGCCGCAGTTTCTGAAGGTTTTTTCTCGCTAGAAGAGAGAAATGTGTTGCGAACGATGGATGCCCTGCTGCCGTATGGCACTAAACAAGGGGGTTTTACCCATACTACTCGCGCTGCCTATGGCTAAGATGAAGTGATCAAGAAGACGTTCACGAGACGACAACCTACGTAGACAGCTTCTACTAATACCAGAGATAACTCCTGGCTTCACCAGTAAGTGTGACAAACCGAATGTGTTGACTAACCTTTACTTATTCTATTAAGCAACAAGCACAGTATTGGAATAATAATATGAGAAGGTAAGAATATTGTATTGGGATAATGGTGAAAAGATCGCCTCAGGCGATAAGCCTGACGGCTCTGTAGTGGAGGTGAGTGATATCGTCGTACCTGAGTTTCTCCGCCAAAAGTTGTTCTACGGGCTATGAGCCCTGCGGTAGGTCCTGGGAGGGAAGTGCAGGCAGCCGGCCAGGGCCGCGGTCGTTGACGAACATCGACTGCCCCAACCACCAGGCCGACCAGCGACCGGCCTCATCAGGGCGATCGTTAGATCACTACCGCGGGCGCGTCGGCGCCCGGGCAAGATCACATGGAGGAAGCATCGCCTTCGCGACACTCCCGACCACAAAAGGTGACCTTGCCATGGGCATAAGCCTCACGGAGGCGTAGCCTCCGCTACTGCTCACCATCTCTGGCCTATTGCCTTTTAGAGGGTCAGCTCCACCAGAGTGCCGCTCTTCAATCTCAACGCCTTCGGCTCAAAAGCCATCAACATGGTCAGCTTCTCAAGAACGATAAACCGAACGGCAGTTTTAGCCTATACCATCTACGGCACACGAGTGCAAAAGCACAGAAAAAACAGACACAAAACTTAAAGCTCGGCAAGTTTACCGGCATGATGATTTCACAAGGCAAAACAGATCGGATCACGAGATCAAATAAAACCAACAGCAACAAGTATAATAACAGGTTAAACAACAAGGCAAAAACAATAGGTCAGTCAACAGTTCGTCTGCGACGCTTCTTCGCAAAAGAAAACAGATCAATATGAAACGGCCGAAGGACGATCTACTGGGCACTGAGACTCCTGTAAATAGAAAAATCGCACAGTAATAAAAAATGGAAACACACAGAAAAAAGAGAACTTCAACAAACAATTTAAGTAAAAGTAGTAACAAAATCCATGCTGTGAATTCAATAAAAACTGCATTCCCAGCGTTCACTCTAAACCAACCTGTTCAAGATGCAACCGTACTCGATTCGTATATCATCGGAAGTTCTCCAACATGTAAAGCCAGATTTACGGCGCGCTGTATTGGATTGCAGTGTGTATTGAATGAAGTGATCGAAATGTATTGGCATCGCTTTTCTTTCAATGGCGTTCACTGTGCTCGCTCTCGTGTCTTGGACGTTCACGGGATGAGCACGGACCGTCACTGGATAGTCTGGCAGAAAACCTGCGCATTGCTTCATCTTCAAGAGACTGGTCTACCATGCCCTCAGGGAATGGTCGGAAGGTGCGCAGGCACAGTTTATCATAGAACGACTGTGCATCTCCGCTGATGTCCGCACGCACCCGAGGGTTCTTTACACAGAAGGCGTAGCGATGACCTGGTTGGCGGCAGAGGCTGCAAGGATCTGTTCGGAGACATACTCCGCGGTGATGCTCGGTGTAGTTGCAGCACAACTGAAGCACCTCAGCCCTGTCAGCTCTCTCTGACAACCAAATATAAGCATCGCAATCTGATGTGTAGTGAACGGAGGACCGGCAGAAAGCGCAAGGGTTTGTTCCTTGAGGAAGAATGGCACGCGCAATTCCATGCTCCACGCGGGGCTGACGGGTGGTGTTGTACTGTGGGTTGCATTAAGGTGACCTGCGAGTTTGAGACGGTGGCTGACGACGATCAAAACTTTCGCACCTCCGCTTTCCTGAAGCCTGCGAGTTTCCACGGAAACCCCTCTCAGAATTGGACGGCAGTCCAGCCTGGGGCAGCCGCAAATGACGCCGCGCGATTCTAGTGGAATCACGGACTGTGTAGGAAAAACAGGCTGCGAAGGAGATGAATTATGACCGGTAGGCACCTGCTTTTTTGTAGTGACCTGAATGGTCTGAGAAGCAATATTTGGGGTGCTTGAGGTACATGGAGCATGGACTTTTGAATTTGTAGTTGGAGTGTTCTTAACTGTATTTCGCTCTGTATGGAGGGCCTGGTTTAGAGCGACTGCATTGTTTTGGAGATAGCGATCCAAGTAGTCGATTGCCCAGCTACTAGAATAGTAATGGCGCCACCATTCTAGTGTCTGTAAGTATGTCGACGGTTCATCGCACCACGGTTCGGGAAAAGCTGGTGTGCTGGCAGGTCTGTAATTCTCGTCCTCCGCTGTGACAATGACGCGGTCTCCGCTCATTGCCATAAGCGTCTGGTAGGATTGCAGGACTCGCATTACACGCGTAGCGTTTGCCGAAATAGCGGCCGCATGTTGAATTGTTTCAAAAATATTAGACAGAGACAAATTAAAAAGCTGTAGTGTTGTAAAAAAAACGGTCTATGTTTTGCCACGTTGCCTTGACTCTGGCTATAACCACTTCCTCGATTTGATCCTTATGAACCTGTGTAGCAGTGATGCTATGTTGAAGTTCATCGACCCACGCCGTGAGGTGCATGTAGCGAAAGTCTTTAGGGGATCTTCGGCCAATGAGAAGTGATACTTGGTGAAATATTTCTGTAGTGGTCTCCTGTACGGGCTGTAGTGTTTGAATACGTGTTGCGATCTGCGTGACCAGTTCAAAATCCTTATCGGTGTCGGCATTTGGTTTTTTACGAAAGAAGATACTTTGCGCCTGGTCACGCAACAAATTATTGTTGACCATGTAGTCAAAAACAGCCAAAAATTTACGCCCGGTCAATTCCTTAACTGTTCGCGGCTCCGCAGTGTATGTAGTGGGGTAAACGTGAGTTACATTGAAGAGACTAGTAGGGGATGGATTGGGGGTCAGGGGTGTCTGATTGTTTGAATTGTTGTTGGAATTTACCGCATTGGAATTGAAAACTGAATTGCCTGAAGCCTTTTTCTGCTTCTTGTCCTTCCTTTTCATAGCCTTTTCGACCCGGCATGGACCGGATATTAAAGGCGTCTGACCCTGAGGAATGTCAGCAGAAGAAAGCCGATTTGGCTCCTTGACCACACTGGGCTCTCCCTCCACGTCACTCTGACCCGACGCGCTTTCGAATCCATACTTTTCTTCCCTGTAGGAAGAAGATACATCAGGCGCGGCTGTGTGGGTCACTGTAGTGGGGGACTGCGCGCTTGAGTTGCTTATCTGGACGATTGAACCGGGGAGATCGTTGCCTGTGTTGTTCTGGGTGGTTGTAGTGTGGGGGTCACTTGTCGAGGTGTCCATTTCTTTGGCCCCCGCTCCAGATTTCTCTGGCTCGTCGGATGAAGAAACGGGGTCTGTGATGGTTTCTGAATTGGGAGGGGGTGACGAGTGGTCATGCTCGACGGTAGAAATGAAAGTGATCGTATTTTCGGAGGACGTACCCGTCTGAGGATGTGGTCTGCCTGGCGGTGATCCGCCTCCACGGGTGGAAGATCGCATATATACGTATCTTCGTCCTCTGCCACGATCGCCTCGTCGACTTGAAATATGGGACATCATTTCGAACGATTGATCGCTGATTACCAAATCTGGAATTGGGAAGATTACAAGACAGCAATGAAATAGTAATTGTAATGAACTGACGATGAAATGATCTAGTGGTGGAATGGAAATGATCAGTGAATAACTACGAACGTGTGGAGTGGGGAGGAGAAATCTTGAAATCACTCGAGTTCAAAGATGAAAAGAATGATTCAAGTGAGTTCTACAAGGTATATATGGATTGACGATGTAAATGATACTTTATGGTGGCTTATTGAACGAGGGGGGGTCGTAAAGGGATTCGCGTACTCAGTTCAAGAAAATCACACCATAAGCTGCACAGTTCCAGGCTTGGGTGCTCCAATAATATCATGTGATGAAAAGCTTGGATGATTTGCAGTCACTGGAAAGGAAAGACGGAATGAAATAGAACCGACACTACGAGATTGAAGAGGAAAAGAAAAACCCAGGATGGGAGCGATCAAAACAAAATCCACCGAATAAAGTGAATTTCGTGTACTGAACAACGTGAAAGATTTGTGGGAGATAAAGGCATGACTATGAAACTGATCAGAGAGAAAGACTGATAAGAAGATAACAAACATGAAATGGAAACTAAAGAGCGAGAATGATCCTACCAAGAGAATGATAAAAGCTAAAAAGTTAAAAAATTAGATTTAATGGACACATAGTGATGCAGGTTTTCCGTCTCAGAACCTGAAAGGATGGCCAAATTGTGATGATGTTCATGATAGATGGACGAGTTGTGCGTGGAGGCAGTCAATTTTACAGCGGAAATGATGACTTGACAAACAGTGGGTAGTGGGCGTTCGCTACTAATGAGGCACCTTTGACGCGGGTTTCAGATCACCCGGTCATGTTTAATGTGGATCACCAGCCGAATCAGCCCAGGATGAGTCCCTATAGCTGTCGTTTGCACGTAGTGTGCCTCAACACCTCGCGGGTTACCCGCTTTCGTGTGTGTGTGAGCACTTTCGACTTTTTTTTTGAAATCGTCCTTTCGTGTCAGGACCCTGTTCAAACGGCGGGTATTCGCCCTTTTTGACCAGGATGTGTTGTTTCCACGATTTTTTTTTGATTATTCGATGGATTGATGGATTGCTGGCGTTTTGCCAACACCGAGGGGGTCGTTTTTTTTTGAACGGAGGGCTTGGATGACGTTCGTTTGATCTGGAGATTCATCGTGCTGTTTTGAGTTGAGATAAGGTGGGATAAAGTACGAAAAAGACATAAACAGTGTGTTGATCGACTAGTCATAAAAATGAATTGATTTCAGTTGGAAGTCATAGCCTTGGCCTTCCGGTGAGGTTGAATCCTCGTCGGTTGGGGGGTCTGCTTTTTTACGAAGGCTTTCCTTGTCTTCGGCTGTGACTTCGAGTGGTATGAGCTGGTTTATGGAGCGGTTCAATATTTTCGACTTTCCCGTTTTTTACTTTTACTGATCTTATTGCTCCATCTCTGGATGGGATCAGTTCGGTGACGAGACCTAATGGCCAGTGGGTTCTTGCAATGTTTTCCTGTTTGATAAGTACGACTTCTCCGACTTGAGGGAATCTTCCAGCTCTCTGCTTCACTGATTGCCACAAAGGGTTTCTCTCAGCAAGTGCCTGAAGATAATCTCGATGCCATGACGTCCAAAAATATTCCAAAATATCCTGGAGGAGAGTGTACTGGCCTATCAAACGATCTTGAGAGTCGTCTAATTGGGTCACATAGTCTGCGCTAGAGCACGTTTTTTGCCCTGCTATGTGCCTTAAAGGCACAGTCCAACCTCAGAAGTAATTTTTGATGTTTTGGTCCGGTCGCCGCCTATATCAACCCTGCCAAGCGCGAAATCTCAATTCGCTCAAATAAGCGAGAAAATGCTAGGAAAAAGTCGGCCACGCCCCCTTGAAAGAAAAAATGGGTTACGCCCACTGGCAGGTTTCCGACCTCAATAGGGGCGAGACGCGCGAATGATTTTATTCAAAATCTATGTTCTTCCTCTTGTTTTCGGTCTGGCTTCATATTGTGACCTGCTTCAGAATGATGGCTGCGAATAACGAGAAAATACGGGCTCGAGACAACTCGTCCGCGAACTTCTACCAGTTCAAATTCAAAATATTTGAGGAGCCGTAACTCAGTTCGTAGTGAGTTCTGAGCGATTCTGGAGACACCTTTGTGATCAGCGTTACATTTTCTCCAAGATAGGCAGTAAAACGAAAAATCGATTCTGAGCTTGGACTGTGGCTTTAAAGCCACAGTCCAACCTCAGAATCGAATTTTTGTTTTCCTGCCCATCTTAGAGAAAATTTTACGCTGATCACAAATGTGTCTCCAGAATCCCCCAGAAACCACTATGAACGGAGCTATGGAACCTCAAAAATTCTGAATTTGAGCGGCGAGAAGTTCGCGGACGAGTTGTCTCGGACCTGTTTTTTTCTCGTTATTCGCAGCCATCGTTTTGAAGCAGGTCACAAAATAAAGCCACACCGAAAACAAATGGAAGAACATAGATTTTGTTCAAAACCGGTCGCGCTTCTCTTCCCTATCGAGACCAGAAGCTTGTCGGTGGGCGTTACCCATTTTTTCTTCCGTGGGGGCGGAGTCGACTTTTTCCTTGCCTTTTCTCGCTCATTTGAGCGAATTGAGATTTCGCGCTTGGCAGAGTTGCTATTCACGACAACCGGAGTATAATATCAAAAATTACCCCTGAGCTTGGACTGTGCCTTTAAGCGATAATTGGGTGTAATGAGGTGAATCGGGCGTAACACAAATGTATCGCCCGACTTATGAGTTGCTGTCACTGCTGTAATGGGCCGTGTATTGAGGCCGGATTCGATCTCTGCAATGAGAGTTAGCAAGTTCCACAAGTTTAGAGTTTGTCTGTGAACTGTCTTTTTCAAGGCAGATTTCACAGAACCTACTAAACGCTCATAGAACCCGCCCTTCCATGGGGAAAAATGCGTAATGAACTCCCAATCGAGATTATTGTCTACAGAAAAATTATGAACTGCTGAATTTTTCTTGAAGTTTTTCAGCTCGTTGACCAGGATTTCTTTGCCCAATTTGAAGGTTGGTGCGCTGTCGTTCACTGGTCTGCATACTAAGTATGCAGCTGCTGCGCACACTCTTTTACTGGCTTCTGCAAACACTACCAAGTCATTCTGACATTTGGAAGTGCAAACCACGAATCTAGGTACTTTTCCAACGAAACCATCTATTTCTTGAACAATCATCTTCCACTTTTGCGTGGAGGATGCGTCCAAAGCTTCATCCCAGGATTATTCATTGAGCCAAAGGTCTTGAATGAAGACTTTTGCTTTTACGAATACAGGTGTGAGGACTCCTAGAGGGTCAAAGTTGAAGCAAATGCCTGAAGCGCTGTACGCTTGGTATTTACAGCTCTCGACCCTGTTTTCGTGGACACGCTTAGTATGTCCGACTGAGGACTCCATCGCACACCTAGTAGTTTGACTGTATTGGTTGTCTTCTTCATGCGGTCTTTAGAAGGAACTGTTTTGATAACGTCCTCACTGTTGGACATGAACTCTCTCAAGTTCATGCTCATACTGGAGAATACTTCCTTGCTATTTTTACGTTTCTGTATGCCCTCCTCGGGGTTCTTGGCCCCGATTATGACATTATCAACGTAAAACTTGGCTAGGATTTCTTCTTGGAGGAGGTTATTTTCATCTCTATCGAGAGCGTATTTGATGGACATGATCAGTAAGAAAAGGGAGGCATTTACCCCGAAGGGGATTCGGGTGAACCTGCAGATGCGAAGGTTTTTCCAATCGGGGGGACTGGATATATCCTTCAACCAGAGAAATCTGGTGACTTCTCTTTGGTCCTCCTGAAGCCCAATTTGATGAAATGCCTTCTCCACATCCGCTGTTATCAAAATTGGGGTGAGACTTGCGCGTAACAGCGTGCCGCCCAAGTCAGGTAGCATTGTAGGTCCTTGAGGTATGCGATCATTCAGACTTGGACAGCCTTTCATATGACTGGATGCATCGAATACAATGCGTAGTTTCGTCGTGGAGCTCTCTGGCTTGATAATAGCTTCATTGGGGATGTAATATCTGATACTTGTAATGAATTTGTCATCCGTCGCCTCTTCTATTATCCCAGATTTGAGTTGATCTTCAAAGATTTTGCAATAATCACTCCAGACCCGAGAGTCGGTATGGAGCTTCGCATACTGGTTTCCCAGCCTGCGCATCGCCAATGCTTTGTTGTCTGAGAGGAGAGGATGGTCAGCTTTCCAAAGAAACTTGACACGTATTTTCCCGTTGATAATTTGAACAGTATTATAGTACTGCTCAATTATTTCAGAATCGGTTGTACTCTGGTTATCTTTCAGCTCTTCCATATCCAAACCCAGTAGTTTCCGGACTAAATTGTCCGTCTCACTGTCTGGTTTCTGTCCCGCCACGGCTGTGGCGGTAACGTTGGGAGAGGAATCGCTTTGATTTCCAGATAAAACACATCCGAGTTGGGTTTTGGTTTTAAGAAGACCTGAAGGCAGATTTATGTTGGAACTCGTGCCCATAATTTGACAGTAATAGTCCATTCCAACCAATAGATCCACGGGGACAGCTGTTGGCTTTGACTTTCCTGGATTATGGTCATCGAATTCCGGCTTCTCTGGGACTGTCGTAATGTACCGACGAGTCCACAGTTTGAGGCGCATCTGCATACCACTAAGTCGGTCTTGTAGTGTGATCTTTGTTTTGTACGATTTTTCGGTGTGCTGATGCCCACCGAAGGTCATAGTTGTAATGTTCGTGGGTGATTTTAGGGGAAGTCCCAGCGACATAGCAGTATCCTTGGTGATAAAGCTGTGTTGGCTTCCACTATCCAAGAATACTGTTAACAGCTGATAGGACTTGGTATTTAAATTGTAACTGAGAGCTTCGAATGTCATCAGACGGGGAACGCTACTTGAAGTAACGGTTTTACACGCTACAGTTTTCACTGGAGTGTGCTTTATTTCTGATACCTGTACACTATTCGTCAGAATAGTGCTCAACTCAGAAATTTCTGTCTCGTCTTCCGATGAATCTGAGCTCTCTGGTAAGTTGAAAATTGTAGTGAATGCATTGCTGTTGGTAGCAACAGGAGTTTTTGGATTATCTCTGATTCGAATTCTTGAATTCGGTGATCTGGATGCTCCTCTGTTGCCCCTTTGAGGTGATTGACTGAACCCTGACTGGCTAGAAGAACGTGTTCTTCCGTAAGGTGACCGCCCTCGATGATAATCGGTTAGGCGTCTAGTGGGAGAACGTGCAGTTCTTGATCGGCTCTGCGTCGGCGAGTGAGATGTATTTCTGGTTTGTGACGCTCCGTCACTATAACATAGCGATTTATGGTGCCCGCGACCACAGATACTACAGCAAGGGCTGTGCATGTTGAACTGTGTCCCTTTCTCAGACATCGGAAGCAGAGTTTCAAGTCAGCTGTCAGGTTTCTTCTGTCTCGGATGGATTGGAACTCCTGACACATCTCTGCTCTGTGTCCTCTGCGAATGCAGAATGAACAGCGGACAGTTTCTGGACTTCTAGCAATCCGGACAGGTGATCTGTATTGTCTGTTGTTGTAATGATCATGTTTTCTGGTTGGGGACCTTGAATTGTTCTTCACTGTTGTGGTGTTTGAGAAGAGTGAATATGTTGGATCTGTGTCTTCCATCACCTCCAACTTATCAATTACCCGATCAAATGCGAGGATGAGGTCGTCAACTGTCCAACGATCATTATGTCTTCTCAGTTCGCCCACTTTCTCGCGCGTATGGCGCGGAAACTTTGAACGAACTATTCTCATTGTCCCCGTTGATCCCGATTGTTCTTCGAGGTTCTTTAGTTGAACCCAGATCCCCTTAATCTTGCAAAGCGTAGTGCGTTGCCCAATAGGAGTTTCTGGTGCTGGATGCAAGTCTTCCAGTTGTTCCCAGAGCCTGTTCCGAAGAATATCGGGTCGGCGATATGTATTGAGCAATAAATTTACAGCCTCCTGGTAGTTGGCTTCTGTGAGTTGCACTGATGTGATTAGGTCTTTTACATTTCCCTTGAGTTTGGATTTCAAATGTAGGAACTTAAATGCTACTGGAACACTATTATTGTTGTGCACAGCTGCTGAAAATAGTTCCCAGAACTCTGGAATGAGGTCATATCGCCGTGAAACTCTGGAAGCTCAAACTTAGGGAGTTTCAACTATTGCTCAATCGCTGCAGTGGGTCTATTGTAATGGCTGGATTGGTTATGTGGATTCGAAAATGTATTGGTATTGTTCATCCCCGCACCAGTAGGTTGTGACATATTGATTCGATTTGTTGACTCAAAATGAGCTTGTATTGAATTAGTATTAGCAATGTCGCCAACATTATTGATTGCCATTGCCCTTGGGTTTGTTTGAATTGGCATCTCATGCGTATAATGATTTCGCAGCTGACTGCTATCCATATATTGACCCGGAGGGTGCACGACATGGGATGGACTGACATTGTTGCCTCGTGGTTTGGAGATTGTATCAAGTGATGGGTTTGAAGTGGTTGTACTTGAAATGTTCGGCAAGGGCTTTGGAGTGGATGTACTTGAAATGTTCTGTGGGGGCTCTGGAGTGGGTGTATTGGGGATGATGGTGGAGTTAGGCTAGGGTAGGAGTTGCAAGGCTACCTCGAGCTTGATGACAACTTGCTTTGCATCATCCAGGCACTCGTCAAATGCATTGGTTTCCCAATGATTTTCACACTCCTGACGGACTCTTGAGCCATCCTCAGCGCTTGGGTATTCTTTGGTATGCTCCTCTGCCTTCCACGTCTCCTTAAGCGCTCCAATGTAGCGTTTAATAGAGAACTTGTTTGTTAGGAGGGCCGTTTTGTGGTGATGTATTACTTGTGTGAGTTCGTCCAACCCACCTTTGACCTTCAAGGGGTCGTATAGCAAAGTTTCGATCTTCTCGATTGATGCTCTCAGAGCATTCGCTGCATTAGTCATTGTTCCTTTTACATAACCAATTGATGACATAGTAAAGGGCTTAATTAAGAACAGTATCACCATGAAAGCCAAATTGTATATTTATGAAACACTGATTATGCTGAGTGAAGTTTCACAAAAACGTTAATGGGAGTAGTGGGTTTGTATGTGAATAAAAATAAAGATCATGCTGAAGTGAGAAAAGTTTTTTCTTTTGAGTGAACGGTTTAGCCACAGAAATCTACAGATGAATTTTTTTTGAAGGACATGGTACTGACTACTGTACTGGATGTAGTGATTCACGGTGATTATTCCTATGAGCTGGGTTTCTTTGATCAAGCAACAGAGAGGAGGGGTGGGTGTCACCCCGATCCCGTGAGGAACCGTTGAGCGAGCATTGGCAGTCTATAACACCATACCAAAGCTACCTAAACCGGTTGATCAGACCGTATAGTAGTGGGGCGAGGTACCTCTCTTAGGTGCGCCCAGCATCTCCACGATACTGAGATCTTACCAACTTACCGGAAATCCGTAATCCATGCTCTCCTTTCCCGAGAGAACGGCGTATTCTCCACCACACTCTGACCGCCGTCGTATGTTCAGAGGGGCGGGAACCTGTGCGTTCCAATCTTTAAGGCGCCGGCTCATTTCACTCTCCGCTGTATTGATCGCAGTAACCACAGCGAGTTCGTACACTCTGCTTCCAACAGCCTTTGGCCATGGCATGTGGGCCCAGCTGGTTGCCACAGTCCAGCCGTTCCCAAGAGTTCGGGCTGTTAGAAGGTTAAACCTCATATGGCGTCCGGAAGCCAAACTTGGCCAGTGTATTGTCACCCATCTCGTAATCCAGACTGCTGCCGTTATACCATGTGGAAACGAAAAACTCAAGTTCCTTTACAAAGGAACTGCGGGTATAACGGTAACCAGTGGCTTGTAATGTTGGTACTCATGTAATGGGGGTTACTGGAGTAAGACAGTCTACGTATTGAGCAAATATGAGAAACAATAATGAAATAAGAGAATATTAAAAAAGAGAACCGGAAACCCGGCTGGAGAAGGTGAAGAATGAGCGTGAGGGGCGGGTCAGGTCGAAGCGAGATTGATTCCTGACACGGATGCGAGAGAGTGCGCGCGAAGTGGAGGGCAGGGGAGAGAGGTGTCTCCACTCGAGTTCGAAAATGCGCGCGAAGGAGGGGGTGTGAGTGGCGGTGTTATCGATAAACGATTAGAGACTGCATGCCACTGGAGGGGCGAGGGGAGGAAAAGATATACAACTTATAGTGGCAACGACTAGAGGTTGCGTGCCACTAGAGGGGCAAGGGGCAGGAAAGATGAACTAGTGATAGTGACTAGCAGGGAGGAAGAAAAGATACGTGTTTTCGCCGAAATGGCGAGGCTGATAAGATTTTGATAACACTTCAATGATAAGAAGGAAAAAAAGAGTGATAGACCAGATCTATCTCAGGAAACTAGGGACGAATGAGAAGGTTAACGGCCTATCTCAGGGTGAAAAGGTTGAAATGATCGTAGTAATGTAATGTTATGTCACCAAAAGGCAAGAATAAAACGTATAAAGGAACAATCACAAATGAATTGATCAATTGATGAATTGGCAGGCGAAATAGCGCCACACGGAGGGAAATGTAGTAGTTGCCCAGCGATTTAACTCGCCTAAAGGGCACGAATCCTTCCGACGCACCATGTTGCGAACGATGGATGCCCTGCTGCCGTATGGCACTAAACAAGGGGGTTTTACCCATACTACTCGCGCTGCCTATGGCTAAGATGAAGTGATCAAGAAGACGTTCACAAGACGACAACCTACGTAGACAGCTTTTACTAATACCAGAGATAACTCCTGGCTTCACCAGTAAGTGTGACAAACCGAATGTGTTGACTAACCTTTACTTATTCGATTAAGCAACAAGCACAGTATTGGAATAATAATATGAGAAGGTAAGAATATTGTATTGGGATAATGGTGAAAAGATCGCCTCAGGCGATAAGCCTGACGGCTCTGTAGTGGAGGTGAGTGATATCGTCGTACCTGAGTTTTTCCGCCAAAAGTTGTTCTAAGGGCTATGAGCCCTGCGGTAGGTCCTGGGAGGGAAGTGCAGGCAGCCGGCCAGGGCCGCGGTCGTTGACGAACATCGACTGCCCCAACAACCAGGCCGACCAACGACCGGCCTCATCAGGGCGATCGTTAGATCACTACCGCAGGCGCGTCGGCGCCCGGGCAAGATCACATGGAGGAAGCATCGCCTTCGCGACAAAATGGCACGGTCGAAAAAAGACCGTTGAAATCTTGTATCCACAAGGATACAACAGTGGCGATCAGGCCATCCAATAGTTGCTAAAGGAGCGACTTTGGCAGGTAACTCGACGAGGAGAGTTCTGGCAAGCTGCTAGAAAGCTTCTGAAAGAAATTCGTTCTGTGACATCGGCTTAGAGTGATAGTAAGAAGTCAGTTTTCTGGAAATATGGATCCACAATCAGTCATGTCCATGTTTAAAGAGCTGATGGAAGAGCAGAGAAAGATGGCTCAACAGCAGCAAGAAGAACAGAGGAAAATTGCTGAGAAGCAGCAAAAAGACATGCTAGAAATGGTCCTCAGTCAGGTTGCTGGCAGGAGTGTTACAACTGCTGTACCTGAGGTGGTTTCTGTGCCGAATATGATGGCAGCGCTGAGTAATCGGATTGAGAAATTCATTTCTGATCCAGATTCAGACTTGAGCTTTACCAGGTGGTTCTCAAGGTTCAAGGAAGTATTTGTTGAGGATGCAAAGCAATTATCAGAAAGTGCGAGAGTAAGATTGCTTTGTGAAAAGCTTGATAGGGCTACTTTTAAAAAGTACCAGAGGCACATACGTCCTAAAGAGGTCACTGACATCGGTTTTGAAGAGACAGTGCTTACATTGAAGCAGCTGTTTGACCTCAAGGTCTCGGAGTTCACCACGAGATACCAGTGCTTGAAGCTGGAAAAGAACGAGTCCGAGGACTACCTAACGTACACTGGTAGAGTAAATGAATTTTGCGAGAAAGCGAAAATTCATGAGCTAGATTCGGACGAGACCAAGTGTCTATTATGGATTTTCGGTCTCAAATCAGCGCAAGAGGCTGAAATAAGGCAAAGACTGATAGCAATCTTGGACAGAGAGTACAAGGCTAACAAGAAAGTTTCCCTCCAAGAGTTGCACATGGAATGTGAAAACTTTTTGAGTCCTAGAAGGGAGAGTGATACCATCGCTGGCAACGTGAAGTTTGTGGAAGCAACAAACAAAGTGGAGAAAAGAGCGATTCAGTGCTGGAAATGCGGCGGTAGCCACATGGCACGCACATGTAAGTCAAAACCATGGTTTTACAAGAAGTGCAAAACAACGGGCCATAAGGAGGTATACTGCGAAGTCGCAAATCAGCGGAAAGCTGCAGAGAAGAGTCTGGAACAGGGGTGTGCGGAAATTTCTGTTTTCTGATTTCTGTTTTCTGGCCGTTTTGGCCTTTCTGTTTTCTGATTTCTGTTTTCTGAAAAATCTGCAAAAAACAGAAGAAAATCAGAAAAAATCAGCGAAATTCGGATCTGTGGAACAGCGCAGCTTATCTAATCATTTACGAGGTGCTATTTGTGTTCAATGGTGCGTATGCTGTTGAGGGCAGGGTTCGCGATAAAAATGTTTATTGTGGTATCTTTGTGAGAAGGTAAGCCTGGTCATTACAAAAGTGAAAATAAGTGGAAAGTTGGAGAAAAAAGCTAAAATAAGCTATTGCTGGGTCTCAGCCCGCCCCCAATTAAAGGCAGTGTTCACGAAAGGAATCGTTTTTCTGCTTTTCTGCCTATCTTGAAGACGGTCCCATGCTGATTCCAACGATATTTTTGGAATCGTACAAGACCTTCTGGGAACGGAGTTATGGTCCCTCAAAAACTGAGCTAGGGAAGCATGGTGGACGAGTTGTCCGAGGTTTGTAACTTCCGTCTTTTGCAGCCGATGTATGCGAGCTGACTTGAGTAAAAAGAGAAGAATGAAGGGAAGAACGGGGCTATTGATCGGAAACCATCGCTCATCTCACCATCTTGAGCATTCATTTGTTCACGTCGGTGGGCGTGGAAAGTGCATCTGGGGTGTGACTAGCTGACGGGTGTCCAACTTTGAGGCCGTAGGGGACCGTTCCGAGCTCATTTTTCTTAGTTTTTTCAACTTTAGGGCTGCGCTAGGTTCCGCAGCTGCCGATCTCCACCAAAAAATCAGACATGGTTTTTATCGTGTACACTGCCATTAAAGGCACAGTCCAACTTCGGAGGTACTTTTTGATATTTTGGTCCGGTCGCCGTCTATAGCAACCCTACCATGCGCGAATTCTCAGTTCGCTCAAATAAGCGAGAAAAAGTTAGGAATAAGTCGGTCACGCCCCCTTGAAAGAAAAAATGGGCAACGCCCACTGGCAGGATTCCGACCTCCATAGGGAAGAGACGCGCGAATGATTTTATTCAAAATCTATGTTCTTCCTTGTTTCCGGTCTGGCTTTATAGTGTGACCTTACTCAGAATGGTGGCTGCGAATAACGAGAAAATACAGGCTCGAGACTACTCGTCCGCGAACTTCTACTAGTTCAAATTCAAAATTTTTGAGGAGCCGTAACTCAGTTTGTAGTGAGTTCTGAGCGATTCTGGAGACACCATTGTGATCAGCGTAAAATTTTCGCCAAGATAGAAAAACGAAAAACGGATTCTGAGCTTGGAGTGTGGCTTTAACTAGATTTCTACAATTGCTTGTTTTGTCGTCCTTCATTCTGCATTTGAAGTAGTTTCGGGACACCGAGAGACTACAAGTTTTTTTAGCCCCAAAATAGAAGACGGAAAATAGGCCTTTATAGAAATTTGCTCGTTGGGGGTGTGAGTACACCCACCAATTAGCCGTTCTGACTTGTTTTTGTGCGTTTTTCTGCAAAATCTCCCTCATTTTCACTTTTGTGATGACCAGACCTGCATTCTTATAAAGAGAATTCAACAATCGTTTTTATCGCGAACCCTGCTAACGCACTCGTGGGGTAGTTCTTTGGCACAATAGGGGTAGCATCCCAGGGCAGAGCCCGAATTCAACCTTCCCATGTCAGCAGCTGCTGCAGTTAGTTGTTCGCAGCAGCTGCTGCTGACGGCGAGGGGTTGAACCCGTTGTCTGTCCTAAGGTGCAACCCTTATTGTGTTGACGTACTACCATACGGGTGAGTGCTCTGAGAGTTTTGACCGAGTAACAGCCGATAAATAGCCACAAAATGCCTTATTTTCGCGTAATAGCCGACAACAGTGTCTTTAATGATGTTATATCCGTCATTGACGCGTCATTGCTACTATCAATGCCTTATAGGTCATCTGTGCAGTTTCGCAGATATTAAATTACAAGTATGACAAAGGTATTCAGAATCACATCCTCTTCACTTGAAAAAAAAAGTTAAAATGAAATGAGCATTTTTTTCTGAAAATTTTCTGTTTTCTGATTTCTGTTTTCTGGTCATTTTGGACTTTCTGTTTTCTGATTTCTGTTTTCTGAAAAACTCGATTTTCTGTTTTCTGAAATTTTTTGACAAATTTCCGCACACCCCTGGTCTGGAACGAAGAAGCCGTCAAGCAAGCGATGGCAGTAAGAACGCAAAGAAAGGTTCGAAACGCCACGTGCATGTGGTTAGGATATCGAATGCCGCCATCGAGGTACATAAATTCCACGAGAGTATACGTGGAAGCGGTAGTGAACAAACACCCAGTCGAGTTTCTACTGGATACTGGGTCCGATATTACCCTGATCAATGAGAGGATTTGGAGAAAAATGGGATCTCCAACTCTTCAAAGCACGAACCTTATGGTCAAAAATGCCAGTGGAAGTCTTATGAAGATTCGTGGGAAGCCAAGATGCCAGTTTGAGGTTAAGGGCTCAATATCGGAAGGTTAAGCGTATGTGACGCCCTACAACTCGCTGATGGGTCTCGAATGGATTCTAAAGAATGAAGAAATGTCACATCATATGAAAATGATGGTGGCAGAAGTAATGAGTGAACTAACGTCTGATGTTGGAGACGAGTTGAAGCGAACATATCCACAAGTCTTCGAGGAAGGTTTGGAACACTGCACAAAGGAAAAAGCTGAGCTACAGCTTGTGCCAGGCGAACGTCCAGTGTTTCGTGGCTGCAGACCTGTGGCGCATGCTGCAGTTGAAGCTGTCGACAAAGAACTCGACAGGCTTCTGGAAATGGGCGTCATAACCCACGTGAGCCATAGTGAATGGGCTGCTCCTATTGTGTGTGTCAAGAAGTCGAACGGGGAGTTGAGAGTATGCGCTGATTTCTCGACAGGACTGAACAAAGCGTTGCTGTCTTACGATTATCCTTTGCCAGTGCCGTAGGATATTTTCGCGTCTCTCAATGGTGGAACCGTATTTTCACAGATTGATCTCTCAGATGCCTATTTGCAGATAGAATTATCTGAAGAGGCAAAGAAGAAAGTCGTGGTAAACACACACCGCGGATTGTTCCAGTACAATCGCCTCCCATTCGGAATAAAGACCGCACCTGGAATATTCCAGCAGATTTTGAACAAGATGGTGTCGGGTCTAAGAGGTGTGGCGACATACCTGGATGACATACTGGTCTGTGGAAAAACACACGAAGAGCATAAAGAGAATTTGCTCGCGTTATTCGCAAGGATAGCTGATTATGGATTCAGAGTTCGCTTAGAAAAGTGTGCATTTTCTAAGCCTGAAATACGCTATCTTGGGTTCATTGTAGACAAGAGTGGCAGAAGGCCAAACTCGGAAAAGATCGAAGCGATCAAGAAAATGGTCGAGCCAAAGAATGTGACTCAACTTCGTGCATTTTTGGGAATGGTGACGTACTATTCCGCTCTCATGCCAACAATGAAAGATCTCCGGGGTCCATTGGGTGCAATGCTCAAGAAGGATGTGAAATGGGATTGGAACGCTAAACATCAGAGAGCGTTTGAAAGCTTGAAGGAACCTTTATCTAGTGACCTGAATCTTGCTCACTACGATCCCGAGCAGAAGATAGTAGTTGCAGCTGATGCGTGCGACTACGGTATTGGATGCGCCATTTCGCACAGATATCCGGACGGTTCTGAAAAACCGATAGCGCATGCTTCGCGTTCGTTGACGAATGCTGAAAAGAATTACTCCCAGATTGAGAAAGAAGCTCTGGGACTAGTGTTTGCTATGAAAAAGTTCCACAAATATGTATACGGAAGAAAATTTCTGTTGTTGACAGACCAGAAACCGTTGTTAGCCATCTTCGGTGACAAGAAGGGAGTGCCAGTGCACTCCGCAAACCGACTCATGAGATGGGCAACAATACTGCTCGGATATGATTTTGACATTCAATATGTCGTTACCACAAAGTTTGGACAAGCAGAAGGTTTGTCGAGGCTGATGCAGAAGCACCCAGTTACCGAAGAAGATGTGGTTATAGCATCCGTCGAAAATGATGTGTCGACCTTGCTGAGAAATTGCATCAGGAAACTGCCAGTAACTCACGAAGATGTTGAGTCTCACACAGAAAAGGATATGATTTTGAAGAAAGTCATATCATGCGTGAAAAGTGGACGATGGCCGAAGTCTGACGCTAGACTGGCTCCTTTTCACAGCAGAAAAGAGACACTGTCAATGGTAGGAAAATGCCTCATGACTGGAGAGAGGGTGGTGATCCCGTCAAACTGCAATCAGAAGTTCTGAAGGGATTGCATACTAGTCATCCTGAAATTGTACGGATGAAAAAGTTGGCTCGAAGTTACGTTTACTGACCAAACATAGACACGGGCTGCGAGAATGTCGTGCGTCGATGTGAAAACTGCCAGGAAACGGCAAAGAGACCAACGAATGTGTCGTTAGAAGCGTGGTCATCAGCTACTAGCGTGTGGCAGCGAATTCACGTAGACTTCGCAGGACCAATGAATGGAATCTACTACATGGTTGTGGTGGATGCCTACAGCAAATGGCCGGAAATGGTTACAATGAACAACATTTCCGCAGCTCTGAGGGTGAAAACGCTCAAGAATTTGTTTGCGAGGTACGGTTTGCCCCAAACAATAGTTAGCGACAATTGCACGCAGTTCGTGTCGGACCAATTCGAGAAGATGTGCCAAGAAGGAGGAATAGAGCACATCAAAACTGCCCCCTACCATCCTCAGTCAAATGGACAGTCTGAGCGCTTCGTTGATACGCTGAAACGAGGTATCAAAAAGCTAAAAGGGGAGGGAAGGCCAACGGAAGAAACGTTGAACGTGATGTTGCAAGAATATGGGACCACTCCGAACGCAAGTTTGAATGAGAAAACTCCCACAGAGGTGTTCCTGGGGAGGAAACTCAGGACAAGATTGAGTTTATTGCTTCCGAAAGTCAAAAGCTCAAATGATCCGCTCATGGATGAAATCCGAGCGAGAATGAAACGGCAGTTCGACAGAAAGCATGGAGCTGTCGACAAAGAATTCACGATTGGCGATGCTGTATCTGTACAGCAGTGGAAAGCACCACATTTTGTATGGTCTAAAGAAAAGACCACAAGACGCCTCGGAGCCGTGAACTATGAAGTTGAGTTGTTTGGAAGGACTGTTAGGAAGCATGCAAATCAGATACGCCGTCCTTATAATGAGGAAGCCCCAGAAGGAGAGGGCGCGGCGTTGAGGACTTTGCTTGATGCGCTAGGGCTCGATGATGTGTTGTCCTGTAAACCTGCAACCGAGCCGAATGGAATATTCCACGACAACGACTCCACAATGGTCAATCCGACGACGCAACCACAATCTGATGCGACTTCATCAAATCATACCACTTCGACGTTCCACGAGGATAAGACGACATGGAGTAACGACGGATAACGATATGGAGTTGAAATATGATGTAGTAGTTGAATTGTTGACTTTTCATAGTGACCTAGGTTTCGTTGTAAAGTAGATTGTACTTATAGTAGTTTTGTTATTAATTTGTAATAACTTCACTACTAGGGGAGGTGTTTGGACGTCTGGTCACCGCGTTTGACCTCTGCAATTAGGGGATGCGTTATCGGCAGCCGTGTGGCCACGTTGAGTATTTCTCGTTGTTCTGTCTACCGATCTAGGTGGTCTAGCGGGAAAACAAGCCGTATAAAAGGCGACTAGATTTAGCACTAAGTATGTTAGCTGTGCTCTGGTGTTCTCCTCTGGTGTGCCTGCTGCTGGATATTTCTACTAATAAACTATCCCTAGTACTCCTCTTCTGCAGCCGCAGTTTCTGAAGGTTTTCTCTCGCTAGAACAGAGAATTGGCACGGTCGGAAAAAGACCGTTGAAATCTTGTAATCACAGGAATACAACACTTTTTATTACTCGCTTGATCTATACTTGATATTTAAAGGTCTGACGAAGGCGCTAAGCGCCGGAAGCTCACCTTGAAGAAGAAGAAAAAGTCCTGGCTGAAAGAAAGTTTTCTTTTTTACCACAGGTTTTTTGGAAACTTTCGAGAAAAGCCAGATTTCTAAACTTTTCGCAGCCTCTTGCAATAAACATTTGAATCACTTATGAGGCTGAGGGACAGGAGTATTTTATCATAACTTTTTATTACGTAAATTACTTTATTAGTTGCTGTGCACGTCGCAGAATTTTGACCAGGCGCAGCAGCAAATTCCACTTTCTATGGGCGGCGCTGTGCACCTGGGCACGAATTGGCATCTTTGTGCCTTATTAACTTTAATCTTAGCGCATTTGTCGCCGAGGAACCTTCTCAGTTCTTCAGATGTTTTCGAACAACACAGATTTTTGAAGTTTTCTCCATTACTTTATCCATCGTAAACACTGCCTTTAGAGGGCAAGAGCTCCGCGACAGGCTGTATCTGTCACTGTGCAGAGCGACGGGACCGTGTGTCGCAAAAGTATAGCATACCCCTTACGCGCAAAATCTGCGCTGACGATAGGGCGTAATTTTCGCAATGGGCGACAATCGGATGTCTGCAGTGTAAATACGCACCTGCAGGGCTACAGTATAACAAAATTTCGTGTCATGACATAAGATATACTATTTTGAGTAACAGGACATGCCGAATCTCAGAATATCCTACTCATTATCCGTGTGGATCATGACATATTTCGGATTTTCGGTATCCGAATCATTATACGACTCATGGCACATTTCGGTGATTCAGATTTTGAATCACTCGGATTTTGACGCTTTTCCGGTGAATCGGATTTTGGATCACTTGGATTTTCACGCTTTTTCGGTGAATCGGATTTTGGATCATTCGGATTTTGACGGTTTTTCGGTGATTCGGATCTTGGATCACTCGGATTTTGACGTTTTTTCGGTGAATTGGATTTTGAATCATGAAAATTTTGGTTCATTCGGATGGATATCCGAAAATGACTGAGTCGGATCCAATGTATACTGTGAAGATACCTATTGGCACTTGAAATGTCTTCTTGTCACAATAGTTTCGTAGCACATTAGTTGAAAGATTCAGAAGTAGTCCAGAAACTCTCGTCTGCTGAAGTTCGCCCCGTAGCCATTTATTTCAGGAAAAATAGTATAGAAAATGCTTCTCGATTACTTGTGCAATTGATACGAAACGCTTCATCGCAGGTATGGCGCGCGCGATGCTTCTTCCCGCAGGTCCGGCGCGCGCGACGTTTCAGTGAATTGAATGCAAACGGAGTTCACCTCAAAAGCAAAGCGATTCAGGGGGAAAAAGTGGTCGCAATCTATATCCATAGGTGGCAATTTCAACCTTGAGTACACCTAGGTTTTGAAAAATTGAAGAGAAAACTGAGTGTGCAAAAAGATTTTCTTTTTCGAGAAATCGAACCCTTTTTCACCAATTTTTTTTTCAATTTTCTTCGTTTTAACAAAATATAGCTCCGGTATTGTGATCGAAAACTGATTAACTAGGCTCAACTTAAAAGGAAAAGGTATTGTTACACCTCTAACTGTCTTGGTTTACCTCCGCCTCAAAATTTAAACGGGAGTTTTAAATGTACTCGGAGGACATTTTGCTCAGGTCCGATTGGAATCTATGTGTCTCCCCCGCCGCAGCACTATTTCTTGTGCTCTGGCCACCCTGCGATCAGCGACAGCCACCTGTCGCTGATGTTCCCAATCAAAGTCATCCATAAATTTGATGATGAAGTGTCGCTGATTTGGAGCAGAGTTGCTCATTAAGAGATGGCGCTTCTTTGAGGGCATTCCCAGGTCACAACCAGCATTTATGAGTTTGTGTAGGATTAAAGATAAGATGCAACTCAAATTTAAGATTTAGGTTGCATATTAAGGGCAGTGTTCACGATAAAAGTTTTTTTTCTGTTTTTCCACCTATCTTGAAAACGGTCCGATGCTGATTTCAATGATGTCCCTGGAATCGTACAAGACCCCCAGGAAACGGAGTTATGGCCCCTCGAAATTCAGCAAGGGAAAATTGTGGACGAGTTGTCCGAGGCTTGTAACTCCCGTTTTTTGCAGCCGATGTCTGCGAGCTGGCCTGAGTAAAGAGAGACGTTGAGAATGAAGGGAAGAACGGGGCTTTTGATTGGAAACCATCGCTCATCTAACCATAAATTCGGGGGAGCTGTTATAGGACGTGGGCGGAGTGGCCCAATGGGTCGGTTGGGCCACGAGATTCTCACCCACTTACCGGCCGTTTTTCGTCGCTCTTCCGTTCTTAATCTTCTTATAGGGACCCAAAGCTTACGTTTTAGCCAAAAAAAGGGGAAACTTTTTCTTCGTGAACACTGCCTTTAAGCCAAATTACTACCGCTCCTGGTAAAAACCGGCATGACTGCAGCACGTCCCACTCTGAAAGACACTGCTGACAGGAATAAGTAGAGGAGAAGAGCAAAACAAGCGGACCATACGTCAACGTGGTAAGCCATTGTTATACACCACGACAGGCCTGTCGCGGTCGCCGAACACTGCGACGTGGATGTCGCTGAGGGCCAACCGTCGCTGTCGCTCAAGACCAAGAAACACCAGGCACGATACTGGATTTGGCTGGGTCGCTGTAGCTCGCACCCGTCGCAGCGCACTGTGCTGCGACGGAGAGCCGCGACAGCGACCGATTACCGCATCTGTCGATTATTTCGGACATAACATCCCCTTTCGAGCCAGCGGCCGCGACAGATGCTGCCAACTGTTCCTGCGACACTATTTTTCTACTGTGTGGGCCTGGTCCCTGCACGATTCGTGACAGTTGTCCGCACCTGTCGTGGTCACTAATTTTTGGTATAACAATGGCCGTACAAACGCTAGGAGAACAAAAAGAAGATGTGAATGGTTTTTTGGCTGGAACGCTTTATGTGAGAACCACTCAGGCTGCCAGGGAACCTTCCAATGGCCAGAACAACACGATTCACCAGAGAAACCGAAGACGCATTTTCTTCCGCAATTTGACGAACCCCTCCTGAGTCGCAAGATAATAGCAAAGTAATGCTGTCTTCCACGAATACATTATTTGGTTTTTTGAGAAGGCCAGAAACAAAACACTTCCGTTAGTGTGAGACAAAATCAAGCTCATCTGGCTTTCTTCCTTTAGTTATGTATATTCTAGCTTATTCTAAAGAATGGGCACTTGCATTTTTTATGGTTCGTACTAACTGTATCATAATGTCAAAATTAACCCCTTATGCTGTTCTTCACCCATGAGGTCATTGGCAAGGAATCTTTTCCTGGTGAAACGCTCACAGTACTTGAGAGCATTACACTATGTCACAAATTTTCACTTTTTTTCAGTCGCTTCGAGAGCCCGTCTCTAACAAGTGAGCTAAGGCCTTTCATAAAAGTATTCGCCATCACCTAATTGACTTTGCGTTATATAATGACATGTTTCATTCCGAAAACTTTCACAAAACGGAAAACAACAGTTGGAATGCAGTGCTACCGTATTCTAAAAATTAGCCGCGGAGCGCATTTCTGTGTTATCGAACTCAAACACCTTGTTAAAGTTGAAATGAAGGCTGAGGTTAGGAGTCGGAACTGTTTTCCCCGTGGATTAGACTTACTAATCAGATTTATTGTGAGCTTACAGTGAGATTTGTACATTACGTAAAGTATTTCGAGTACTTCAATTACATTTGAGTGAAGAATATGCGGTCAACACTAGCCAACACTTCATAGTCAGAGAACCACTTCGGAAAAAAATCCTTCAGTGAACTTCAGATTCGTGTTGAGCCACACATGCAGTCTCCTCAAGCTGAGTTTTAGTGAAAATTGTTCACCACTGCCCAGCAAAAATTGGAGTAATGCGGAAAACCCTAACTTCCGTGCTTCCTTTTGCATATCATTCTCGAAATATTCGAATAAACACCCAAATATTCAAATATTGGGCCTTAGAATAGTTGCATAAACGAATTTATTTGAATTTCGGGTTTTCTGATTATTCGATTAAACGATGTGGATTTTTCTGAGCAATATTGAGCGTTTTATTAATAGCGTAATATTCGAAAGATCACGATCCAGTCACTCATTCAATAACACCGGCTGAGCGGGCAAGCTTATTTTGGGGCGTAGCGTCATTACCGGCTGAGGGTCAGCGGGCAGACATATGCATACCATCGGCCCAATACTGAGGGCAAACCAGGGCCACATACGGCGCGGGCGAAATGGAAAATTCTGATTCTGGTGATGGAATTCAAACGTGCGGTCATCCTCACGATTCGGATCATTGACCCCTTACCCCTTACGGTTCTTTGTGACCGTGGCGGCGTGGCAGCGGGTCAGTTCATGAATTTTGAAGTAAGGTAAGGCTTACCTCTTCAGGGATGGAGCACGAGCTTCGAGCTTGCTGGGGAATAGGGAGGGACTACTAGGTACTTTATCTGCACTTGCAGATCTACATATATCATTCACACGGTAAGCAACTAGTACCGGGTGCGCAGACCTCCCTTTACCGGCTGAGGGGGCAGTGAATACCGGAGCATGCCCGGGTACAATGTTTAGGCTATTGGTATACCTCAGCGACAGCCGGCGACGGACACGGCGACGGTGTCGTCGTCGCCGCATTGAATTCCACGTGCTTTTGCGCACTGAAATTTCCGCACACGCGCATCTGCACAGCAAACAAAAAAATCGATTATGGTCATGCCATCACACTCTATTTTGGATTCCGTGACATATGATCATCATTCTAGTAGTTTAATGCGAAATAGTGTAAAGAGCAGTGTGGAATTGTGCAGGCAAAGTACATATGACGAAATAGTGAAATCGGGAAGCGGAAAATCTAGAAGTTGTCATAGAAGAAACAAAATACTTCGGCTTGGAATATAATCCATGCGTTCGACAGCCTGGACAAATGTATAAATAAAAAGAGCGATTTATAAGTAATTGAATGGGATAATGACAGCACATAAACACCCAATGGAAAAAAACTGCAGGTAAACTACTACACCGTAACGTACAAAACTATAATGTCTTTTGATGTCACTATAATGTCCATGATATGCCAAAAATCACACAAAACAGTGTGAAATAGATCAATCTGTGGAGTTCAGGGGAGCCAGCGAGCGGCGGCTACGAAGTATACCAGGGTTACGTCACTGAAAACTATAACACTCCTTAGGCCTAGTGCATACTTGCGTCGCGGCGACGGGGTCGCGGTGTAGGAACTGGTACAACCCGCCGCGTCCAGCGCAATGATCGATCGCGCCTAGCACTGACAGTCGTCGCGCGCGGCGAATCTAGTGGGAGCTGCTATACGCGACGGTGTCGTGCCTGCGTCGCGGCCATTCTACACTTTTCCACAATGTGCGCGCTGTTTAGCGCCATCTGGATGGTGTGTCGTGTCGTCGTGCATTGCACCACGACACCGCGACGTAAACGCCAGACATCCGACCTGGAAGGCAATAATACGTTTCTTTCAAAAGTTTTCGGTTGGTAAATAGCCTCGAATTCGTTTGGTATGTGTTCTTATCGACAGCACGTAGATTATATAATGATGATCTGCCACTCGGTGTTCATATTTCGAATACTACCATGGATTCCTTCATGATTTCGATCATTCCAAATTTTCTTCTTTCATGATTTTTTAAAATGCAATGCACTACTGCTTGTCTGAATTATGTTCGCATTGATAATCATAGAGAGAGACACTCTATTTTGGGAACAAATATCACGAAAATGGAAAAGAGATATCGAATTTCGCAGAAACTGGCGCTAATCCACATTTCGAAATTCACTTGAAATTTTTTCTCTCGGGGCTCCTGCCAGGGTTGATTTGGGCGGTCAACCCAAATTTCAGATTTTTTGAGCGATTTTCAAAAGGTTGTGATAGGTCACGCCGATGCGTATCACTCAGTCGGTGGGTAAATGTTCTAGATTCTCAGGCAGACCATCGCTCCGAGCGGTACCGGAGAGCTACTCGAGCGGCGCTGCCTCTCCGCTCCGAGCGAAAATTAGCCATCTATTCGGGCCACAGCAGCCGCTCTCCGGGCCACAGCAGTATCGCTCGGAGCGATCTTCGGTCCCAACTGGCACTGCGGTCTCTGTTCGGGCGATTTTCAAAAATTTCCTAATTGCTATTTTTTCTCTATTTCCGCCTCTTCTGGAGAGGATTAAGCCTGTTAAGAGGATAAGGTACCTGTTACAGCCTGTGGGTCAGGAGATTAATCCTGCCACAGGCCGCAACAAGAATACCATCCCAGCATGATCCGCAATGAGGAAGCCTTCCCCACCGCGGGCCATGGGGGATCCCCTCGGCCGCCAAAAATTGTCATCCTGAGAGTGATCCGAGGTCACCTCACAAGAGTGGCCTCGAAGGGCCAACTACCCGTCTAAACGAAGCGAGCCGCCTTTTATACCCGCAGGATTGGTTGTTCTTTGAGTGATAACGTAGCTCGCACGTTATCACTCAAAGAACAACCAATCCCTCGTCTCTCTATCTCTGGCGATGGCACCGCTGTGGCCCCGAGAGCGACCGGAGAGCGACCGAAGGGCGAACTGGCACCGGACAGGGACCGCGGTGCTAGTTGGCCCCTCGGCCGCTGTCCGGGCGATGACGTCATAATTGGGAGGAGCCTGTCCCGCTCGGAGCGATGGTTTGCCTGAGTTTAGGTAGGTGCAACCTTGCTCAGAATGGGTCTTTTTGGGTGCTGATCGCTACGGAATTCACCATCTGTTGAGATTTTTTATGATTCGCGATCTCTACGGTGTATAAAACGTCAATCAGCCACCTTACATGATTTCGAAATATCGAAAGAAGTATCTTATCAATGATCGCTGCCTTGAAAGTCTCCAGAGGTTAGGTTTTAGTCAAATTTGAAATTGAACAAAATCACCTAACATATAGAGTAATTAGCTAAAAAGGGAGAGGACGAAATGAATTACAGCTTCGTGTTAAGCACCCACAAACGAGTCTGTGTTGGATGATAGAAGATTAGACCCTATTCTCGAAAGGTGATGAGCAAACACTCTGTCAAGAAAATAGTGTGTATTTTGTCGTGGACGCAATATTGCGTCATCTCCATTCGCAGACGACCGGCCTACCACCGATCACGTCGTTGAGCACTCTCTGTCGCGGCGACGCCGTCGCACCCGCGACGAAGTATGCACTAGGCCTTAGCGACCTGTTTCGGCGACGGTCTCACCAAACTGATCCCGCGGCTGACCCTGCCATAGCGCCGGAGCTGGTCCCGACACGATGAGTGATAGTTGTCGAAACCTGTCGCTGCGAGGGGAAACAGCGAGGTCCACCAACCTTAGTCAGCCGGTATTGCCTGCCCCCTCAGCCGGCGTTACTGCCTGAGCACCCTACTCGCATGATCATCGATCCCCAAATAACAACTCTTCGATTTGAATGCCTTTCTAATATTTGTATGATGACAAACGAGGTATTATTTATTTGTTCATGGCAGGAGTTAAAGCTTCGCAGTGAAATTTTCTTTTTCCGGCTGATGAAAAAAATAATACGCCGATTTTTCGCCGAAAATATTTTCTCGCCGAAAGTCTCCTATTCAGCTTGATTCTCCTTTGGACGTCTATTAACTGGTTGCCAAGTGCGTGATGTGCATCCGTTAGTGTTAACGACTCGAATGCGTGTTGATGTGTTATTTTCTCTCATGGGTGGCGTCCTCTGTATTGAAACCTCCGCCTTCACCTCCACCTTCTAAGGAGGTGGGAAGAAATCCTCCATGAGCTGCTGCAACCTTTCATCAGCGGCGTTTTTCTGCGGTGGGGTCGTGCAATCGCCTTCAATCCCTTCCTATACCCTCCATTCATATCCTCTGAATTGCAGTTGTCCTTTATGTTTTTCACCTCGAAAACACTCCACGATTTTCCACTCCGCATGCAGAAACGTTTTCCTATCAAAAATAGCAGACATGGTCCTCTTGTTGGAAGGAATTAGTCCTGTTGAATGTATTTTTCGAAGGAAGCACACTCGAGGACAGATACAACCTTGCATGAACTTGTCCTTGATGACCTACTCTGAAGATTTGGAAAATGTTGCGAACACCGATTTCAAAAACTTACGGAAGTCTTCCGTAAGTTACTGGAATCGATTGTCGTAAGTTGCGCAGCCTCATGCCTAACATGTTCGTAACATTTTCGGACTCGTTCCGTAACACTCTTAAATGTTAATCCCAACTATTACCTTGATGCAGAAAAAACTGCGGTTTTTGAAAAAAAGTTGTTTTCTCCTCTGTTCAGGCTGTTTTGGCAAGGCGTAATACAGCATTCGATTTCTCCTTCTAATCCAGGTCCTATATCGCTTCCCGTAAAACTTGTTATTTTTAGAAGTTTGCATTTGAATAGGAAGTAGTGAGTAATTATATCTGTCGAGACTCGTCTTCTTTTGAATCACCTAATCTACCTCTAATGTAAGGAAATTCGGCTTCTATCAGCACATGATGATGACCCTCACAAGAACTCACGGGATTCCTTCATGAGAGCAACTTTAGCATTTTTTTCTAAAATTTTATTTCACAAAATTTCTTCTTTGTGCAATGAACTTGTGACGCCAAATTTGACAGTTGAAAAAAACAAGCAAACCACTAGTCAGCAAAATTTATTTTGCGGAGTATTGATTTTGTTCTCAAAAAATCTAAAAAAAAAACTTGGAATCGGTTGTTTGATAAAGTGAAAAATAATTGGTGATAATAACAGTTCTAAATAAGGGATTGCTTGTATTACTCAGCAACAAATGAAGCGAGCGCTTCAAAACTATTACAGAAAAAAAGAAATTTTATGAAATGATGTTATTTCATCAAACGCAGATTAGGCTTTCCAAAAGGAGAGTATCGACAGATAATTTATCACTGCTACCACACTCTTTTT
This sequence comes from Aplectana chamaeleonis, assembly GCA_029168955.1. NCBI lineage: Eukaryota > Metazoa > Nematoda > Chromadorea > Rhabditida > Cosmocercidae > Aplectana > Aplectana chamaeleonis. The sequence goes on from JAPDOI010000355.1 coordinate 510,139, forward strand.
TTCAAATGCGAATTTTGCTACGGAGTCAAAATCAAAAATTTGCCATCAACCCCCCCCCCCCAAAGGGAAGCTCTGAACGAATGAAGTCGAAAACTTCGGAAAATCGACAAATAAACCCCAGAATCGTGATCGGCGCCCCAAATAACCATTCTGGAAGGTTTCAAGCCATATCTGGAACATTTTTCTGAAACGCTTCTAGAGCCCTCTAATTGGTATAAATAAACGCCCAACCGAAAATCCGTACAAGTCCAAAACGCGACAACGTTTGGAAATGTGCCTTCTCCCAAACTCTGCTATGGGGGGTAGTTTTGGGAGCTGAACACATTTGTGAAGTTCGTTTCTGGATTTTCCAAACACTTATGCGCGTTTTTTGATAGAAAAAAGGCGCTTAACAAAAAATTAGAGGTTTCTAGCCTCTTCAAATTTGTAATTCATGGATCCCCAGCTTATTCTTTTGAAAAATAGGAAACCGACTTCGAATACAAGCTCAGTACGTCAAATAACTGTTCATCGAACTTTTTAGCCAAATTCATCCGAGAGCCACAGTTGCCACGTTCATCTCATCCACAGGAATTACGAACTTTGACAGGCTATAACTTTTTTCGCAGATGTCTGTAGCAAAATCCGAGTTTAGATTCGAAGAGAGCATGCCAGAGTTGACTAGAAAACCTTCATCAGCTTTCTGATCCTGGGGAACATCATGCGAGGTTCCCTAGTAAGTACTTCACTCAGCTTCCGGATGGAATTCTTATTTTGCTATCTCACTTTTTTTCCAGGGTTTCAGGTTTCTTTCACTTTTCACGTTTACTTGAACGGAATAAGCATAAACGGGATGTCAGATAATTTGGCCACAAGTCCTACGAGGCAGTCCAGTAAGACTGTATCGCTGATAGTTTCGAAGTAGTTTGACATTTCTGTCAATTAAATGTCACAAAGAGTTCAATACCTAACTTCTGAACACGCTGTTTATTTTTTTTACTTGCGTTTGCTTCCTCGTTTCGAAATTGATGTTTACAATAACGGGTTTTTTAACAGAATATTCGATTGGCAGCCAAAAAAAAAAGATTTGAGAAAGGACGTGTAACGCACGGGCAAAGTGAAGAGTGGGAAACGATTAAATTGATCAATAAAGGAGAAGGTTGCAAAAGCCTTTCAGATAGTTGTTACTGCAAATACTTGTCACGCTTACGACTTCTACTAGGTTGCCTGCCGATTAGCGCTTTTTGTAGCTAACGATAACTAAACTGCAAGTTTCTTCACGCTCATAAGGCCCATCGAAACATGATTTTACCATTTTAAACTGCTCGTAACATTATCGAAAACTTCAGAGTAATCGGGAAGTTTGATGCGCTCAAATTCTCCGAATACAACTCTATTGAGAACTTGGAAATGTCTGTCGTGTAGTCGGGGAACTTGTCAGAGAAAGTGGTAACGATTCACCAGAGAAACCGAAGACGCATTTTCTTCCGCAATTTGACGAACCCCGCCTGAGTCGCAAGATAATAGCAGAGTAATGCTGTCTTCCATGAATACATTATTTAGTTTTTTGAGAAGGCCAGAAACAAAACACTTCCGTTAGTGTGAGACAAAATCAAGCTCATCTGGCTTTCTTGACAAGGGGTGGTGGCCATCGTGTACCAACACGCTGAGGAGGTGGAGAAATGGGAGGAGCGAGGTTTCTGATTGGACGCAATACGGGCCAGCCCCGGCCCCCGGCTGTTGCGTCTAATCAAGAACCTCGCTCCTCCCCCGTTTCTCCCGCCTCCTCAGGGGTGTTGATACATGATGGCCATCACCCCTCGAAGTTGCACCCAAAGGTAGTCCCCCCTCATGGTTTCGTTATACTGTCCTTGGTAACGACGTTCAAAGTCCAATATATCCTGATGAAAGGGCTCGCCCTGCTCGTTGAATTTTTCAAGATGCGAATTAATGCTATGGACCTTCAGAGACATTCTGCATCCCATTTCGGCGTAATTCTTTATGAGAAAACACCAACTAAACCTAACTTTTAGCTTTGTGATCACCTAGGAAGCCTTGAACAACTGCAGCGAAATTGATCCAAACCGCTCTCTCCGTCATGTTCAACAGCTTTGCGAAATCCTCACATTTTATGATCTTCTTGATCTTTGGTTCGACGACTATGCCAGCCCTGACCTTAGCCTCGGACCGAGTCGTCACCAAGAACAGTACCTATAACGAAACATGATGGGGGACCACATTTGGGTGCAACTTCGAGAGAGTGATTCACAGTACAATCGTAAATCTAGAAAATCTACACATTTCTGAACCTTGTTACGTGGTTTCCGACTGTGTTTGTCTATTCCTTGTGCATTTTTTGCTTTTACCTGATCATAGTGCCGAAAATTAATAAAAATCTTTCTATTTTCACAAAAAAACGGGTTTTCATCGTGCTGTTGTAGTGTAAGCGAAGTTTGAAGTCCTGAGTGAAACCTACGTCCTCGGGAACTTCCCCACAAATATCTGAGGACTTGAGAGAACGTTTTCCTCTCAAGTGCAGTAACGCAGTTGCATAACAAATGCAGTTCGCGTTTACGCAAATTCGCTGTACAGTCGGCACGGATCGTATTGATTCCTTGCGTTTCTCTTGTTGCGTTGGCGCAAATCATGTAGGCGCACCTATGTTACATCATTCATGCACTGAGTTCGCGCCAACACACAAAACTGAACGCAAAGTATCAGGGCGATCAGGGTCGACGTTAGGTATGTTCCAACATGTGGAAACCGAGTTTGCGCCAAAACAAACTACGCCGGCAAGAGGGAACCAAAAATCAGTGGGATTCGAGCCGACTCTACACTCCACCGCGGGTTGTTATATGTACACTCAGACTGAAAACTTGCAACTTTCGACTTATAAAGTGTGTTCCTTGACGATAGAAGAACGTTGTATTTGGCTGGCTTTCATTGAATCGCCTAGTAGGCAATGAGAACGTTCACGATTTATCATTGTAGCATATACTTATTTCTGGAATATCTATTTCTGTCAGGGCAGTGGGCTTTCAACAGGCTTTTTGAAAGAAGTGCTTCACGAGACTGTCTCAACGGGGAACGTCGCAGAAAATAGAAGGTCAATTCCTACTCTCCCGGGCTCAGTCCATCCTCTCAAAGCGATGAGCTGACTTGCGGCGGAAATCTGGCCGGATTCCCACGCACCCGAACCAGCCCCGTCAGTCCTGGTGGACTGGACGGAGGTGTTCGTTAGGAAGAGGATTGCGAGTGCCAAGTGCAACTTGTCCTTGTTTGTCAGAGGGTGCTTCGTCACGAGCAGCTGCATTGAGATGAGATCTTGATCTTGCCATTGCCATTGTGTAAGCTCGTCCATTTGCTATGGGGTGGATAGTCCGTTCATGTTTCCGTCCGAGATTGTTTCACTACCTTATTGCCACCCCCCCCCCCCCTCCTACCCACCCTCTATATCTCACTCCGCCTCTTTTCGTCTCACGCAGAAGTGTTTGATAATCTCTACTTGTTTTCATGCGACGATTGCCAGCATTTCGTTAATTATGTCATTCTCACGCAAAATCCAAAACTCTCATCACACGCACCACATAAACCAATGTCGGAAGATCTCATCCACAGCACGGACAACAGCAGTTGTCCTAATCCTTTTTCTAATCAAGAACATCAGTGCGATTCAGGTTGACTTTTTAATAAGCTAATTGATATAGTGAAGTTCCTTCAATTCACCAAGGTATGCTCGTAAGACAAAAAAACTTTCGCTCCCTGTACTTGACACCTGACATGCTTTGAAAATTCCTTAGCACTTCTGTTTCCGAGCAATTACTGTTTTCCCCTTCTAGAAATGAATGAACGAAATTGTGCAAGCGGCACGAAATCTACCTGTCTAAATCTCCTGCTCTGCGATTACAGCGAAACGACATCCCAGCCACTCAACGCAAAAAAGCCACAATATATAACAAAAGTATTTGTAGTAAACTGTTTTAAAGGAAGATGATGCAAAAAAGGTGATATTCGGTAATTAAGTGTTGATCTTTAGTGTTTCCCAAGTAAGGCTACTGTTCTTTAGTTGATAAATTTGCCAATCGTCTGGATGCACAATTATTAAGAATCTGGGACCACACTAGCCTCCAAGCCAGAGAGGAAGGGTGCCTCCATCATTCTAATTCCTATATCCTGCAGCTAATTTTCCTTGGATTAAAAGCTCTCAGGCCAGAATGCCTGAGCACATGTAATCCCTGATTTTCGAGACGATAAGCTTGTAGGCGATTCGCTAATATTGTGTTGCTTTCGACAATGCTAAATCTTTACAAAATCTTCTCAACATACATAAACACTCCATTCCCACCTTTAAATCGATCGTGATTCTTTCAGTTTTTACAATGCAAAATGGTGCCTTTGATTGATAAAATTAGTGGGAAAATGCTGTAGAAAATCCCCACCACTACAGTTAATCCAGTTATTCTACAGATTTTTTACGAGATGTTTTTGCATTTCAATGAGCGAAATTCGTAGCTTGCTTTGATGAACTACAAACCGACTTGTAATGTTTCCCTGATTTCTTGATTTCTTCGACTGTAATTTGGAAAAAGCTGTGATTTTTGCGTTTTTTTTAAATATGTAGTCCTATTCTTGACCGTAAATGTAGAATGCATGATCAGGCTGAGTCACGGAACAGTTAAGAGGCCACATTTCTTAAAATGCTGGTAAAGCTACCAAAAACCTGGTGTTTTAGATCAAATTTCCGCCGGAGCGTAGAATGCTTGCACAGGCTCAGAAAGGCTGGTAAGAAGGGGTGGAGGGAGGATCAGATTGGTGGGAGTTTTCTTATAATACTGTTGAGCTGCTCACAAAAACATGAGCTAGTGCTGCAAATTTTTCCGTGCGCTTGGTTTTCACGCACCCATCTTCTATATAAGAAGTGCACCACAAAGAATGAGCACAGTTGTAGTCAGCCCATGCCGAGCCGTCCACTTGCAGGTGTTATGTTGCAGTTGGTGTCGAACATTGAGCAGAAAATTGCTTTTGAAAGGTCACTTTAAGGCACAGTCCAATCTCAGGGACGAAATCTGATATTTTCTCAAATTTGTGAAGTAGACCCATCCTATATAACATGTGCCAGGTGCGAGCCCTCAATTCCTCCAAATAACCGAGATACGTATAGAAAGAAGTCATTTTGGCACGCCCCCTTTGACAACCTCTCGAGCTCAACGGTTGCGAGATAAGATATGGGTTTTGATCTATAACTCAGTTCTTCTCTTCATTGTCGGTCTCTTTATTCACACGAGACCGCTCGCATAGATCGGTTGCGAGCGACGGAAATTTCAAGCCTTAGACAACTCGTCCACTGTGCTTTGAAGGGGCGAGTTCGCCGTTCAATTTAAAGACAGTGTTCACGATGATTTTCATTCCCGAGTTTCGCACCCAAAACAAAGCGTTGGCCTCCAAGTGTTACCAAAATTACGAAAAAACGGCGGGGAATTCATTAAAACTTCGTATTTCAGTGACCATATTCTCTGGCCTGGACTAGTTGTCCGATTGGATGAACATGTTTACGGTGGTTGTCACTGGTAAAAAACGGGGCTAATAAAAAATTGAAAATTATTTTATGCAAAACAGTATTAGTTAGGGTCCGAAGGAAGAGACGGAGCAACAGAAAGCAGAAAATGGCAAAGAACGGATCCACAAAACTTTTCATCGTCACAACGAACAGTTCTCGTGAGAGTACATAAAGTGGCGGGGTGAGAGTAAAGAATTTCGTGCCCTTCTGGTCCGTTCTCTCAGTTTCTCTGTCATTTTGGTGCTACCTAGGGGTCAATTAATCGATTTTGCGGATAATCTTAAAATTGAAGATTATCGTGAATACTGCCTTTAAGGCATTTTTTGAGGGGCCATAACTCCATTCTCACAGGGCCTTGTACGATTCCGGAGCTATCACTGGAATCAACGTAGGACCCTCTTCAAGACTATTGTAAAATATGATAAGACATTTCCAGGTTTTACTGTGCCTTTAATGAAGAACCGGTACAATACCGCTGCTATCCAAGGGTAAAAAGTGGGCGAAATGGGCGAAGTCGGCAACTAAAGCGTCTTTCGACCACAACTCACCTCAAAATGCTCCTTTTTCAATTTCGAAAGGCCCAAAATATTCTCCGCGACACAATCTATCAAACTGTATAGAAAAAAATTTAAATTTACTTATAAAAACGCTTTTTTAAGATGGGGTGTGTTATGAATTTGATAATGTTATCACAAGATAACGAGCTCATTCGATCAAAAGCAACCAAACGCGATCTCTAGCATGGTCAAAATGAAAATATATTTTACCTTGGAAAATTATGTTCCTCCCGAATTTCCCTAAATATTTTCGCACGATTGACTGGATCACAACATGATGTACATTTCGGCGTTTTCGAAATTGAAAACGGAGCACTTTGTGGCGAGTTGTGGTCGAAAGACGCTCTAGTTGCCGACTTCGCCTATTTCGCCCACTTTTTACCCTTGGATAGCGGCGGTACTGTATATAGCTTTGAGGGCCAAACGGCTCCCATACAAGGCATATGAATCGATCTAACCAATAAAGCGTTCAGATAATTTCTGAAAAGAACTTATCACTTATCAAATCGATGAGGATTTGCTTCAACGTTGTGAGCCAAACGGACTACCGAAGCTATATCCTGGCACTTCTAAATGACTTCACCTATGTCAAGGGCACGTTTGCAGGGTATCTTATTTAACTGTTGTATAACAACAGCAGCTGCAAAACATTGGTGCCTCAAGGCTGAGACGGTGTGTGGGATCTCTTTTAATCTGTAGGCCAGACTTCTCAAAGATAGCGCTTGCGATTGAAAGTTTTCTAAACTAATGAGAAAAAAATCAAGTGCTAGACTTCCTCCTTGAGGATCACGCTAACGCTTACCCAGAGAGATCGTTTGCTAACTGAACAGCTGTTTTGCTAAACTGAACCTTTTGATGATCCAGCCGTCTAGAAGACTTGCATTGGATCCGCGAATAAGTCCATGCGGCCCTTTTTTCATCTCGGAAACATCGGGGTTCGTTTGATATAAGCTACATGGAGGAAAAATTATTGCTCTGCAGGATAATGTTTTCCAATTTTCTGATCGATTTATTTTTTGTCTTTTTTTCTATACGGAAAAGAAGAAGACTGCCAAATCGTCTTGTTCAGCACGCTCTAAGGATGCTTCCGAGACCTGTCTGAAAACTGCCGCCTGGACGTAGACGAAAGTTTTGGACGGATGTGGTGAAGGAGAACTTGAAATCAATCGGCATTGAAAGGCAATTCAGGCGCGATGTTTAACTTGGCAGGAAGTGTGATAGCTCAGAAAGTCAACGGGTGCGACCGCAGATTTCTGTCGGGTCGAAATCCTTTCCGTTTTCGCCCCCCCCCCCCGTCTTCTAACTGAGACGACGTGGGGGAGAAGTGAATTTCAGTCTCCTACACGTCTTCTCATTTGGGACTACGTAGTGGAACAATGCTAAAATGTCCGACCCGACAGAAATCTGGGGATGGACCCCATTCGAGCTAGGGTCGGACCCGGCGAAGGTCTGAGAGCGACCAATAGATGGATTAAGTTCAAATTGTGGCTGAGGACCGTGACAAATGGACACGGCTGACTACTAAGACGGCACACCTCGGTGAAGATGTGGAATGACTGCGTCAGGCGAAAGGCAACTGATTAAGCCAAAACAAGTAACGGAACTGTTGCTACCAAAAGCATTTGCGATGTTTATCTAGATGCATTGGACATTCGTAAATGCCAAAGGTGGTTTTTCTAGTTCGAATCGAATAATTTTGATTTTTCCGACTCGAATTAGTATGGAAGACCATCAACGTTAGACAACGACGTGTTAGGGGCGTAAATGGAAGCAAATCCTTATCAGACGATCGAGGAATTGTCAAAAAAATCTTGAAGCGCAGTCAAACCTCGGAATCGTTTTTCTGTCTTCCTGCCTATTTTGAAAACGGTCCGACGCTGATTCCAGTTATGTCTCTGGAATCGTACAAAGTCGCCTGAGAACTGAGTTATGACCCCTCAAAAAATGAGCTGTGTAAGCATGGTGGACCAGTTGTCCGAGGCTTGTAACTCCCGTCATTTGCAACCGATCTAAGCGAGCCGACCTGAACAAAAATAGTGGTTGAGAGTGAAAGGAAGAAAGAGGCTATTGATCGGAAATCATTGCTCGACCCCCTACCCCACGGGTGGGGTGGAAAGATCGTAAAAGGGGCGTCCTGTTGTGGACGCCGCAAAGTGAATTCCTCTTATATCTCGCTTATTCGGAGTAATTAAGAGCTCGCGCTTGGCAGGTGTTATACAGGATGGTTTTACTCGACAAATATCAGGAAATCTCAAATTTCGTCTCTGATCTGTGACTGTGCCTTTATCCAACCTTGGTCTACCATCTAAAATAAGAACATTGGGAAAGCAAACAGAGCAGTATGCGTTTGTATTCAGCGTAAGAATACGACATTAAATTCCGATCCTCCTAATAGATTTTACACAAATCGTTGCATTGAAAAAGGTTTTCAATTAAAACAAGCTGACTACACACGTTGATTACTTTTCCCGGAGTGACTTCTGTTCCAATCCTATATTGTGAACCTAGAGTCGGCGTCAAAACGGCATACCCGTCACTCATCGGGCGGGACCGCGCGTTGGATGCTGCTCCCTCTGTCTCCCCTCTCGCTGTCTTCATTCCTCGCTTCACATACGCACGCAAAGGGAGCATTGGAATTTCATTTGGACATCACCACTGCTAGCTCAAAAATTCTTCTCAGGTAAAACTAGTTGCCCTGAATCCGGCAAGTTTTTGTCCTGAATTCGTACAAATTCAGAACAATTACTCGACTGATTCTGGAGAGTTCTTGATGAATTCTCGACAACTTTTCACCGTTTTCTCCAGAATTCAGGAGAGCTCTTGCTGAATTCTCGACAACTTTTTACCGTTTTCGGCATGGGTAATGGGGTTCCGTCCATACCCGGAACTGCTCTAGGGAGTGTTGTCGTCGGCACCTGGGACATGATGCTCCTCACGTATCCGGGGGCCGTATGCAAGAACGCGACCGTTGGGGCAGGTGCAGTGCAGTCGGCGCTTTTGAAGATTGCCGATGCTCACAAGACAGAACACGTCAACCTTAGTTGGTTACAAGTCCAGACACGTATGTTGTGCCCCATCGCCTACTTATTTTTTTGACATTGTGGCCCTTACCTTCTAGATAAAAGAGTTTTGCACAGTTTTCAATTAAAAACATGGTTCCAAAAGAGGATGCGGTAGAATTTGCTTGAACAGCAATATAAAACTAAAGCTAAAGTTACTAGTTGCTCGAAGCCGGCATGAAATGTAATCTTTCAATAGCCTCATTACATTTTCTCATCTCTCTCATCGTGTATGTATGATAAATACTCGTTTTCCCTTTCACATGCCGTATTTTATTCGAGTGAGATGTGACATCTGCAATTTCGCGCCACATACGCAAGGTTGTGACGAAAGATTGCAGACTAGTCGCTTCGACTAGACGAATCGCTTCCATCATGGAAGCGACGCGATTAGTCGAAGCGACCTAACAAAATCAAGCAGGTCGCTTCGACCAGCTATGAAATACCCCAGTCGCTCGGAGATCGCCGAACCGTCGCGAGTCAATGCAAGATCTGTTGGCGGGATGGGTTTTGTAACTGTTGGCAGTGCCGCGACTAGTCGAAGCGACCTGCTATGAATGAGCCTTCAGAGGGGACTTGAAGTCACCATTCAGGATCGGTCTCGAAATGCCGGGTGAGCATTCGGTAAGATGAAGCGCCTTTTTAACCTTTCGGTTTGTTTACTCTTAGCATGATACTGATTCTCCACAAGTTTTCGACATGTAATCTTCAAGAAGTTCTGCCTGAGCTCACATGTATAGTGTAAAACGACAACGTCAAACTCTTGGTCACAAGTGGTAGATGCGCTGGTGGTTGCGTGCCATGCACGATGTTCTGCTCACTCCTGCTCAATTCCTGTACACCTTCATACCAAGTTCTACTTTTTCTATCTGACAACTACTGGAGCCTTGCACACAATGTATTGAGTCCTCTTAGACACACCTTGCGATAGTGCAGCTACTCTCGATTGTGCCGCGATAGTACCGCGTCGGATACGCGAGAATGCGTCAGCGAACCAGAGTCGACAGCGATAACCTGTCATGTGTGGCAAAACGAGAGCTTCACCGGTTCAATTACTGAAATATGAGGCACTTCCCGCATGTCCTGCGCACGTCGTGCAGTACCCTGGCCGCACTGCGCAATGTTCTGCACAGTTTTGTGTGCCTTGCTGGTTCGGCACGTTGAAAGCATCGCCTCATCAGGTCCTGATTCGGTCCTGCACACTACTGTTCAGGTCCTTTCCAGTGTTCCTCCCGAATCCCAGCTCAGCGTTCGACGACTTGCACTGCTCTGCTTGAGCGGTGCACATATTTTGCCATTAGAGCGCAGCTGCTCGTTGACGAAATGCAAAACTGGTCGAAAAATTGCCGGATTGAGAACTTGTCGAGGAATAGTCGAGAATTCGGCTGAATACAAGCAGGGCTAATTTCTAGAGCAGCCGTCCAGAATTTTGAAAGGCAGTGTTCACGATAAGAATCGTTTTTCTGCTTTTTTGCCTATCTTAAAGACAGTCCCATGCTGACTCGAATGATGTTTTTGGAATCGTACAAGACCTTCTAGAAACGGAGTTATGGTCCCTCAAAAACTGAGCTAAGGAAACATGGTGGACGAGTTGTCCGAGGCTTGTAACTTCCGTCTTTTGCAGCCGATGCATGCGAGCTGACCTGAGTAAGGAGAGAACTTGAGAATGAAGGGAAGAACGGGGCTAATGACTGGAAATCATCGCTCATCTCACGATCTCGAGCTTTCATTTTTTCACGTCGGTGGGCGTGGAAAGTGCATCTGGGGTGTGACGAGCTGACGGGTGTCCAACTTTGGGCCCGTAGGGGACCGTTCCGAGCTCATTTTTCTTAGTTGTTTCAACGTAAGGGTTGCGCTAAGCCCCGCAGCTGCCGATCTCCACCAAAAAATCAGACATGGTTTTTATCGTGGACACTGCCTTTAAGAATTCTCGGCGAAATTAGAACAAATTCTCAAGCTGGTGAGAAAATGTCCTGAATTTTGCAGCATTTCTGCAGCGTTTCTCGACAAAAACACGGTTCTTCTGAACTCTCGACAACTTCCCCCTGAATTCAGGACAACTTTTGGGTTCTCGACCTATTCAGGACAACAACTTTCACCTCATAGTGAGTTGAATAGTACCTTGAAGGCATTTTTGGAATTCTCCCAACGAGATTAGTTAGATATGTATGTAGTGTGTGTAGGTATTAATTTTTCTTCTTCGAATTGTTCGAGGATTGCATATTTCTTTTCCAAGGTCTGTCATTGTGAGCTATTCATACTGAATAATAGTGACCGATGGGACTCCCAGAGGGAAATACGCAATTTTCGACGAAATCTTGTGGTCAAGTCTGCATTGCTCCCATTCAGCAAGACCCGCAAATGTCCTAGGAAATAGTTTTCGTACATTTTGGAGCGAGCTATGCTAATGCAGCGCCCTGTGCTGTTTCCTGGCTAGAATATGCGCTGTACTCTGGGTATGAACTATGTATTTAGTGAAGTCATTCTCTTATAGGAAAGAATATGGGAGAAAATCCAAGTATCGAAGAATTATTCTTACGAGGAGGAATAAGTTCATGAGACGTAGGGAGTACATAAGCGGATCAGACTATCTATTTCAAGATGATAGCTGACTGTCTACAAAGTTGTTGCTCGAATTCCTCCCACTTCTCTCATTTCTCCGAAAGAAGAGTGCCATAAAATGTTTCAATCTTCCCTACAGCAGTTCACATCCTAATCGCCGTCTGGTTGTCATGGCAACACTTCATGGTCGAAGTCGCCATTACGGGTTAGAGAATCTCGAGCACGGTTTTGTAGTATATTTCAAGAGCTCAATTACCTCCTGGTGAGACGACATTAAAGGCACAGTCCAACCTCAGAATTATTTTTCACTTTTTCTGCCTATCTTGAGAACGGTCTCACTCTAATTTCAATGATGTCTCTGGAATCGTGTAAGACCCCCTGAGAACGGAGTTGTGGCCCCTCGAAAATTGAGCTAGGGAAGCATTGTGTACGAGTTGTCCGAGGCTTCTAACTTTTTCCCCCCGCCATTTGCAACCGACGTATGCGAGCTGACCTGAGTAAAGAGAGAAGTTGAGAATGAAGGGAAGAACGGGGCTAATGATTGGAAATCGTCGCTTATCTCGTCATTGTTGAGCTCGAAAGATCGTAAAAGGGGCGTGCCAAAGTGGCTTCTTGGTGTGGGTGCCCCAGGGTGGCTTCCCCCTACATCTCGCTTATTCGGAGGCATTGAGTGTTCGCACTCGGAAGGTGCTATAAACTCTACTTCACAATCATGTGGTAATCTCACGTTTCGTCCCTGAGCTTGGACTGTGCCTTTAAAGGCAGCGTCCGCGCGAAAAACTACAGTTGACTTTTTCTCCTCAATTTCATTCTTGAACTCAGTGGAGGAAGTTGACGAAACTTGAAACCTCAATGCGTATTCCTAACAATAAGACCACATCCCCGTGAAAACTGCTCTGTGGTCTGAAAAGGCATTTTAGCGGTCTATCACCTAGCACGATGAACAGTGCCACGACAATATGAGAAAATTCGAGAATGAATACTTACATTTTGAGAGTTCATTGCTTTCAAACCGGTGCATTATAGGTTTTTTTATTTTAAAGAGTTTCCAGCAAAAAAAAGGCAAAAGAAATTGATCAACCTGAGGAGGTTACTGTGCGTTCCAAATCCTGACGTTCAAATTTCCGGTGTTTGTGTATAACACCTAACACATCAGGATAAGCGTAACGGGAGGAAGTTTAAATGCTTCCAGGTATTCGAATGGGTTTTTCTCCGTCCGAATTTCGAGAGTTTTGACCCCTTATAGACGAACGACCTGTGCATGGCCGCGGCAGCTCTGAGAAAACTAGCCGCGAACGAGCCGTGAACCTACCGCGAACCTCGTGCCTGCCGCGAATCTGCCGAAAACCTACCGCGAACCTCGAACCTGCCGCAAACATCTCGGTACCGCAATTTTTTTTGTATTAACTCTAGAGCTGGTGCGAGCCTGCCGCGTATCTGCCGCCAACCTACAGCGATGTTACTTTCTGCCGCGAACCTGCCGCAAACCTGCCGCGTATCTGCCGCGACCCCATCTGAACTGGGTTATTATTCAAGATCTTAATGAGGCCAAATCGTCAATAGTGGCTTTACATGTTTCGTGAAATCCTGATAACATTGATGACAACCGCTTCACTTCACCAGTTGAAATCCTATACGCCATCCTATATGCCTCACTTCACCATTTTTTTCCTGCAAAGGTGCTTGTTTTCTCCTTTATCTTTCTCTGTGTTCGGTTGTGTAGTTTTCTCACTTCAACGTCTCGACAAGCGGCTAAATCTACGCCTGACATCCGGCGTCAATTATGGTTTTGTTTGCGCCACTGCAGACGACACATCATAAATGACGGCGACCTTCAAAATTGCGCTGTGCCGCCTTGGGCCATTGTTATACCTCCAGTCTGCGACCGCCACAGGCTCTCTCATCTACGAATCGTGTCGGGACCAACACTTTCACCATGAAAAGAGCTGTCGCAGGAACACTTTGCAGGCAGGGGCCGGATTCATCAACCGAATCGCTCCAGCCGCGAAGCGGCTGGAGAGGTTTGGTTTTGCCTAAGCCTTGTGATCACTTAGAATTTTATAAAATAGTTTATAGAATCTTTAAAACAGAATTTCTGAAGATTTCCTTCTGGATATAAGTGAAGGGGTCCAGAAGACACCTGCTGTCCAAATTTCAGCCAAATCGGTTCACAAATAACAAAGTTGTGAGCCCGAAAGCTTAAGAAATTTTCATGGTGTGCGCCGTAGGCCGTAGGCCGTGGGCCGTCACGCTTTTCAGTCCTCACTGCTAATAGCCTCTGCCAATGGTCGCTGCAATCAACTTGGCAGACAGGTAAGTTGGTAGGGGGTACGTAGGCTGGTAAGTGATCGATTTGTAGGTGAGTAGGGATTCTGATGACGTCATCTGGACGTCGTGAAAAGTGCTTCGGGCTTCTGATGACGTCATCTGGACGTCGTGAAAAGTGCTTCGGGCTTCCGATGTCGTTATCGGGACGTCGTGAAAAGTGCTCCGGGCTTCTGATGACGTCATCGGGAAGTCGTGAAAAGTGCTTCGGGCTTCTGATGACGTCATCTGCACGTCGTGAAAAGTGCTTCGGGCTTCCGATGTCGTTATCGGGACGTCGTGAAAAGTGCTCCGGGCTTCCGATGTCGTTATCGGGACGTCGTGAAAAGTGCTCCGGGCTTCTGATGACGTCATCGGGACGTCGTGAAAAGTGCTCCGGGCTTCTGATGACGTCATCGGGACGTCGTGAAAAGTGCTTCGGGCTTCTGATGACGTCATCTGGACGTCGTGAAAAGTGCTTCGGGCTTCCGATGTCGTTATCGGGACGTCGTGAAAAGTGCTCCGGGCTTCTGATGACGTTATCGGGACGTCGCGAAAAGTGCTTCGGGCTTCTGATGACGTCATATGGACGTCGTGAAAAGTGCTTCGGGCTTCCGATGTCGTTATCGGGACGTCGTGAAAAGTGCTCCGGGCTTCTGATGACGTTATCGGGACGTCGTGAAAAGTGCTTCGGGCTTCCGATGTCGTTATCGGGACGTCGTGAAAAGTGCTCCGGGCTTCTGATGACGTCATCGGGAAGTCGTGAAAAGTGCTTCGGGCTTCTGATGACGTCATCTGCACGTCGTGAAAAGTGCTTCGGGCTTCCGATGTCGTTATCGGGACGTCGTGAAAAGTGCTCCGGGCTTCTGATGACGTCATCGGGACGTCGTGAAAAGTGCTCCGGGCTTCTGATGACGTCATCGGGACGTCGTGAAAAGTGCTTCGGGCTTCTGATGACGTCATCTGGACGTCGTGAAAAGTGCTTCGGGCTTCCGATGTCGTTATCGGGACGTCGTGAAAAGTGCTCCGGGCTTCTGATGACGTTATCGGGACGTCGTGAAAAGTGCTTCGGGCTTCTGATGACGTCATATGGACGTCGTGAAAAGTGCTTCGGGCTTCCGATGTCGTTATCGGGACGTCGTGAAAAGTGCTCCGGGCTTCTGATGACGTTATCGGGACGTCGTGAAAAGTGCTTCGGGCTTCCGATGTCGTTATCGGGACGTCGTGAAAAGTGCTCCGGGCTTCTGATGACGTTATCGGGACGTCGTGAAAAGTGCTTCGGGCTTCTGATGACGTCATCTAGACGTCGTGAAAAGTGCGTCGGGCTTCCGATGTCGTTATCGGGACGTCGCGAAAAGTGCTTCGGGCTTCTGATGACGTCATCGGGACGTCGTGAAAAGTGCTTCGGGCTTCTGATGACGTCATCGGGACGTCGTGAAAAGTGCTTCGGGCTTCTGATGACGTCATCGGGACGTCGTGAAAAGTGCTTCGGGCTTCTGATGAGTCATCGGGACGTCGTGAAAAGTGCTTCGGGCTTCTGATGACGTCATCGGGACGTCGTGAAAAGTGCTTCGGGCTTCTGATGACGTCATCGGGACGTCGTGAAAAGTGCTTCGGGCTTCTGATGACGTCATCTGGACGTCGTGAAAAGTGCTTCGGGCTTCCGATGTCGTTATCGGGACGGCGTGAAAAGTGCTCCGGGCTTCTGATGACGTCATCGGGACGTCGTGAAAAGTGCTTCGGGCTTCTGATGACGTCATCGGGACGTCATGAAAAGTGCTTCGGGCTTCTGATGACGTCATCGGGACGTCGTGAAAAGTGCTTCGGGCTTCTGATGACGTCATTGTGACGTCGTGAAAAGTGCTTCGGGCTTCTGATGACGTCATCGGGACGTCGTGAAAAGTGCTTCGGGCTTCTGATGACGTCATCGGGACGTCGTGAAAAGTGCTTCGGGCTTCTGATGACGTCATCGGGACGTCGTGAAAAGTGCTTCGGGCTTCTGATGACGTCATCGGGACGTCGTGAAAAGTGCTTCGGGCTTCTGATGACGTCATCTGGACGTCGTGAGAGTGCTTCGGCTTCCGCTGTCGTTATCGGGACGTCGTGAAAAGTGCTCCGGGCTTCTGATGACGTCATCGGGACGTCGTGAAAAGTGCTTCGGGCTTCTGATGACGTCATCTGGACGTCGTGAAAAGTGCTTCGGGCTTCCGATGTCGTTATCGGGACGTCGTGAAAAGTGTCTTCTGATGACGTCATCGGACGTCGTGAAAAAGTGCTTCGGGCTTCTGATGACGTCATCGGGACGTCGTGAAAAGTGCTTCCGGGCTTCTGATGACGTCATCGGACGTCGTGAAAAGTGCTTCGGGCTTCTGATGACGTCATCGGACGTCGTGAAAAGTGCTTCGGGCTTCCGATGTCGTTATCGGGACGTCGTGAAAAGTGCTCCGGGCTTCTGATGACGTCATCGGGACGTCGTGAAAAGTGCTTCGGGCTTCTGATGACGTCATCTGGACGTCGTGAAAAGTGCTTCGGGCTTCCGATGTCGTTATCGGGACGTCGTGAAAAGTGCTCCGGGCTTCTGATGACGTCATCGGGACGTCGTGAAAAGTGCTTCGGGCTTCTGATGACGTCATCGGGACGTCGTGAAAAGTGCTTCGGGCTTCTGATGACGTCATCGGGACGTCGTGAAAAGTGCTTCGGGCTTCTGATGACGTCATCGGGACGTCGTGAAAGAAAGTGCTTCGGGCTTCGATGTCGTTATCGGGACGTCGTGAAAAGTGCTTCGGCTTCTGATGACGTTCATGGACGTCGTGAAAAGTGCTTCGGGCTTCGATGACGTCATCTGGACGTCGTGAAAGTGCTTCCTGATGACGTCATCGGGACGTCGTGAAAAGTGCTTCGGGCTTCTGATGACGTCATCGGGACGTCATGAAAGGTGCTTCGGGCTTCTGATGACGTCATCGGGACGTCGTGAAAAGTGCTTCGGGCTTCTGATGACGTCATTGTGACGTCGTGAAAAGTGCTTCGGGCTTCTGATGACGTCATCGGGACGTCGTGAAAAGTGCTTGGCTTTGATGACGTCATCGGGACGTCGTGAAAAGTGCTTCGGGCTTCTGATGACGTCATCGGGACGTCGTGAAAAGTGCTTCCTGATGACGTCATCTGGACGTCGTGAAAAGTGCTTCGGGCTTGATGACGTCATCGGGACGTCGTGAAAAGTGCTTCGGGCTTCTGATGACGTCATCGGGACGTCGTGAAAAGTGCTTCGGGCTTCTGATGACGTCATCGGGACGTCGTGAAAAGTGCTTCGGGCTTCTGATGACGTCATCGGGACGTCGTGAAAAGTGCTTCGGGCTTCTGATGACGTCATTGTGACGTCGTGAAAAGTGCTTCGGGCTTCTGATGACGTCATCGGGACGTCGTGAAAAGTGCTTCGGGCTTCTGATGACGTCATCGGGACGTCGTGAAAAGTGCTTCGATGACGTCATCGACGTCGTGAAAGTGCTCCGGGCTTCTGATGACGTCATCGGGACGTCGTGAAAAGTGCTTCGGGCTTCTGATGACGTCATCGGGACGTCGTGAAAAGTGCTTCGGGCTTCTGATGACGTCATCTGGACGTCGTGAAAAGTGCTTCGGGCTTCCGATGTCGTTATCGGGACGTCGTGAAAAGTGCTCCGGGCTTCTGATGACGTCATCGGGACGTCGTGAAAAGTGCTTCGGGCTTCTGATGACGTCATCTGGACGTCGTGAAAAGTGCTTCGGGCTTCCGATGTCGTTATCGGGACGTCGTGAAAAGTGCTCCGGGCTTCTGATGACGTTATCGGGACGTCGTGAAAGTGCTCCGGGCTTCTGATGACGTCATCGGGACGTCGTGAAAAGTGCTTCGGGCTTCTGATGACGTCACCTGGACGTCGTGAAAAGTGCTTCGGGCTTCCGATGACGTCATCGGGACGTCGTGAAAAGTGCTTCGGGCTTCTGATGATGTCATCGGGACGTCGTGAAAAGTGCTTCGGGCTTCCGATGTCGTTATCGGGACGTCGTGAAAAGTGCTTCGGGCTTCTGATGATGTCATCGGGACGTCGTGAAAAGTGCTTCGGGCTTCTGATGACGTCATCGGGACGTCGTGAAAGTGCTTCGGGCTTCTGATGACGTCATCGGGACGTCGTGAAAAGTGCTTCGGGCTTCTGATGACGTCATCGGGACGTCGTGAAAAGTGCTTCGGGCTTCTGATGACGTCATCGGGACGTCGTGAAAAGTGCTTCGGGCTTCTGATGACGTCATCGGGACGGCGTGAAAAGTGGTTCGGGCTTGTGATGACGTCATCGGACGTCGTGAAAAGTGCTTCGGGCTTCTGATGACGTCATCGGGACGTCGTGAAAAGTGCTTCGGGCTTTGATGACGTCATCGGGACGTCGTGAAAAGTGCTTCGGGCTTCTGATGACGTCATCGGGACGTCGTGAAAGTGCTTCAGGCTTCTGATGACGTCATCGGGACGTCGTGAAAAGTGCTTCGGGCTTCTGATGACGTCATCGGGACGTCGTGAAAAGTGCTTCGGGCTTCTGATGACGTCATCGGACGTCGTGAAAGGTGCTTTGGGCTTCTGATGACGTCATCGGGACGTCGTGAAAAGTGCTTCGGGCTTCTGATGACGTCATCGGGACGTCATGAAAAGTGCTTCGGGCTTCTGATGACGTCATCGGGACGTCGTGAAAAGTGCTTCGGGCTTCTGATGACGTCATTGTGACGTCGTGAAAAGTGCTTCGGGCTTCTGATGACGTCATCGGGACGTCGTGAAAAGTGCTTCGGGCTTCTGATGACGTCATCGGGACGTCGTGAAAAGTGCTCCGGGCTTCTGATGACGTCATCGGGACGTCGTGAAAAGTGCTTCGGGCTTCTGATGACGTCATCTGGACGTCGTGAAAAGTGCTTCGGGCTTCTGATGACGTCATCTGGACGTCGTGAAAAGTGCTTCGGGATTCCGATGACGTTATCGGGACGTCGTGAAAAGTGCTTCGGGCTTCTGATGACGTCATCGGGACGTCGTGAAAAGTGCTTCGGGCTTCTGATGACGTCATCTGGACGTCGTGAAAAGTGCTTCGGGCTTCCGATGTCGTTATCGGGACGTCGTGAAAAGTGCTCCGGGCTTCTGATGACGTCATCGGGACGTCGTGAAAAGTGCTTCGGGCTTCTGATGACGTCATCGGGACGTCGTGAAAAGTGCTTCGGGCTTCCGATGTCGTTATCGGGACGTCGTGAAAAGTGCTCCGGGCTTCTGATGACGTCATCGGGACGTCGTGAAAAGTGCTTCGGGCTTCTGATGACGTCATCTGGACGTCGTGAAAAGTGCTTCGGGCTTCCGATGTCGTTATCGGGACGTCGTGAAAAGTGCTCCGGGCTTCTGATGACGTTATCGGGACGTCGTGAAAGTGCTCCGGGCTTCCGATGTCGTTATCGGGACGTCGTGAAAAGTGCTTCGGGCTTCTGATGACGTTATCGGGACGTCGTGAAAGTGCTCCGGGCTTCCGATGTCGTTATCGGGACGTCGTGAAAAGTGCTTCGGGCTTCTGATGATGTCATCGGGACGTCGTGAAAAGTGCTTCGGGCTTCTGATGACGTCATCGGGACGTCGTGAAAAGTGCTTCGGGCTTCTGATGACGTCATCGGGACGTCGTGAAAAGTGCTTCGGGCTTCTGATGATGTCATCGGGACGTCGTGAAAAGTGCTTCGGGCTTCCGATGTCGTTATCGGGACGTCGTGAAGTGCTTCGGGCTTCTGATGATGTCATCGGGACGTCGTGAAAAGTGCTTCGGGCTTCTGATGACGTCATCGGGACGTCGTGAAAAGTGCTTCGGGCTTCTGATCACGTCATCGGGACGTCGTGAAAAGTGCTTCGGGCTTCTGATGACGTCATCGGGACGTCGTGAAAAGTGCTTCGGGCTTCTGATGACGTCATCGGGACGTCGTGAAAAGTGCTTCGGGCTTCTGATGACGTCATCGGTACGTCGTGAAAAGTGCTTTGGGCTTCTGATGACGTCATCGGGACGTCGTGAAAAGTGCTTCGGGCTTGATGACGTCATCTGACGTCGAAAAGTGCTTCGGGCTTCTGATGACGTCATCGGGACGTCGTGAAAAGTGCTTGGCTTGATGACGTCATCGGGACGTCGTGAAAAGTGCTTGGGCTTCCTGATGACGTCATCGGGACGTCGTGAAAAGTGCTCGGGCTTCTGATGACGTCATCGGGACGTCGTGAAAGTGCTTCGGGCTTTGATGACGTCATCGGACGTCGTGAAAAGTGCTTCGGGCTTCTGATGACGTCATCGGGACGTCGTGAAAAGTGCTTCGGGCTTCTGATGATGTCATCGGGACGTCGTGAAAAGTGCTTCGGGCTTCCGATGTCGTTATCGGGACGTCGTGAAGTGCTTCGGGGTTCTGATGGTGTCATCGGGACGTCGTGAAAAGTGCTTCGGGCTTGATGACGTCATCGGGACGTCGTGAAAAGTGCTGGCTTCGTCGTCATCGACGTCGTGAAAGTGCTTCGGGGATGACGTCATCGGGATCGTGCTCTGATGACGTGCTTCGGGCTTCTGATGACGTCATCGGGACGTCGTGAAAAGTGCTTCGGGCTTCTGATGACGTCATCGGGACGTCGTGAAAAGTGCTTCGGGCTTCTGATCACGTCATCGGGATGTCGTGAAAAGTGCTTCGGGCTTCTGATGACGTCATCGGGACGTCGTGAAAAGTGCTTCGGGCTTCTGATGACGTCATCGGGACGCCGTGAAAAGTGCTTCGGGCTTCTGGTGACGTCATCGGTACGTCGTGAAAAGTGCTTCGGGCTTCTGATGACGTCATCGGGACGTCGTGAAAAGTGCTTCGGGCTTCTGATGACGTCATCGGGGCGTCGTGAAAAGTGCTTCGGGCTTCTGATGACGTCATCGGGACGACGTGAAAAGTGCTTCGGGCTTCTGATGACGTCGTCGGGACGTCGTGAAAAGTGCTTCGGGCTTCTGATGACGTCATCGGGACGTCTTGAAAAGTGCTTCGGGCTTCTGATGACGTCATCGGGACGTCGTGAAAAGTGCTTCGGGCTTCTGATGACGTCATCGGGACGTCGTGAAAAGTGCTTCGGGCTTCTGATGACGTCATCGGGACGTCGTGAAAAGTGCTTCGGGCTTCTGATGACGTCATCGGGACGTCGTGAAAAGTGCTTCGGGCTTCCGATGTCGTTATCGGGACGTCGTGAAAAGTGCTTCGGGCTTCTGATGACGTCATCGGGACGTCGTGAAAAGTACTTCGGGCTTCTGATGACGTCATCTGGACGTCGTGAAAAGTGCTTCGGGCTTCCGATGTCGTTATCGGGACGTCGTGAAAAGTGCTTCGGGCTTCTGATGACGTCATCGGGACGTCGTGAAAAGTGCTCCGGGCTTCTGATGACGTCATCGGGACGTCGTGAAAAGTGCTTCGGGCTTCCGATGTCGTTATCGAGACGTCGTGAAAAGTGCTTCGGGCTTCTGATGACGTCATCGGGACGTCGTGAAAAGTGCTCCGGGCTTCTGATGACGTCATCGGGACGTCGTGAAAAGTGCTTCGGGCTTCCGATGTCGTTATCGGGACGTCGTGAAAAGTGCTTCGGGCTTCTGATGACGTCATCGGGACGTCGTGAAAAGTGCTCCGGGCTTCTGATGACGTCATCGGGACGTCGTGAAAAGTGCTTCGGGCTTCTGATGACGTCATCTGGACGTCGTGAAAAGTGCTTCGGGCTTCCGATGTCGTTATCGGGACGTCGTGAAAAGTGCTTCGGGCTTCTGATGACGTCATCGGGACGTCGTGAAAAGTGCTCCGGGCTTCTGATGACGTCATCGGGACGTCGTGAAAAGTGCTTCGGGCTTCCGATGTCGTTATCGGGACGTCGTGAAAAGTGCTTAGGGCTTCCGATGTCGTTATCGGGACGTCGTGAAAAGTGCTTCGGGCTTCCGATGTCGTTATCGGGACGTCGTGAAAAGTGCTTTGGGCTTCTGATGACGTCATCGGGACGTCGTGAAAAGTGCTCCGGGCTTCTGATGACGTCATCGGGACGTCGTGAAAAGTGCTTCGGGCTTCTGATGACGTCATCTGGACGTCGTGAAAAGTGCTTCGGGCTTCCGATGTCGTTATCGGGACGTCGTGAAAAGTGCTGCGGCCTTCTGATGACGTCATCGGGACGTCGTGAAAAGTGCTTCGGGCTTCCGATGTCGTTATCGGCACGTTTTGAAAAGTGCTTCGGGCTTCTGATTTTTCAGAGTTTCCCATGTTTATGCCCGGATATTGTGATATCTTTATAACCGGTGAGGCTGTTTCCCTAATCCCTAGTCTGTTCCGCTTCAGCCGCTCACCTCGAGAAAGAGACGGTGTGTGAATGAAAACACACCGCTCTCAATTTCTTTTATACCCTACTCTTTATCAATTGGTTATCATGAATTTTGTTTACGGTGAGAATTTGGTGCCGATGCTGTTGATTGCTTACTGATTATCGTATCAGTTCAGAAAGGTTGATAAGTGTTGCATATTTTTCAGGGATATTACTGCGTAATATCAGAAAAAAGTGAACAATTCTTTGCAAAAGGAGTCTTCCAAGCGAAAGAGGTTTGGTTCGCGCCAGAAACGTTCCAACAAAAAGCGAACAATAGGAAAGTGAGGTGAGGAGAGTGTACAAAGAGTGAACAATTTTTTCTCCAAGCGATATTCTTGATCGACTCTTCTATTCAGCGAAAACAAACCGTTGTGGTATTTTACGTGGAAGAGCAATGGTTTAAAAAAAGGACTTTTATTCGTTCACGAGATTATGTGGGAATACTCTTGCTTGATGTTGTATTTCGATTGTTTCATTTTTCCCAAGAGCTGGGGTTAACCGTCTGCTCTGGCCAGTTTGACAGCATCCCTTCTAATGAAAACTATCAGATACAAATACATGTATATTTTTAACGGTTCTCGCATGATCGGAGTTATTTTTGGAACTACAAAGTACACTCGAGTAGAATACCGCAACGGTTTGTTTTCGCGGTATAGAAGAGTCGATCAAGAATATCGCTTGGAGAAAAAATTGTTCACTCTTTGTACACTCTCCTCACCTCACTTTCCTATTGTTCGCTTTTTGTTGGAACGTTTCTGGCGCGAACCAAACCTCTTTCGCTTGGAAGACCCCTTTTGCAAAGAATGTTGGGTTTGGGTTGACCGACGGTAGGTCTGACCGAGCGCCTAACCTACCCAACACCATCAATCCTGATTCACCAAGCGCAAATCAGGGTGGGTTACGCTGACCGAGACTTTTGTGCGTCGGCGATAATCTGAGTGCACACAACACACGATAAATACCGCCAACTCTCGAAAGTTGATAGGAAACTCAACTATGGATAGATTTTCTCGAAACAAGTGACACAACGGCAATATTGTAGCAAAACGGATACGTTTTTCGCATATTTCAAGTGATTTCTTATAGTTTCTAAGGATTTCTCTTTCATTAAAAAACTTTCTATTTTTCCGAAACAGTCGACAAATTGCGATTAGTTTTTTTCTTCTTTTTTTTACTTACAAAAAATTTTTTTATGAAGTGTACACCTCAGTATTCTGGTTTAGGGCCATGAAAATAAAAAAAAAGCGGGAAGGATGAGTGCAAGAAGGGATTGTATTCAGCAAACCGTAAGTGGCTCACAACTCAGGCACCAGTTCGATTCGACCGATGGCCGAACCGCTTTTTTCTGCCGCGTCGGGGCAAACGAGAGACGTTTCGGCAAAGCTCCGCCTTCCCGTTTTGCCCGAGAGAAACGGGAGACGTCGGGGGTGGGGGGCGTACTAATCAACCAACTCGATTGGACCGACGGCGAAACAAAACTACCGCTTGCATCGATCGATTCCTCGTGCTGTCCATTCATGGATGAAACATGTTTGATTTTCGATTTGACTTTTGCTTTCTTCCAATCCATGAGTAACCTTCTGACCCTATATTGCTTAGGAATGTTTAGTGGAGAAATATTTTCTGAGTTTGCGGCCGTTTTTATCGTCAGCAGTTGCGATCTGTAGCTCTCCGGGATAATCACATTAATCAAGTACATATTGATATAGTTCCAGTCACTTTTTGGAAATTGGTTTCATAATGACGAGAGCTCGTTTTGATTTGTAGTTACGATTTTAAAATTTCTTCTCAGTGATGCATGTCCACAGCGTTTTTTCAAAATACAGATTTCTCGGAAATGGCGACGGCATATGTAGTTTAATTGCTTCTGCCTCAGAGAGAAGTTTTCTTTCGTTTGTACCTTGACTTTCGGTTGTGATCACTACTGTACGCTCACCTTGAAAAGATAATGAACCAAATCGCCGGGACCAAGTGGTCCAAGCGCGATTAGCATCTTATTGCGTGATGCAACAGCCGTTGTCCGCAACTGCGGACCGGAATATTGTTGCCAGAACAACAGTACATGGAGAAAAATATGAATGAAAGCATAATACTCAAGAGTGTGTGTTTGTCGATTTTGTCCTTTTTTCGGTGAGAAAAGAAGCAATATGGAAATCCGAGGAAACCTTGAGCTCTTCGCATTTTACAGAGCAAAATTTGCCGTTCTGCGCTATTTGGCGTTATATGTGTGAGATATGCCCCATGGTGACAACGCAGAGAACTGCACCAACTTCGCACTATTTGTTCTTTGCTCGGCGTCGCGAGTTGAGCGCGTCGTTTCGAGCTTGTTTCCATCATGGGGAAAACGTGGGAAGAAATTAGCACCCAAGAGAAAATTTCACCCACTGAGAGGTCCCAGCATCACTCCCGTCAGTGCGCAGTTGTGGCCTTCAGGCATCGCTAATTATTATCGCAACAAGAAAATATTCGCGCTGGGACCTCGGCACGATTCACCTTTCTTCCAGCACGATTAACATCGTGTTGCATGATGCAACAGCCGTAATCCGCATTTGCGGGCCGGAACTTAGCTCCGAAAACGACAGTATGAGAAGCAAAACAGGGCAAGAATGAACAAAAGCTCTGAACTGTGAATCAGTGGAAAGGAATCACCAAAAAACTTATTGTGGTGCGCGCGAAGCGCGCACCTGATTTGGAAAAGGATTGCTTCTGCGCACACCCCTCATTCCAGAATCTTGGTTCGGGAGAAATCTTGAAACAAGGGACTTTCACAAAACATAGAGCAGTAAGGGTTCTCAACAGTACTCAAACTTCAGAAAAATTCCCGCAGTGGGTCTCGAGATATCAAAAAAATTGCGAATTTTAAAATGTGTGTGTGTCTGAAGCAATTTAGTGATAAGAAGTTTGGTCGGTCTTTCAATAGAAATGGAGTGATAACTTGATAAGACTCAATAGAGCTCGAGAGACGTTGTGCCTCAGGTCCATCAGGGACCAAATGCTCCGTGTGCGGAACACAAATTGAAGTGCGCCAAGCGCTGTATAAAGTGAGCGGTTCCCAACTTGGAGTGCGTAGAGCGCCGGGAAAAATGGACGGGACTTGAAAGGGAGTGCACAGTGAGTGCGCCGGGAAGAGTGGGCGGGACCCAACTGGGAGCCAACAGAGCGCAGGGCACTGTGGACGGCACCCAACTGGGAGAGCGCAGGGCGCCGGGGAAAGTAATGTGTGTCCTACAATGCCGAGCAGGTGCGATGGGCAGAAAGGCCATGAATGTCGTGTTTTCGGGTCGATCCTAGACGGGGGGGGGGGCACCCAAGACTTACTGATAGAAATGAAGGAAAACTCTGATAAAAAATGCCTGATAGTGCTATCAATCATTGTTTTTATAAAAGCTCTACAGAAATACTTCCTTAATCCTCTTTCACACTTGCCCGACCGACGTCGGACGACTCGCTATCGAATATGTACCATCTGTCTACCCTATCCTATCCATCTTACCTGACTTATCAAAATCGATAACGAGTCGTCCGACCTCGGCCAGCAAACTTTGAAAAGGGCTTTACCAATTGGTGGTTTATTTAATTTGCCTTGAATCGTGGATGGCCCCTCTCCCCGTCTAGGATAGTGCCCTGTTTTCTCCTTCCTATCTTTTAAGGAAACCTTCGTTAAAATGAAATGGATTCATCTAACTGTTTTGCTCCGCTACGAGAGGTTCATGATTTGGCATAACAAAATTTATGGGAAAGTGAAATACTTGGTGCATTTGATTTGTCATGGGATTTAAAGGCAGTGTTCACGATAAAAGTCGTTTTTCTGTTTTTCCGCCTATCTTGAAAACGGTCCCATGCTGATTCCAATGATGTCCTTAGAATCGTACAAGACCCCCTGGAAACGGAGTTATGGCCCCTCGAAATTCAGCAAGGGAAACTTGTGGACGAGTTGTCCGAGGCTTGTAACTCCCGTTTTTTGCAGCCGATGTGGGCGAGCTGACCTGAGTAAAGAGAGACGTTGAGAATGAAGGGAAGAACGGGGCTTTTGATCGGAAGCCATCGCTCATTTAACCACGAATTCAGGGGAACTGTTATAGGACGTGGGCGAAGTGGCCCAATGGGTCGGCTGGCCCACGAGATTTTCACCCACTTACCGGCCGCTTTTCGTCGCACTTCCGTTCTTAATCTTCTTATGGGGACCCAAAGCTTACGTTTTAGCCAAAAAAGGGAAACTTTTTCTTCGTGAACACTGCCTTTAACTTAGAAGAAACACTAAAAGCTCGATGAAATGATATACCGTGGATTCGGATGTGCACTTTCTTACCAAAACTTGAAAATTGGGGTTGGTTTTGACAGGCCAAATCACGCGCGTCTTACTGAGCCTACACAAACATATATTCGTCGAAAAAATGAAAATTATGGTGGGAGCCGCAACATAATTTTTCAAGGAGCTCAGACTAGCAAACTTCGACAGTGAGCAATCAATAGTTTTCAGAGAGCGCGTGATCTGGCCTTTCAAAACGACACTCAATTTTCAATTTTTTGGTAAGAGAGTGCACATCCGAATCTACGGTATATCATTTCATCGAGCTTTTAGTGTTTCTTCTGAGTTAAATCCCATGACAAATCAAATGCACCAAGTATTTCACTTCTTTTAACGAGTTTCTCATAAATATTGTTATGCCAAATTATGAACCTCTCGTAGCGGAGCAAAACAGTTAGATAATTGTTGAGTGTTTTTAAATTCAAAAATTTCTTGAAGTGTAGGATTCTCATGGTCACAACCAGCATCTTGTTAGCATCGATATTCTACGCCCTACACTCTTCATAGCGGTCACCGCGACGACGTCATCCTTGATTTTTCGAGCATGGTGGCAAAGCCATATAGCCACCATGTTCCGAAAATCAAGGATGACGTCAACGCGATGACAGCTATGGAGGCTATAGGGTGTGGAATCGATGGTAACAAGATGATGACGTCATCATATCATTAGAATCCCTGCTATGAAAGGTGGACCGATGCGCGACCCACGAAGTAGTGACGTCATCGTCGACACTGCAGTCCCGGCTATGACAGGTGGACCGACACACGATCCACGGAGTAGTTACGAAATCGTCGAGACTGCAATCCCGGCTTTGAGAGGTGGACCGATGTCATTCCCGAAACGAACGAGCCACGTTTCGAGTTGACCCCGCCCCTTTTTTCGTTTCGAGCCAGAGCGGTTCAACGGTCCAACCTCGTTCTGACGGCGCTCGAATCGAACCGGTGCCTGAGAACATCAAATCCATTGTGAGAACAACTACGGGTAGCAGATACAAATCGTAAAGGAAATGGGAAAGGGTCGAGCAGGAGCATTGAAAAACTGAGAGAACTGTTAAGCTACATCGTTCATCATGAATTTAGTAGTAATAGCCTCATGAAATATTAATTATAATTCAAATGTAAATAATTATAAAAATTATTAATGTTCATACTGCTGAAAACTCCATGTAAAAAGATTCGAAAATGCAAGTACACTCAGTAAATAAAAAAATTGAAAAATTAAATGAACGCGGTAATTGAAGGCTTTGTTGACACAAAATATTTTCAATCAAACGATATCTATGTTGAGGCTCTGGGGTCAGGAAAGCAATTGAAATAGAAAATTTCTGGACACAAGATAGAGAAAAAAGTGTCTGCGAATTCATTTCTCGAAGATAATAGTGATTTCAATAGTAATGAATATAGCAGGTGTGCCTGAAGAGTAGTAGTAGCGGAGGAATAATTTCAGCAGTCGAATATCAGCCAGTGAATCAATTTCAGCCAGTATTGTGTCGAGAACAGCAGTCTTCGCGGATCGATATTAACTTCTGGCAAAGCTCCAAGCGCCGCTGCGCACTGCCGCACGCGTTGAATCGCGCCGATTAGCAATGGCGCACGACATCTAGTGGGTTGGTTAGCGGCCTACCATCCTCCTCCGCCTGGTAGCGCTGACCCAGTAACCAACCCAGCAGCGCTTGGGTTGGTAAGTTGATGAATCGCTGAAATGGTGCTGGGTTGGTAGGTTAGGGGCGCTAACCGTGGGTTTGCACATTGATGAATCCGGCCCCAGGTCTGCGACAGCGACAGGGCTGTGGCAGGGTACAACAATGGCCTTGCTATGGTGAAATCTATCGGAAAGCTTTTTTTTACGTTGACGTATGTCCCTTAGAAGGTGGGAAGATGATGTTCTGCTGATGATGATGATGAAGAAAAAAATCTGCTTTCATAGTCTTTGCACCTTCTAAAGAACATACCTCAACATACCAGGTTGTTCAATAAGTTTTGTCGTTCGATAAGAGAGGGCGTTGCCACTAGCCCAATTTTGTTTTGTTTTGTTGGTACACTCTTCATATGAACGTATGTGAAGTTTCATCTCAATCTGTCAATTCATTCTTTGTTTACAAGCCATTTAGTGTCGCCGTGCTACAGCAATGGAAAAAATTGAACATCGTGCAGTGATGAAATTCTTATTTTTGGAAGGTGTAGCACCGAAAGAAATTCACGAACGATTGTTAAAAAATTTATTATGTTTGTTCATCTACAATTAGAACAGGAGAAAGATGGGTTGCTGAATTTAAACGTGGTCGTACAAGCCTTGAAGACGATCCACGTGAAGGACGTCCAAAAAGCGCATCAACACCAGAAATCATAGCCAAAATACAGGACATGGTTTTGGAAGATCGTCGATTGACTGAGAGAAATTTAGTAGAGGCTTTACACATCTCATTAGGCAGTGTAAGCCATATTTTGAGTGAAATTTTGGGTTTTAGAAAGCTGTGTGTACAATGGGCGCCGCATACGCTTACAATGGAACAAAACACATTTGAATGCGACTTTCTCAGCAACATTTGGAGCGTTTCAAAAAGGATAAAGTGGATTTTCTGCGTCGACTCATCACTAGAGATGAGACTCGGATTTTTTTGGATTTTTCGAGTGTATTAATGTTCAGGGAGATTATATTGAATAATAAAGTGTATTTTGAACCATAAAATTGTGTTTTTCTTGTTGAACGACAAAACTTATTGAACAACCTGGTGGAACATAGTTTTCCGATAGATTTTTACCACAGCGATGCGGCAAAGCGCAATTTTCTTCCATTGGGTCACCTACACCACAAAACTGTTCCTGTAGTGTACCGGGAACGCGCACGTTGGACGACTGATCGAACCCGCGCGGCCTACGATACGCCTCTGTGCTGGGTGGACAGACGATTGCTTTTCCTTGCCAAATTTTTGCAGCTGACAAGCTTGCCAGCGGGGAAACATGAAATTCATGCTTTAAGTATAAGCAATATTCAGTCGGCCACTTGAATCTGCCGAGTCGGCGCCTTGAACCTGCCGAGTCGGCGCCTGATAGGCTACGAATCGGCAGGTTTGCGGGAGATTCGCGGCGAGTTTTCTCAGAGAGACGTCTGCCCATTCGCGTCCAAAAATGCGTTGACCACGGCGTCGCGGTTACCGCTAGAGCTACCGCACTCATTTCAGCCGAATGAATCAGACGAATATATGAAAATATAGATGTGAAATAAGTAGCCGATTCAGCAACGATATTAGGCTTTTCAAAGATTATTACAGTTTTCAATTGATCCATATGTGCCATAAGCGCCATCAACAGTACCTCTCTTACTGATGACTGGCATACTCAGACAGTAGGTGCGGGCGGATCGCTGGCTTTTGGTGGACGGATCGACACCTTTTATACCCTTCGGTTTGTTTACTCTGAGCATGATACTGATAACAGAAAAGAACTCGTCAATGATTGTCCAGTTTCACCGTGTAAAATTTGAGCGGGTGGATCGCTGGCTATCAAAGCCCTGGCGGGCGGATCGCCGGCAGGTTGCGGGCGGATCGCTGCATCTCATAGCTCAGCGGGCGGATCGCTGGCTATCAGAGCCCTTGCGGGCGGATCGCTGGCAGATTGCGGGCGGATCGCTGCATCTCATAGCTCAGCGGGCGGATCGCTGGCAGATTGCGGGCGGATCGCTGCTTTAGAGCTTGCAGGCCATCCGCCCGCTAGCGTGATCAACTTTCCCAGGTGCCGCTATCCGCCCGCCAAAACGCAGCGATCCGCCCGCGGAGACAACGAGAGGCAGCGATCCGCCCGCAACTTGCTGGCGTACTGCCCGCAGAGGCCTTGATTGCCAGCGGTCAGTCCGCACCTATTGTCTGAGTATGCTGTGAAAGAACCCTCGACGTGTATGACGGAATCTGTACGTAGAGCAGAAACAACCTCAAAACTGTGAACCTGGAATAATTATCAGGGCTTGTTGGAGCTCCAGAAAGCATTTTCTACGGGCAACAGTCACTCACACACATGGGGCCAAAGGCTGCCGTACAGAAACACCCTAGGCATTTGCTGTTGCCTTATATACGAAAAATAGAGCAGTTCGATCACTAGGGAGAAATCTGCTGTGACTAGGAAGAGTGACTATCCCTCATTATTCGTGATGTGGGAAGCATGACAATGGATTAAAGATGGTGCATGGGCTGAAGGAAATGACTGGACCAAATCTGCACTAATTTGGCCTTATTCGGGTGAGCCTCGTGAACAGGGGCTGTTGAAATGAATTTTGGTTCGTAATTCAACAGCATAATCGAGCAGTAAATAGCGTAGAAGTCGAGGTGCCGACATCATTTTGCCTTTTCAGGACAAGGCGATTCCTATTCCCATTCCCTCACGCCCCCCCCCCCTCCTAGACCCTCGAGATCGTCTCAGTTAATTTGCGTCTATTCAGTGTTAATCGACATGAAGTGCAGCTCGAAAATATTTCAATAATTTCGCAAGAAACACCACTCTTCCAACAGTCACTTGCCTATCGATTCGATATTTGATTGTCGTTTGCACAATGATAAGTGTGTGGGTTTGAAGACATTTCTCCATTTCTAACCTATTCTTAGAGTTTTGGCCGAGAAACAGCCGAGAAGTAGCACACTTGGCTCAGCAACGGCTCCTGATGGGCTACATATTTCTCGGTTATCTCTCGGCTATTTCTCGGTTTCTCGTGAAATATCTGAGAAAACGCCGAGCTATAACCGAGAAATAATCGAGACGCGGCCGGCACACAGACTCGCGACGCGGCGGTCGCCGGTTTGCCGAGCCGCCATCCGGGGCCGCCAGCTGTTGGACGGGCTTCCAAAGGCCGGAGCGGGGTGTAACCGACGGCGGTGTTGAGATCCCAATCATGTCTCAAGAATGAGTCGTATACTTCCTTGGAGAGAATTATTTCTAGGCTATTTGGAGGCAACCAGCTTTTTCTCGCTTATTTATCGGCCGAAGCTCTCAGAGTAGCGACTGGGCGAGGCGTGAAAATTTGCAGATGGATGTGCTACGATCAGGGGTGTGCGTTTTTCGTTTTTCGATTTTTCGGTTTTTTCGTTTTTCGCCCTTTTTGGCGAAAAAAATCAATATCGAAAAAAACGAAAAAGTTTAAATTTTTTTCGGTTTTTTTCGGTCTGAAATTTGCGGTTCTGATGCGACTTGCAGTCGATCCTTCGCTGCTTACAGATGTCTCCAGCAAGTTTGCACACGTCTCTGACTTTATTCCAGAATCAAGCAGAAGCAAACGTATGATCTGCACCTTGCACGACGGTTCCTTCTACTACATCACTTTCGATTAAAAATTACATTGATGGAGCCGAAATTTTTGAATTTCCTGTTTTTCAGCAGACTAAAACGACTCGGCGCATCTTTTGAGCATGGCCATAACTTTCAGGAATAATTCTCCGAAAAACCAAAAATACACATTTCGACAGGCGGAAACATCACCAATATAATAACGATAATCGATTCCGCATAGCAGATAACCTGCATCGGTAATTCGAAGGCAGCGTTCACGATAATCATTCTCGATGACTTTCCGCAGTGAAATGATAGGCGAGAAGAATTCTATGCTCTCAGTGACGAAAAAATGGTTTAAAAAGAGCTAGGAATGGCTAAATAATGGATGCAAACAGGCGTTCTGAGGTCACCGAAACTCCTCATGTCGCCTTTCCGCCCCTAGAACCTCGAGGTTGTGATAACATGAAGTACTCAAGTCAAGGAAATACTGATGAGCGAGCTAAACCGCTTGATTATCACTGTTATAACTTTGACTTTAACTTTATTACGCGCCCTTGCAGAAGTGTAGAAACATAGAAAAGGCAAAAAACATCGAAAACATCAAGGAATTTAAAATGACAAGTTTCGAAAGGAAAAACGTAAAACAATTAATAGATCCTTGCTCGACAATGTAGGTAATTTTTGACAAGTGTTTTGAATTTAACAAGTTGATCGGTATCTGAACAGTATGACTCATCTTCAAGTATTCCATGCCGGCTCTGAAGGTGAAGAAGCCGCGCCACAAAGAGGTGCGCGGCTGACGGAATTTAAGCTTGAACCTTTCTCTCCTAGTATTTGTTATATTTTGCTATGACTGAGCGCTCCGCTCTTTACTCCGCCCGGACTCATCCGAGCAAGATAAGCTTTAGCATCCTTCGTAGCGGCTGATTCCTCCACGCTCAAACGCTCAAAAGTCAACTTAATAAAGTGTGGCCCTCTTTTAGCAACAAAACACGGTTTCCGCGTTTTCTTCAAGCATGCCTTGCTGTATAGGGCACCAGAATTTCGGTAAACGAAAGAGATATCAAAAGTGCAATCTATTGTGAACACTGCTTTAAGTTCAGGAAAATTCGTTTTCGTTCAAGGTGTTCATGGAAAAGACGTGGAGAATCGCTCTTTGGAGGCCCATAATTTTCAAGCGGAAGTCAACCTAAATTTTCCTGCTCCCTCTATCGATCTATACCAAAAAAGTGCGAATAAAAACTTTCTAGGCGAATGGCATCAAGTACAGATCCATCAAGCGAAACTGATTGAACGTAACCCCTATGTAGACACCGCGACTCAATGCATGTGGTTGCGTCGCGGCCATTACCGTCCAATAGCGCCGAGAGACTAAGCTACTGGTCAGTGTTGACCACGACGCAATCGCTCACACTGAAATTCAACATGACAGCGCGAGAAATTCACGCAAGAGTGAGCTATCCATCAAGAACTATTGATGTTCGTCTCTGTATAACGTTTGTTCCGTTTTGATCTATGGCTTGCCAACGACTTTCAACTCCTGCAAATTCCGTATTTTTTCAAAAAGTTGTGGACGACCTTCGAGCCCACAGTTTTGATCAAAAACGTGAAAAACTTGGATGCGATTGTTCAGAGAATCACCACAGTTCAAACAAGAAGTTCACAACAAGAATTTGAGGTGTTCAGCGCTAAAATTTTTCCAGATTTCGACACTGCAACAAAGGTAAAATTCCTTACATTGATACGCTGATTGGGTATGCTTTTGTGTCACCAAGAAAACATAATTCTGTCATTATTCAAAGCACTTCGATTACGTTGCCTTGTTTTTCCAGTCCAAAATATGCAATTACGAAAATAAAATGTTTCAAAAGACAAAAAATTTTTCGGTTTTTTTTCAGACTTTTTCGAATTCAAAACCGAAAATTTTTCGTTTTTCGGTTTTTTCGGTTTCGAAGTTTTTCGCACATGCCTGGCTACGATCACGACACCACTGGCCAACAAGATTCCAATTGTGACCGACGATCTACAGCTGCGACCTCGTCGATTCGCTAGACTAAAACTAGCCAAAAGCCCTTACGCCTTCTCTCTTCCAGTGCACAAGAGATGGTTTGAAATTGCTCGGAAAGATGTAAAACGCGTTCGAAACTTGCCGCGAGGTTCCCGGCAAAGCTACCTAATGAGTTTGCTGGAAAGGATGTTTCCCGTGGTCTTAGTTGTCCCTATCACCACTAGAATTTTTACGAATCTACTAGAATAATCTTCACCTTTCCCCGCACGAGCTAACGCAATCGCGTAAATGAACCTTCTCTCTCACCTGCGATGATTCACTGACTCCAGCTTTGTCTTTACATCCTTCCCAAAGAGATTTGCTGAGCGACACTCTGGTCGTGCCCGGGCGCTCTTCCGACTAACCTGACCAGCATTAACTAAGAGAATTCGTGAGGTTTGCACAATATTTTTATTGATGATGGTAATCTCAGATGTGGCACATACTGATTTACTGTCCTACTTTTGCTTGAGGTTCAGTGCTTGAGATTCGTATTGAGGCGCATGTGGCGCACTTGCAAGAAGCGCTACTATCGCGGCATACGGTCGAGCAATCAACCCTTCCCTAAGTTCAATCTCCGCAAGTTGTTGTTTTGACCAATGCACATTCTAAAGCCATAACGATTCTGAATGGAAGTCGAGGGCATGGCGCGTCTAGGTAAAGATTGATTAACGCGGAGAGCTGTACTTCTATCCTTTATTTCTCTTAAACTCGAACTTTGTCCTCAAATAACGACCTTTGCAACCCTCGATTGAAGAGCCCCGCCATCTGTTTGAGTTGTTTTGTGTAACTAGAACTTGTGTAACTCCTTTTCGACAAAGACTGATAAATAGGGACCCAGGGCGCTCATGCACATAAATAATTATATAATTAACGTTGGGCATGTATGCACTACATGAGTGCCATGCCCATGAGATATCCATGTTGAATAAGGCTACATCCTCTTCCTTCCAGGCAGTAGTAGTATTTTTTCACTTTAAACATATTATCCTCGAAGAAAATGAGGACTTGATTGCTGATACATACATACCAGGTTGTTGAATAAGTTTTGTCGTTCGATAAGAGAGGGCGTTGCTACTTGCCCAATTTTTTTTGTTTTGTTGGTACACTCTTCATATGAACGTATGTGAAGTTTCATTTCAATCTGTCAATTCATTCTTTGTTTACAAGCCATTTAGTGTCGCCGTGTCACAGCAATGAAAAAAATTGAATATCGTGCAGTGATAAAATTCTTATTTTTGGAAGGTGTAGCACCAAAAGAAATTCACGAACGAATGTTAAAAGTGTATAATGATTGTTCACCTACAATTAGAACAGTAGAAAGATGGGTTGCTGAATTTAAACGTGGTCGTAAAAGCCTTGAAGACGATCCACGTGAAGGACGTCCAAAAAGCGCATCAACACAGAAATCATAGCCAAAATGCAGGATATGGTTTTGGAAGATGGTCGATTGACTGAGAGAGATTTAGTAGAGACTCTACACATATCATTAGGCAGTGTGAGTCGTATTTTAAGTGAAATTTCAGATTTTAGAAAGCTGTGTGCACAATGGGTGCCGCATTCGCTAACAGTGGAACAAAAACACATTCGAATGCGACTTTCTCAGCAACGTTTGGAGCGCTTTAAAAAGGATAAAGTGGATTTTGTGCGTCGATTCATCACTATGGATCAGACTTGGGTGTATCATCATGATCCTGAATCAAAACAAGAGGCTAAAGAGTGGTGTGAACCTGGTTGTTCGGTTTCGAAACGAGTTCATGTTCGGAAATCGGCCAAGAAGGTTATGGCATCAGTTTTTTGGGATGCGAGAGGAATTTTGTTTGTGGATTACTTGCAAACTGGTAAAACAATCAATTCCGAACATTATTGCAACATTTTGGACCAGCTGAAGGTAAAAATTCGTGAAAAAAGGCCCGGTTGGCAGAAGAAAAAAATCTTTTTTCATCAGGACAATGCACCGTGTCACAAGAACATTTTGACAATGGCTAAAATCCATGAATTAAAGTTCGAATTAATGGAGCATTCACCGTATTCACCAGATTTGGCCCCCAGTTTTGGCGACTTCCATTTGTTTCCAGAACTCAAAAAATTTATGCGTGGCGTTTTTCATCAAATGAAGAGGTCATAACGGCGGTTGAAGCGTATTTTGCAGACCTTCCGGATTCTCACTTCAGGGATTGGATCCACAGATTGGAGGATCGTTGAAGCAAGTGTATTAATGTTCAGAAAGATTATATTGAATAACAAAGTGTATTTTGAACCATAAAATTTTGTTTTTTCTATCGAACGACAAAACTTATTGAACAACCTGGTACTAATTAATTCCTGCACAACCTTGAAGGCAGAGTGGTTCGAAACTCTCTGTGAGTGTCTAACCTGCAGAAAACGGCATCTCTTTAAACCATGTTAAAGGCACTATTCACAGTGGAAATTCTGCCCGTTTTTTTTGGCGGAAATGTAAGCTTTTGGTCCTTCTAGGAAGAGTAGGTACGGAGTAGGACGGAAAAAAGCCAGGAAGTGGGTGAAAATCTCGTGGTCCAGCCAACCCATTGGGTCACTACGTCCACGTCATGTAACAGTTGTCCAGCGTACCTTTCACCAGGGGGACAGAGGCCGAATTTCGGAATAATCTTTGTCGTGTCGTGATTCTCACATACAAGCATGAACATTGACCCATTTTGTTCTTCAAGAGTTTTTTGGTACAGGAAACAGAAAACAAAGAAGTCACTCACCTAAGAATTTCGAAGCTCAAGAAATTCGAGACGTTTGGGTTGTCGTTTTGTCCGCAGTGCACATAACACACCAGCAGGCGTAATTAAATGTCTGATAGATTTTCTTAAACAGTTTTTCTTCTGATATTCGAGAGTCTCATGAGGGCTTTTTACTTATTATCCACTACTTCGTAATCTTGCCTACTCAAAAACATAAAAGACTAGAATACGGTTTCAATCCGGAGAAAGGCCGTTTTATATAGAGTTCTGCGAGGCCGACATAGCCCCACTAAAATCCACCTATTTATCCACGTGCACACTCAACGTTTCGAAACTAAAGAAAGTTTCATGTGCTGAAGAGATTTCTTCTTCCTCCGTCTCTTCCACCGCAATCATCCAAATTAACTAAGAACCCATTTCCTAGATTTACGTTTCCCCTCACTCTCTAAAGAACTCCTGCATGAACAGATCCCATTAGGAAATTACCTCTAGCGAATGGAAGATTTCAACCGTTTCCCTGATACGATATCTGAACCTTTGCTGAATACTTAACTTAGCCAGTCAGAAAGAACTGATCGTGCAAAACGGGCGGGTCTCGTCGAGTATAACTCATGCAAAACAACTCTATGCTCATGTATGAAACGATAAACATGCGGAAGTTGTGTCATATAGTCGACGGGAACAGCCCATATCCCCTCCCCGTCCACCCTGTGGACTCGTCCGGTGAATCGTAGTTTTCCTGAGGCAATACCTGCTTTTTGCCCATCTACGTGGAGACATGTTTTCATTTCTGCTCTACCTAGACCCCCATATGCTTGATTAAATGCACATATTGGGGGTAAGGTTTCCACAACACATTCTCCCCAAAAGTGTATCACTACTAACATACGGTAGAGGACATAATTTGCTGTATTTCCATTCCTGTCCATTAGAAGCACTCTTTGTGTAACAGGCTTTCTACATTCTCAAGTGAATACGACTGAACTCGCCAATGGATAAATAGGTTTTTGTTCTCTATTCCGGAAATTCACCAGAATTTGACCCAAATTTGGTCTTTTGATGAGAAAAACAGGCCACTAAGTTTGAAGGATTTCTTGAAGCATCTAGCTAGATTAGAAATGAAGAAGAAGTGGAACAAATTCCTTTTCTCGTTTTAGAAGGGAGAGGCCTCAACTCTATCCGACTCTGTCTCCAGATGATGTGAGGTTTGAACCTGAACTCGACAAAAAGTTATATTTCGTTTCCTGAACTGATGCACACGTCAAACCGAATTCAGGAAAAGAACTACTGACCTTTTCGGTTCCCAATATCAAAACAAAACGTCGTACTAGGATTACATACATATTTCCCTCGTATATATTATTACATATTCATTTACTTATTTATTTTAACTATCTAGTGCCTTTTGCGAAAATGACTTATTCCGACACTTTGTAGAATTTTTTCTGAGATTCCCTCCAATATTTCTGTGTTTAGTCGAGGTACGGCGCAGACGAAACCGATTTGCACTAATATTCATGAGATCCATAATTCCAGTCGAGAGCCTAAATTATTCACATAGCGTATGCCTATTCACGGATCATTTCCGGCCGAGGAGAAGTGTCCTATATGCTTCTAATGTCACCACTACGTGAAATATTATGCCATATCTTCCACTGGAAGTGTGTTACACATGAGAGAACACTTCATATCTTAGGGACGAACTGGGATTGAATGTTTATCATTACCGAATAAGTGATGCGGTTCACCCCAAGAGAGAGATGAAAAGGTAGATGCAGAGGAAATAGAAGTTGATAAAATTCGTTTCGCTTCTACCCGCAGACGAATTTTACCAAACAATTCTGCCGAGGCTCCTAAGTGAGGAACAGAATTGTCGATGAGAAAGCATATTGAGAAGAGAAAATTGAGCGAGAACTGTTGGTAAAGAGCTGTATGGGATATTACGATTGAAAAGAGGCAAGAAAATGGTGGAAAAAGAGGAAAAAGGGTCCAAGAGTTGGGGGAGGGGGAAGAATTAATGAGTCCAATCAAAATGGGACCGATAAAGTCGAAACATGTCGGCATTCAAGCAAATGGTGGTATGGGGGAGGAATCGGAATCAAGATTAGAGTGTAGCTATCTCAAACGCTCATAAAATAGCAGAAAGAACTTTTTTAATGTTATTGTGATCATCTGGCAGCAGTAATGAATCCAGAAGAGTACCCAGTATGCGAAAGTGAATTTTTAAACTCTTTTAATTTATCAATGGAAAAATCCCGCCTCAGAACAGACATTGGTTATCCTCAAGGTCTCCTGGTATATTGTTGAGGCCTTGATGATGACAGAAACTGCTGAATCTGACTGCGAAAATTTCGTAACGAGAAAATCGAAGTCGTCCGTTTTATTGTATAAACTAGTCGAAATTTTGTTACTATCTATTTTTATTGATATCTGAGTAGTTAGTGTGAAGACTGTCCCTATGGGTTCATTTGATCTCTAACAAATTATTGTAAACAACAGCTAACAGGTCTTCAATGTATTTGTCCGTTTTGTTATGAATGATTCATAGGCCATCCGTACATCTATATGGCTCAAACAAAACATTACGATCAAAAGACAATGTTTTGGAAAATTTAAACTCCATCACTGATAAAACCAAGTCTGCTAGGATGGGGCTAAAATTACCGCCTTGTGGAACACCTTGTTTCTGTTTGAAAACTACGCTACCGAATAAACAGTAGCTCTTATTGCGAAGGTAGTCAATGTAGTAAATTAAGTCATGTTTAGTATAATATCTGTAACTATTGTTTTTCGATTGGTCGTCCGTGTAGAAAGATTTGAAACCATTACTTGGCCCCCACGCGGCCCACCCCTCGATAGTCGCAGTTATAACTGACGATGTTACCAAGGCATGTAGTGGATGTGCTGTATGCGAATTTAAGCTCGATTCCATGTCATAATCCCTTTCTGAAACGTACTCTTAAAGGTAGCGTCCACGATAATCATCCTCGGTGACTTTTCACAGTGAAATGATAGGCGAGAAGGTTCCTAGGCTCCCAGTATCAAAGGAACGGTAGAGAACGAGCCAGGAGTGGCAAAATAGCGGCTCCAAACAAGCGTTTTGGAATCCCAGAACCGCCCCATGTCCCATTTCCGCCCCCTCGATGTGAACAAATGAACACTCGATATCGTGAGATGAGCGATGGTTTCCGATCAATGGCCCCGTTCTTCCCTTCACCCTCAACTTCTCTTTTTACTCAGGCCAGCTCGCATACATCGGCTGCAAAATAAAGAAGTCACAAGTCTCGGACAACTCGTCCGCCATGCTTCTCTAGCCCAATTTTTGAGGGACCTCAACTCCGTTCTCAGAAGGTCTTGTACGATTCCAGAGACATAACTGGAATCAGCATGGGACCGTTTTCAAGATAGGCGTAAAACAGAAAAACTATTCTTATCGTGAACACTGCCTTCAATTAAAGGCAGTGGTCGCGCTCAATTATGCTCCTCTTCTTTTCCTCTCTAAACCCTTTTCTGGCTATAGAGTAGTAGAACCTATAAGAAACAATCGCGAAAAAAACGCTGTTCTGGGCCAAATTTGAAGCCTGAACTTTTTTGTCTTTTGATGGTGGACGAGCTCACCCCACATCATCGACATCGATGATCTCCAATATCAAGAACATCAGCTGGCTTGAAATTGAAATTCAATCAATGAACTTTCGGATTTATGCACACATCTAGTCAAAAACATTGACTGGAGTGCTTGCTTTCATTGTTCAACTGTTTTAATAATTAATTTTGCATGTAATTCTTCCTCTGAGTGTCGATGATTTTCGACTTGTTGGCGTGAGGCTGTGATCTTTCTGTGCACGTGTGCACGAACTGGAAATTTAGGGTCTTAATAACTCTAATTCTAGCCCGTTTTTCACCGCGCTACCTTCATAGTTTTTGAGCTGTCTTTGATCTAAGCTGATTTTTGTAGTTTTTTCGACAACGTTTTTCATCGTGACCACTGCCTTTAAGTACCAATTCTGAACGAAAACCGTCCGAAAAAAACAACAGGTCCACATACAATACCGCCCGCGACTTTGGGAAAAACGGCGTTTTCGGCGCTTTTTTCCGCCGGAAAGCGCCGCTTTCTCATATCTTCGTTCAAAATGGTCCGTTCGGGCTGTAAGGGGCATAATCAGAATCAGCA
This sequence comes from Aplectana chamaeleonis, assembly GCA_029168955.1. Taxonomy (NCBI): domain Eukaryota; kingdom Metazoa; phylum Nematoda; class Chromadorea; order Rhabditida; family Cosmocercidae; genus Aplectana; species Aplectana chamaeleonis. Next base: position 551,040 of record JAPDOI010000355.1, read on the forward strand.
TCAAGAGCTCTTCATTTTGAGCTCCCACATGCCTTACCCTGCAAACAAGGCATATAGGGTTGACAGAATCAATCGAGCGTATGAAAACTGAAGCTAGATATCAAATTGGTGTAAATATTTAACTTCGTTTTGACCGTGCAGATCAAGTGCGAGTTATATACAAGTATGTTAGACCAACTTATGGAGGTGGAGAAAGTGAAAATTGATGATTTCTAGCCGTTTCGACGCCCCGGCAGACACAGTCATCGGCCTTCGCCCAGGCTCAAAACGCCCGCGACCACAATCACGCTCAATAGAGAATCTTTTGAAACAGTTCCAAACTTCCTGGAGGCATTTCCCGTCTTGCCCCACTGCCGCGATTTCGGCTTTGAAAAACGACCCTCGACCACCGACGTCCCGTTCTCGCCTCAAACGGGGCCAATCGACCTGAGACTCGACCTACAACATTACTTTTCTAAACTCTTTCAAATAAGCACAGCGCTAGCCCAATCCGGAAAACTTGATTTTTCACTTTTTTTAGGATGCACTAAACCAGCGTTTTTCCCGTTTGGCGCCCCGGCAGGCACAAGCATCGTACTTCGTTCGGCCTCAAAATGCTCGCGATCACAACCAAGCACAATATATATTCTTTTGAAACAGTTAAAATCTCTCTGGAGGCAATTCCCGCCTAGCGCCACCCCCGTCATTTTGGCTTTGAAAAACGACCCTCGACCACCAACGTCCCGTTCTCGGCTAAAACGGGATCAATCGACCTGAGACGCGCCATACAACACTACTTTTTGATCCTCTCTCGAATGAGTTTTGCGCCAGCCCATTCCGGAAAGGTCCAATTTTCGTCACCCTCACCTGTTCCAAGTCCATTTTCGCTTCAAGCGGGACCACCCATGTCCCGTTCTCAGCTCAAACGGGACCAATCGACCTGAGACTCGGTCTACAACATTACTTTTCTAACCTCTTTCGAGTAAGCACTGCGCCAGCCCAATCCGGAAAACTTGATATTCCACCTCTACAGGATGTGTTAAAACAGCGTTTTTTTTGCACGTCTTTTAATCGATTGTCAAGACCCGCTATGGCCAGGCCAGTGCTGTGAGACAGACAGTTACATTGAGAGGACGCGCACTCTCGCTGTTCCTAGCTCCCGAACGCCACTGAACTTACGCTTCACAACGCCCCTCATTCGTGGAGTTTCAATTATCACCCTCCACTGCGACATGCCGGCCCTTCTCGTAACCCTGTGGAGACAGTGGCAGAGATGCAGAGCTGCACAGCGCAGAGAAGAAGAGCAGCAGACCAAGAGCAAGCCAGTCTGTCGAATCACTTATCGATTCGTCAGGCTTCGAACTGGGATACGGGCATCTTAACCCCGTCTCACCCCCGGTAACTCATTCCAGCATGATTTCGCAACAAGTATGACGTCTCTCGCCTCTCGCCTGGCGGCCGGCCGGCCAGCCATTCACATCACAGCGCGTTTGACAAGCGCACCCATCAGAACCAGGGGTGTGCATTTTCCGTTTACCGATTTTCCGGATTTACCGGTGTTTTTCGGAAAATTTTGATTTACCGATTTACCGAATTTTTCTCGAAATTTACCGAAATTTTTACCGAAAAGAAAAAATGGGTGTTTTCGCCGATTTGGCCTACTTCTTACTCGTATTTCACGTGATTGCCACTGTTATGGCATGCCCTTGGCGCGATATCCGTTTTCATCCTAATTTTTTTACTCTTTTTTAAACTGTTTGGCTTACTTTTTGAATATTCAAACGATCTCTTCACTTTTTCTATTAAGTGCTTCTTCTTGTCGAGATATGTACCACTACGAGAAATACATATTTTGTTTAGAAATATGAACAGGTTCGCAACGCAGCAGAGGCCTGAAGCAGATATTCAAGGAAGTGGAAAAATTCTTTTGAGCCCCCGGACACAACACTGAATCCACTTCGCAGTTCTGGGATGACTACATTGTGAAATTATCGTATTCACACCTTTCCTCACTGACCAATAACTCAGACATTGGGATCGGCGGACCGCCGGCATTTGCTTGGCGAGCAAAAACCATTCCCGGTGTCGGACAGCCATTGGCCGGCGGTCCGCCGAAACCCTGCCAGCGGTTCGCCAGGACATTGGCCGACCGCTGGCAGTCTCTTGGCTATGACCTAGCAGCCTGCTATTGAGCACTCATTTGCCTGTGGTCAGCCAGTCTCTTGACAGACCGATGAGTCGAGGTGGGTCCCTCACCGCAGATCGTTGCGTAGGAGATCGCCTACGCAACGGTCTGAGGTGGGGGACCCTCTGTAGAGTGACTTCAGGTCACCATCCAGGGCCGGCATCAAACTGCCGAGTGAACACTCATTAGACTGAATTGCCTTATATACCGGCTCGGCTTATCAATGAAATCAGAGATCAAACTATAACATGTTCAAACGTGAGTAGTCGTCAACTCTCTCGAGTGCCAGCCATGTGACGACTCAGTGCGAGGCGAAGGCCACTGGGCGGTTATGCGCCAGCCTAGTGCCGATTGGTGAATAACTGCGTTTTTATGCGCTCGGTAATTTCGAGGTCTAATTGCCCTTGCCAGCTGAATGTAATTTATTACGCAGCTTTCAGGTAGCTGGCACATTTTCGCCAGCGATCCGCCGCTATCTCTAATTGAGATGCCAAGGATGAGCCAGCTGTCGACCTAGTAATTATCAATTGCCAGCTGAATGCCAGTTATCACCCAGCTGTCAGGCAACTGGCACATATTCGCCAGCCGTTCGTCGCTGGCTATAAATGACATGCCGAGTGTATGCCAACTGTTGGCCTCGTGATTGAAATTGGCCAGCTAAATGCCAGCTGTCCCCCAGCTGTTGATCAACTGGCGAATTTTCGACAGCGGTCCGCTGCTCCCAATGTCTGAGAAGTTGCTTGTGGGATGAGGGGAGGGGGGCACTGTTGTATCACACTTGGCCACGCCCATTTTTCCATGCCGCAACGACTCCCCTAATTTTGGCAGGAGAGGGAAACCCCGGGTAGAGGCTCAAATTTAGTGCGGCACGGTGAAATGGGCGTGGCCAAGTGCATCGCGCCACAGTGCCCTTCCCCCATCCCACATAGCACCACCAATAAAAACTTGTGCGCGCCTCCTGGTTTAGTTGAGGCGGAAAGGATGTTTTCCCCATCTGACCTAATTCTGAGTCACTAGAAAAAGGCCTTGACGACATAATATTTTGAAATGTTACTTTTTCTCAAAATCAACGTCCCGCTGATCGGGTTCAGCCATTGAGCTCAGTATAATATGTAAAACTCGCTCATTATTTACACTATCCTCGAGCACTTTTAAAAATGATGCATAAATAATGTTGTTTATTTGTGCTATCGTATGGGATATGTACCAAAGTCGAAGTCGGAATTTTTACCGAATTTTCCGTTTTTACCGTATTTACCGAGAAAAAAATTCGGTAAAAACTTTCGGTAAAAAATTTACCGAAAAGAATTTTCCGCACACCCCTGATCAGAACACAGTGGAGTTGATTTCGAGCGCGGAACTGCATTTTGACTCAAGCACACATAAATACAATATATAACAGTGATGCATGTGTTAGAATGCTGCGTACTATTTGATGTTACGAGTATTTTTATTCACTTCGAGGGTATTTAGTGATCCTCAACTGTTTTCAGATGAAGCTTACGTATGTTTGACATTTTTCCATCCAAACTTCAATACCGCATTGGGGATTCTATGAGACTCACACCCGCCGCGTTAATAGGCGTCACGCTTTCAGATTGGCGTCACGCTCAAGATTGACCTAAATGTGTTCCCTGAAACAAACAACCAGTTGAAAACATTGACCAGAGAAACTTAAAATTCTGCTCTCTATGCCACCTGTTTTACCGCCCCGCTTTGCAGAGCCGGGTAAACAGAGTCAAAAAAATCAAGTTTGGGATGAGGGCGGTTTTAGCTGAGAAATGGATAAGGCGTTGCCAGGAGCCCGTACGGATCGAAATGATTTGGGGTAGTTTTTGAAAAATCTAAAATCACGGGGGTGGCGCTAGGCGGGAAATGCCTCCAGACAGGTTGTAACTGTTTTAAAACAGTCCATGTTGAGCGTCGTTGTGATCGCGGGCATTCTGAGCCCGAGCGAAGGGCGATGACTCTGTCTGCCGGAGCGCCAAACAGGCGGAAAAACGCTGTCTTACCACATCTTCGAAAGGTGAGAAATCAAATTTTCCGGATTTGGCTGCCGAGGTGCTTATTCGAAAGAGGACGAAAAAGTAAAGTTCTAGGTCGAGTCTCAGGTTGATTGGTCCCGTTTGAGCCGAGAACGGGACGTCGGTGGTCGGGGGTCGTTTTCTCAAAGCCAAAATCAAGGGGGTGGCGCTAGGCGGGAAATGCCTCCAGACTGGTTGTACCTCTTTTTAAGAAGTCTATATTGAGCGTGGATGAGATAGCGGGCGTTTTGAGTCCGAGCGAAGGACGATGACTCTGTCTGCCGGAGCGCCAAACAGGCGGAAAAACGCTGTCTTACCACATCTTCGAAAGGTGAGAAATCAAATTTTCCGGATTTGGCTGCCGAGGTGCTTATTCGAAAGAGGATGAAAAAGTAAAGTTCTAGGTCGAGTCTCAGGTTGATTGGTCCCGTTTGAGCCGAGAACGGGACGTCGGTGGTCGAGGGTCGTTTTCTCAAAGCCAAAATCAAGGGGGTGGCGCTAGGCGGGAAATGCCTCCAGACAGGTTGTACCTCTTTTTAAAAAGTCTATATTGAGCGTGGATGAGATAGCGGGCGTTTTGAGTCCGAGCGAAGGACCCTTGCCGGGGCGGACGGCTAAAAATCATCAATTTCCACTTTCGCCACCTCCATCAATTGGTCTAACATACATTTATATACCTCGTCATTGATCTAAACGATCGATAAGTCAAATATTTGCCCCAATTTGATATCTAGCTTCAGTTTTCGTACACTCGATTGATTCTGTCAACCCTATATGCCTTGTTTGCAGGGTAAGACATGTGGGAGCTCAAAATGAAGAGCTCTTGATGCTGATTCTGATTATGCCCCTTACAGCCCGAACGGACCATTTTGAACGAAGTTATGAGAAAGCGGCGCTTTCCGGCGGAAAAAAACGCCGTTTTTCCCAAAGTCGAGGGCGGTATTGTAGCAAATGTTTCCTAATGGAGCAGGTTCCAATCACAAATGGCCACTATGACATACTACCGCCGGTCCGGATCGCACTGGAAATTTTTTATTTCCTCTAGACGACGTAGTTTTTGTTGGTTGGAGCAGACTCAGTGCGCATATGCTATAAAATATGTACGTGCACCAATTTCGCGCGAGCAAACTTAAGGAACGCAAAGTATCAGTAGGGTCCGTGCCAAATGTATGCTCACAAGTCCACCAAGTTTGCGCAAACGTAAACTACGCCGGCGAAAGCGCTCAAAAAAACCACTGCGATCCGTTTCGACTGTACTTTCGTTCCCTAGTCCTTTGCAAAATCATGAGGAAAGGTATTGCTGCAACACTCGGCAAGTGATTCCAAGAAAAAGTTCATAGCGATTTTCAGCGTTCATTTTCACCGTTCATCGCTGTTTTACCCAGAACCGAAAATTTCTTTTCACCTTAAAAAGTCACACTGAGAATTGTGAATCCAAGGGGAAAAGCGTACTCATAAACGTTTTTTCTTCTCTGATATTCCTCGTATTGCATCTTTTGTGACGCAAACGTTTTTGCATGGTAGTAGAATTTTCTGCATACCTATTCACGCATAGGATGAACAGAACTACCCTACTAGCATGTGGCTATGGCAACTCACGCCATTCAAATGATGCCACCTAGATGAGAGCATTTTTAGCTGAGGATGGTCCCACCCTTATGTACCATATTAGGGGGCCGAAAGGTAATGTCGTTTCTGCGCATGTCAATACTTGGCTGTCGTTTATGAGCTCATTATTTGGTCCAAAGACATGCCGAAGACATTGTGAGGTTATAGTGACTTATTGACTTAGAGACAATTGAATTACATTTTTTTTCGTAATTTAGGGTAAAATGGCCAGCCAAATTGCGGAAGAGGTACACATCCGGCATTGCATGCTTTTTGAGTTTTGCAGAGAAAGTAACGCAACTGCTGCTACCAAAAGCATTTGCGATGTTCATTTAAATGCACTGGACGTTCGTAAATGCTAAAGGTGGTTTTCCAGAGTCAAATCGGGTAATTTTCATCTTTCCTACTCCTATCGATCAGGACGAGCATCAACGTTAGACAAACACATGTTAGGAGTAGAAGTGGGAGCGAAATCGTGTCAGACGATCGTGGAAATATCAAAAAGTCTTAACCATCCTTGCTCGACCGTCTAAAAAAATTTAAAGCAGATTGGGAAAGTAAGCAGAGCAGTATGAGTTTGTAGTTAGCGTAAGAAAACGACATTACTCTCCGGTCCACTAATGGTATTCAGTTCAGTCGAGTATCTCACCAGTGCGTCCTCTGATTGGGTAATTAAACGCAGAAGAGAGACTACATATTTGGTCGTACCTTGGTAATCTCAAATGCTTCCTGCTATTTCATTTGTTTACATGGACACAGTGCAATGAAAAAAAAAGGAAAAACATCGAAGGGCCAACCAACAACACTAAGATTTCCGCGCAGAAAACGGCATTCATTTTTTTTTGTCCCCGGCCCTACATTTAAAATCAGTTACAAAGTTCAGGATCTCAAAGCTCTTTCGTAATGATATTAACGTACCATAAAGATTGCTAGGTGATTGGAAGAGGACAGGTTTCGAGCGCAATCTTTCTCACAAATCTTGTCAGAAGACAGAACTTCGCGTCCACCTTCCTGAAAAACATGATGCTGATATCTGTTGCATACCAATGGCTAAAGTCCTCTCTATGGAATTGCCATGTGGAGCCCGTCATGCGGAAAATCACCTGTTATTGCCACTGGTAGCTTACCCAATAATGCACAAATTTTCAAAATGCAGGGCCATGCACCAAATATGGGAACCCCAATCCTACCTAGAGTGATGCGTTAGAAATCCATGTAAACGTTTGCGAGAGCACGGTTTTTATCTGCTCGCTCCTAGGAGAATTTGAAATTTTCAGAGCTTCCATTTTATATCAATGCAGCCAGTTGGCACAATTGATTATGTTTATTGAACGAGCCAGCTATTTTGAATTTCCTTGTTTGGTTCGCTCAATCGTTTCAGAGTCCAAAAACGAACTGCCTACCGAAATGACATGTAACATGGAGGTAAGGAGAGGATTCTTCCAGATTAGTATAGTTAAAATTTACAGTTTGGAAACTCTTGTTGGCCGAGATGATTACGGACGTAATTATCTCTGGTGTACAAGTAATTTCCTGAGTTCCTCGAACCACTCACATCTTAGGCTCCCACGACAGTAATTATTTGTAATTTCATTTCAAATACTCATGGCCACTACATAATCGCACCGCTCAATCGTGGGAAGATGTTTGGGATCAACAAGACGTTTTTTTGTGCCCAAATGAGGCTGAGCTATGTTCCGGAGGTAAAAAAAATTCGCTAAAAACTTAGCCCTTGAGGTTTCTGGAGTGCCGGACCTGAAAATAATGTCCGTTTCCGATTTTCTGAACAGTTGAACAGAAGGTGAGTTAAAGCGAGCAAGGTACCATCATAACTCCCGTAAGACGCAGCAACAGGGTCAGGCACACCGTTGTCAAGGACCCCGACGAAGCTACGCTCCCACCCCCATTGTGAATCAAAATTTTTGAATGATTTCCAAAACTTCTACGTGCTCCAAGGTTCCCAAAGAGTTTGGTAGTTTTCGCAGTAAAAAGTTTGCAAGTAAAAATTTTTATTTAACAATTAATGCACTCCCTACCCTACTGATGAGCCTCGGGGAATGTAGTTTTGACTCGCTCTTTCTGAAGCTTCTGCGGTTTCCGCGCTCCAAAGCCAAACCGACGTATGTAGCTGGGTTTGGCTTTGGAGCGCAGTATTTTTTAATGGCTCGCCGCAGTGCACTGGTGATCTTACCGTAGTTTGTAAAGGGTAGACCTAAGGTTGAAAATAGAGCCTTTGGGACCTCAGGGTTTTCTTCTGAAAAGAAAACCTGTGTTGTCCCGTGTCGGGCAAATGCGCTTTTCCAGACAACGGTATTGGACAACGAGAAAACGAGTTTTAGGCGATTTTCCCGTGACTTTGAGGCTGGGAGAGGGGGTGCGGCTGTGAGGTATCAGTTTGCAGAGGATTTCAAAGAGATTCCGAATCCTTTTTTTTAGAATTATGAAAATCTAAAATTTTATGTGGGGGACGTACGTTGTCTACGAAGTGAAAGATTAAAGCATTAATACGTGTAACTTTAATGTATGTAACTCGTCTGAAAGTATGAGCTAAAACTTCGGCTACAGTCTAAGATACTGCTACGACATCTTTATGTATAAAGATGCTGATGATGCTGGTATTGCTCCTTTTCACCCATTAAAATATGCATGTATGCCTTCCTTTTCGTAATAAATTTTGTTGTTTAACTTTGTTAGAAGCTTTTTCTCCATTGAAAACACCCCCTACTTTTTTTTCCGGCCCAAAATTTTCACGTCCCCCAGAAAAATTCAAAATTTGGAAATTTTTTTCTTACTGCCCGTTGCCCGGCCGAACGACATCTGCCTGACTCTGCGTAGTAATCTCCCAAAAATTGAAATCGACCCCACTATTTGTGTTCAGTGAGTATTTATGTTCTATTTGAAATAACCCCTATGAACTCATCAAAAAGCTTCAATTAGGAAAAATAGGAATCCGAGAGATTAAGAGGATCCGAGAGATGCGCGATTACGGGCTAGGGCCATACTTCGCTATGCTACGGCTGCCCCAGCACATTGGTTTTCGATCGATTGCTGCCCGCTGCCGATTGCGAGACACACTTCCCTGTGTGGTCCATAAATGCCTACTAATCCTAGTGTAGTAATCCATCTACTTACACTTCAATGCGGTAGCGGTGTCGATACCGTTCCATCAAGAGAGAAAAAAGTTTTTCAACCTCGTGTTTTATCGATGTCCCTAACCGTAAAGCTATGCTGCGCTGCAAAATGTTCAATAAGATTCAGAACGTGATTTCAAGGCCGAATATGAACGTTCCTCGAAAAGCAAAAATCTTGCCGTAGAGAGGAGTCGAACCTAAGCATCACGTCTGCCAGCTAAGGCGATTCACCACTACACTTTATTCACTCCCATCTGGGTGCTTCAGCTACAGATAAAGGAGGCAGGGCCTTGCATGGCCGCGGAGGATTCTGGCTCTTTACTTCTCGCTGACAACACCTCTCATACCTCACTAAAATTCGTTAGAGGGAATAATTAGGTGCGCTGAACACGCATATGAGGTCCGTTTCCGGTGTTATGTAACTTTGTGGTAGGCTACACTAAAGAGAACATCATTTTAATATTGCAACCGCCCTTTCGCGCTCAAAGGCAGCAGACACGCTCGAAAATGTTGTTGAGATAACTACCTCACTGAGGTCGTATGGCCCCTAGTAGAAGGCTTGCGCCGTTATAAGCGTCAAAAACCAGTCAAAACTACTAAATTTGAGCAATGAATGTATTGAAATTTTTCGTCAACTCCGCCCCCAAAAACAAATTGGTTCAGATTGAACGTTCGAATACAGCCGCTTTGGCTGGACTTTGAAGCTTCTAACGAAGTGAGCGTTCTAGTAGAAGCTGTAAGAGTCAATTGACTTAGCTACCTCAACCGTTTTTTCGCTTATATTTGCTGTTTCAACCGCGCGCGGTGATCGTCCAATTTCACCCGATAACAAAAACAACCCCTATTCTTCTATTTGCATACAGTCTTCGGTGGTTTTTTCGTTAGTTCTCCATAATACTTGATCCAAACTTTCGATTTATGTCATAAAATCGATACCATTTAAAGCGTGTCTGCTGCCTTTGACTCGCTCAACACTAAAATTATTTCCCTCATCAGTGCAATTTTCGAATTTGTTCGAAAAATGGAAATAATATTCCCGAAACGCGATCGAAGCTTCCAGACGCGATTCCGGACCTATACTGTCTATGAATCTTTCAGACTGAGTTCTATGCACTCCATTTCAACTGATTCAATTTGACTCCACTTCCTTTCTTTTCCTCTTCCATCGACCGGAAATCTCTTAAGTTGCCAGATTTGTTTAGACCTACACGGTTTTCGCTAGTTAATCCATCAGTTATACAACATCGGTTATAATCCTAGAGCTGCATTCATGCAAATGTTAACTCCATTTCCGAGCTTTGATTCCTTGTTCGTCGGCCACAAATTGATTCATGCTTTTTTTTTCAGAATTTCGCGATGCGGAAAACCGATGAGGATCCGATTCTGAAAGGAGAGAACAAAGGTACGCTAGAATTCGGAGGATTTCTTGCGTAAATTTTCGAAATCGGACATCCAGGTGGATATCCGAGAAGCAGTTAGCCTATATTCCTGGAGGTTCGAATCTTTAAATACACAATTATTTAAAGGCAGTGTTCACGATAGAAAATGTGTTTCAGTTTCCACTAGGAATGGGTAGTGGAGGGGCACGCTGTAACGTTGATGTCGAAAGAACGCATGGAAACGAGCCAGGAAACGCTCCAGAAGAGCCCGAAGTTGCCAGTTCGAGCGCAAGGCAAACCCCAAAAGCGCAACACACGCCCACCGACGTGAACAAATTAATGCTCGAGATCGTGAAATGAGCGATGATTTCCTATCATTAGCCCCGTTCTTCCCGTCATTCTCAACTACTCTCTTAACTCAGGTCAGCTCGCATACATCGGCTGCAAGAGACGGAAGTTACAAGCCCCGGACAACTCGTCCACCATGTTTCCTTAGCTCAATTTGTGAGGGACAATAACTCCGTTCCCTGAAGGTTTTGTACGATACCAGAGACATCATTGGAATCAGCATGGGGCCGTTTTCAAGATAGGCGGAAAAACAGAAAAACGATTTTCATCGTGAACACTGCCTTTAAAGGCAGCAGACACGCTCAAAAATGGTATCGATTTTAAGTCATAAATCGAACGTTTGAAGCTACTAGTCTGGGAAACTAACGAAAAACCGACGAAAACTATATGCAAATACAGGAATAACGGCTGTTTTTGTTATGGGGTAAAATTGGACGAGTTTTGCCCGAACGGTTGAAATAGCTAATATTAAAGGCACTGTTCATGATAAACTTCATCCTCGAATTTTCCATCACAAACGCTTCTCGTGGCTCTCAGAAGCAGAACAGCGTCGAAGAAACTGGACGAAGAACTACATAAGAGCCGCAAAACGGCTTAGAAAAGTGGGCAAACCCCGCCGCTTTGGGAAAGTCCGGCACCTTTCCGCCCCTCGACGTGAACAATGGAACACTCGGGATTGTGAGATGAGTGGTGATTTCCGTTCAATAGCCCCGTTCTTCCCTCCGTTCTCAGCCACTCTCTTTATTCAGGTCGGCTCGCATCTATCGGTTGCAAAAGATGGAAGTTACACGCCTCGGAAAACTCGTCCCCAATGCTTCCCTAGCTCAATTTTTGAGGGGCCATAACTCCGTTCCCAGAAGGTCTTGTGCGATTCCAGAGACATCAATGGAATCATAATGGGACCGTTTTCAAGATAGGCAAAAAATCAGAGAAGGGATTTTTATCGTGAACACTGCTTTTAACGTTTTCTTCTTCTGTTTTGTGTGAGACTTCTTCTTACCAATTTATTGGTGAGCTTTCGTCGCCCTAACGATTTTCTCAAACCTAGAAGTATCACTCAATATCTATTACAAATCAATCAAATTCTTAACAATTGTAAGAGACACACCAGTTGTTGGTCCTTTCCCAAGGAGTGGAAACTACGGCGGCTCTACGGTTGTGACTGTAAGGGGCAGTGATACAGAACAAATTATGAGTGGAGGAACTAACTGCCTCACCGCTCGCTTTTCCCTACGCAACTAACTGTTACTGCTTAAGCGGTGGTGATAGGGTAATTGCAATCGCCGCACTACGCGATAAGTTTTAGACTATCAGCCATCTCATCCCGGTTATTGATCTCAGGGATCAGCCTCTTACTTGCCAGCGCTTCATATAATTTCCTTTCAAGCGGAGCCTCCAGAGATCGGTGCAGCACGGTAGCTCTCAATGTAGGGAGTTCTTCATAGGTATGTTGTTGAGCGCGGTGCCTCGAGAAACTATTTCTTGGGTACGAAGCAGGATTTCGGAAGGCTCGTTGGTGCTCGTCCAGACGTTTATGTAACGGGCGGATTGTTTCTCCAATATATCTCTGTCCGCAGCCCTCACATGTGATCATGTAAACTGTACCACGCAGTTGACATATTTTCTTATCAGTACAGTAGCCACAATTTCTTCTGCCACAGCCGTCTTCGTAAATCCTCGAGCATGTCAGCAGGCTCTTCAGATTAGGTAGAGGCCGAAATACGAGCTTTACAGGTAGATTTGCCGCTTTCACAACTCGGTTCACGTTCTTAGCGATCGTTTCGTTCACGTATGGTAAGACCATTGCTATTCCTCCAGGACTGAACGAGGGACGCCACGATGTGGGAGCTGACGTCGTGTACCCGTTCTCTGTCAGGATTCTTGCTATTTCAACCTCTACATCTGGCGTTTCTTGTGGACACATTCTATTGTTCGTCGTCAGAAGGTTCCTAACCACATTTGCTTTTATATAGAGCGGGTGTGCGCTCCGCGAGTGAAGGATAATACTTCTTGAGGCTGTTTTCTTATACCAAACCAGATGCTTGACACCGCCAGTTATCCTAACATTTGTGTTGAGGAACGGGAGCATGCCATTCTCGTCGGGGATCTCCATCGTGAAACGAATATTTGTGTCGCATTCGTTTAGATGTGCGAGTGCGACTTCGATAGTGCCTATGTGTGCTATATGTGTGACTGCCTTTAACGATAAAACGGTTGGGATGGCAGAGCCGATAGACTCTTACATCCTGTACTAGTACGCTCACCTCGTTTAGAGCTTCAAAAACCAGCCGAAGTGACCGTATTCGTATATTGAGGGGGCGGGGTTGGAAGCTCATGGCTGACGAAAATTTTTGACTCAAATTTAGTAAATAGTTTTCACTCGTTTTTGACGCTTCCTTCGGCGTGAGCGTTCTACTAGGGGCCATACGACCCAAGTAGCGTTGTTATCTCAACAACTTTTTCGAGCGTGTCTGCTGCTTTTAAGTCACAAATTTTAGACAGCCAAAACATTATAATTTTCGAAGAAACTTGTCCGAACCACTAATCCAAGCGTAGTTCGAAAATGCTAATGATGCGGGAGAATTCGATGCAATACTATGCCCAGATCTCCTGGATTTAATGGTAGCATATAAGACATGGGTTAGACCAATTGTTCCATGTGGTATTTCCGTTTTCAACCACTTCAAAAAGAAGTATCCTCTGTTTCAGAGTGAAATTTATTTGAGTTTATCGCGTGCGTCGGCGTGGCGTGCGTATGCTGCGTCTCCTACCCCCCCCCACTTTCTCGCTTTCTCCGCAAAAGCGTGCGAAGGAACAGTGTAAATTTGGCTCCGACAAAAAGTATACATAGATTCAGCGTACAGACCAACTTTGTACAAAAATAAAGGGATGTAACATTATCAGGTATTCTCAACTACATAACGGTTCTGTCAGATCTAATCAGCTGGGATCGCAATCTTTTTTTTTTATCAGAAAAAAAAACGGTTCACCTCTCTATGATGTTTAGGATGCTCACCAGAAAGCTCTCCATAAATCTCCTTGAAATTTTGGCGCCCCTCTGCCGAAGAAAAGAAGAGGAGAGTTGAGACCGTGGGTGGCAGTAAATGGTGTGTTAACCGCGAATAAACCGCCACCTCTAAGCCGCCGACATACCGCGACATAAATGCAGTAGAGCCGCCAAATTAACGCGAACAAATCGCCACCTCCTGGCCGGCCACGAACCGCAATATAGGTGCCACGGTTTGTTGCCGTTTCAACGAAAGCTGCCCTCTGCTTACACATACATTATGCGTGACCTTCGTCCGTATAAGTATTTTCTAACTTGGACACGAACGACGTTTACGGTGGAAAGACGAGGGATCGGAAAGATTATACAAGTAATGCTATTTATTTTATTCATTAGGAAGAGCATTCAAAGGGAACTTCGTAATATTTCGCTTGTTCGAAACACGATCAGAACGCAATTTTTTGAATTTTCCTTGGAAATCCTAATTCTCGTAATTTTTTTATGAGCTCCGTGAGTTTTCAGGACCACTCTCGAAAAGACATGTTAGGTTAATCATTAGCCTCAATCAAATGCATGTGATCTGACAAAAGTTTGCATTTGTAGTGACTTTGTTAACTTTTTTTTTTATTTTTTCAGACAAAAGTTTTTTCGAAAGCAAAAAATTTCTCCAAAAGAAATTTCAAGCGAACGAAAATTTGAAAATTTCTGGATGAATTATTTACAAGGTGTTTTTGGGAAGGTAACGCTAGGTGCGAAAAAGACATTCCGAAACTCGTCGAGTAATGCATAAATTCAAAGAATGTCCTGCATTCAACTGAAATGGATAGTTAAAAACTTATAAGAATGATGATAAACTAGATAGTCTGTTTTCGTTCTTGAAAAGGAAATGAAGTGTTTTTTTTTTGGAAGCGTGCAACTGAAGTCTGGCGTCCGAGATTGGGGTAGTGGTGTGGTTTCGGTCATTGATGCAGTAGAATTTGTGAAGTGTTCGCCGTCTTCTCAAAATGAAACTAATCCCCCGCTCGCAGTAAGTGCTGAAAATATATAAAAACACTGTTACACACTCGTATGCGCATCGTGCAAGAAAAAGGTTTTGTACACATATTTCAAGGTGAAAAATGGACCCTCAAAAAAATACGAGGCCACGATGGCACTGATCTGGCAATGATAGAGGAGTATTCGAATCTTGCAGAAAAAAGAGAACAAATACAGTTGGTTTTAGAAATAAGTTCGCATTTCTTTCCCACAAAACTCGCCCGATAACCCCGACTAATGCTGATTAAACATTACTAAAGCATCAAATCACTTGAAAATCAGTGGCTTGGGAAATTTTCACTTTTTTTGCACTAAAAAAAGTTGTGGAAACCTGTTCGAAACGCGAGCAAGCAAATAATTTACTGCATACTCCTCATAGCCTGTGCTATGCAATGAATTATGAAAATGAAACTAACCTGATAATAGCAAAGCGAATGAATTCCGGAAGAAAATAAACAAAAGCGGGAGAAGTGTCGGCGCTCGTCGAAAAATTAACAGCTGATTGGGAGGGATTGATTAGTGCCACCAAAGAAGACGGCCAACGTGTTTCAGCAATGATCCCTGTTTTGTTTTTGATCCCTCATCGCCCGTTTCCCCGGCAGAAGCCGTTAAAAGACTATCCCTTGAAACACCTTTCAGTTTTAAAGATAGGCTGACGTCCCGAATCAAAATGGCTAACAGTGCTACCAGACTTCCTTAACCGTCTGCATTAATTAAACTCGTACTTGCCCTCAGTATAGATGGTCAAAACTTTTCCTACTGTATCTTGCTAACCGCATCCAAAAACTCCTCGGGAGGAGTTTTTCGTTAACCGCCAGTTCCTCTCGCATTTCAGCACTATTTCCGTGCTCTCTGCGAGAGTATGTTAAACGCGAACTTACCGCGAGGATGCCACATGTCGGAATTTTAGAGAAAAAACAGACCTGAAAACGTTTTGAAAAGGCTATTTTTCGTAGCAAAGCTTACAATTGTCGCTTTTTCGAGGCGTTTTCATTGAAAGTGTATAAGGGGCCTACCACTGGGGGATGTTAGGGTGAAACTAGAGCGAGTTCTCTCTTAACTACCAAGAGTTATCATTACAATCTGGTGTGGTTAAACTCGCGTTTAACGCGAATTTAACTCCTGTTAACTCGCGTTTAACACCCCAATTACTACCACCCCGTGTCTTCCAGTGGCAGTCTCAGACGAGGTCATACTTTTTCATTTATAGGAATCTTCGGGAACTCAACCTTTTATTTAGCCAAAACGATGAAATGTTTCTAATGTCTTTTCATAGACTTTAAACTGATTCTCCGCTCATGACCTTCTCAGGAACTTTCGTGATCATTGTGGCATTTGAGTTGTTTTTTATCACGCAATCATTTAAACGTGTGACAATGCTTCCACGTCACCTGCTGTTAATGCTAATTAATGTTTCTGATTGATTATGTTGATAATAATAATTAATTGTACTACGCAATTATTATTATTATTATTATCATTATTATTATTATTATTATTATTATTATCATTATTATTATTATTATTATTATTATTATTAATATTATTATTATTATTATTATTATTATTATTATTATTATTATTATTATTATTATTATTATTATTATCATTATTATTAGTATTAGTATTATTATTATTTTTATCCTTATACTTAGAGTAGTTATGTCCCGATGTTTGTATCAGGGGTGTGCGAAAAATTCTCTTCGGTAAATTTTTTACCGAAACTTTTTACCGAATTTTTTTTCGGTAAATACGGTAAAAACGAAAAATTCCGTAAAAATTCTGACTTAGGCTTCTTGGTGCCTATCCCATGCGATAGCACAAATGACCGAGAATATTTATGTATCATTTTCAATAGTGCATGAGGATACAGCAAAAAATGAGTTCTACAAATTAAACTGAGCTCAATGGCTGAACCTGATCAGTGGGACGTTGATTTTGAGAAAAAGTAACATTTCACAATTTTTCGTCGTCAAGGCCTTTCTGTAGTTTTTCGAAATCGGGCCAGCTGAAGGAGACATCCTTCCCTCCACAACTTTGCCAGGAGGCGCGCAAAAATGCTTATTGGTCAGTGAGGAGAGGTGCGGATACGATGATTTCACAATGGAGTCGTTCCAGAACTGCAGTGGATTCAGTGTTGTGTTCGGGAGCTCCGAAAATAATTTTTCCAGCTCCTAAAATATCTGCTTCAAGACTCTGCTGCCTTGCAAATGTGTTGACATTTTTGAATAAAATATGTATTTCTCGGAGTAGTATCTCGAAAGGAAAAAGCACGTGACACAAAAAGGTGAAGAGATCGTTCGAACATTCAAAAAGTAAGCCAAATGGTTAAAAAAGTGTAACAAAAAGAAGGATGAAGAAGGATATTCCTCCAAATGCATGCCTTAACAGTAGCGAACCTGTGAAATACGAGTAAGAAGTAGGCTGATAAGGCAAAAAACACCCAATTTTTTCGGTAAAAATTTCAGTAAATTTCGAGGAAAGTGTGTGTGTGCGTGTGTGCGTGTGTGTGCGTGTGTACGTGTGTGCGTGTGTGCGTGTGTGTGTGTGTGTGTGTGTGTGTGTGTGTGTGTGTGTGTGTGTGTGTGTGTGTGTGTGTGTGTGTGTGTGCGTGTGTGCGTGTGTGTGTGTGTGTGTGTGTGTGTGCGTGTGTGCGTGTGTGTGCGTGTGTGCGTGTGTGTGTGTGTGTGCGTGTGTGTGTGTGTGTGTGTGTGTGTGTGTGTGTGTGTGTGTGTGTGCGTGTGTGCGTGTGTACGTGTGTGCGTGTGTGCGTGTGTGCGTGTGTGTGTGTGCGTGTGTGCGTGTGTGTGTGTGTGTGTGTGTGTGTGTGTGTGTGTGTGTGTGTGTGTGTGTGTGTGTGCGTGTGTGCGTGTGTGTGTGTGTGCGTGTGTGTGTGTGTGTGTGTGTGTGTGTGTATGTGTGTGTGCGTGTGTGCGTGTGTGCGTGTGTGCGTGTGAGCGTGTGTGTGCGTGTGTGCGTGTGAGCGTGTGTGCGTGTGTGCGTGTGAGCATGTGTGCGTGTGTGAGTGTGTGCGTGTGTGCGTGTGTGCGTGTGCGTGTGTGTGTGGAGTGTGGTGTGTGTGTGGTGTGTGGTGCGTGGTGTGTGGTGTGTGTGTTTTATTAGGTGGTTACCTATGAAAGCGCGTTTTTCTTTCGCCGTTTTTTTTTGCATGAATAAATTTTTTGAAAATTTTTTGTCTGTGTTTATCTTGTAGAGCGTTTTAAGTGCTATCTAATACTGTTAACTTATTTGTAATTAGTATATTCATTAATTTTATAAAATTATTTATAGATGACTTCTGAAGCGCCAACAAAAGAGCATTTGCGGGAGGTTCTGCTTTTCATGTTTAAGTGGAAAAAAAGTGCCGCCGAAGCCCACAGAATTATCTCTGAAGTTCATGGTGAAGATACCATTTCAATTAGAAGATGTCAAGAATGGTTTAAACAGTATAAAGAAGGAGATTTCGACCTCAGTATCTGGTGGGATCTGCTCTGTATCTGGTGGGATCAGAAGGGTGTTCTGTATTATGAACTACTCAAACCCGGTGAAACAGTTACAGCTCGTTACAAAGAGCAATTAGCCAACTTGGACCAAGAAGTAGCCATCAAACGACCTGAATGGGCTACAAGACACGAACGTCCCATACTTCTTCACGACAACGCCCGACCACATGTTGGAAAACAAGTTAAAAAGGAGTTGCAAGAAATGAATTGGGAAGTCTTGCCCCACCCGCCATATAGTCCAGATATTGCTCCTTCGGACTATCATCTGTTTCGATCGATGGCTCATGGATTGGCCGAACAGCGCTTCACTAAACATGAAGATGTCCAAAAATGGCTTGATGATTGGATCGCCTTGAAACAGCCTAAATTTTTTTTCGATGGTATTCATAAATTACCCATAAACTGGAACATGTTATTGTTAATAATGGTTGTTATAGTTAATAAAAGTTAAATAAAAAATTTTCTGAAATTTTAATTTTTTTAATCGTGAAAAAAACGCGCTTTCATAGGTAATCTAATACATACATACATGGATGGCCGCACAATATTCGGCTCACTTTTATACGTACCTCTTTAGCAGCAATTATCTGAGAGCTATAAAGAAGTTTCTTCTACTTTAGAGTGACGTTGATCCAACTACTTAGAGCTCAAAAAGGATGAAATTATTTTTTTCGTCTTAGTTTCACCTAATCACGTACCAAGTATGTACATACTCAGCATAGGTAACAAGTCGTTCCCGAATCCCGAGTCATCCCAACGTTCAATTCGAACTCAGTTCAGTTCCCTGTAGAATGAGAGACGCATATCCCGATAGTGAGTTCTACTTCAGCATAGGGTTTCCTTAAAGGCAGTGTTCACGATGATTTTCGTTCCCGAGTTTTTCACTCGAAACAATGCGTTGGCATCCAAGTGTTACCAAAATTACCAACAAACGGCGAGAAACGCATTAAAACGTCGTATTTCAGTGACATCATTCTATACCATGGACGAGTTGGCCGGTTGGATGAACATGTTCATGTGGTTGTCACCGGTGGAAAATTGGGTCAATCGAAAATAGAAGAATATTGTATGCAAAGCAGGATTAGTTAGGGCCCGGGGCAGAGAACGGAGCAATAGTGAGTTGGGAATTGCAAAGGGCGGGTCCACAAAAGCTTTCTTTGTCACAACAAACACATCCTGTGATACGCAAGAGGCGGGGTGATACATAAGGATTTCTTGTACTTCTGGTGCGTTTTTCTCAATTTCTACGTCATTTTAGTCCTACCCAGGGGCCACTTAATCAATGTAACGAATGTTTCAAAATCGAAGATTATCGTGAACACTGCCTTTAACTTGATCGTTTGAAAATGCTATACGAAATCAACCTACCATATTGGTACCGAGAACCATCTCCATTCATCCAATCACGAGTTTTCGAGTTTCCTTTCTCGGAGTATCTCTTCAGATGTAGACATATTCCATAGATCTTCCCGCATCTAGTAGTGAGACACTAGACTTCCCCAGCCTCCGTAAGCTTTTCTTCTTTCCTCCGGCTCGTCATTTCCCGTTCCCATTCGTTTGGCCGCCGATTTCCTTTCGTCGCAATTTCGCTAATCACAAATGATTGCTTTTAATTCCACACGTCGCTGATTATTTGCTGCGTGACGCAGATTCCTGGCGAATACCCTCCCCTCCCATCCTCACACCTCGAACAATACCCTCAGTCGCGACACTTCCCCCAGAAAACAACCTCATTCACTTGTCAGGAATCTTGGCGACGTCTACACCTCTCATGAATCGAGAGAACAATAAATTTCGTTCCTTAAAGGCAGTGGTCGCGATCAAATATGTTTGTCGTCTTTTTCTCTCTAAACCCTTTTCTGGGTCTCGAGTACATAGTACCACCTATAAGAAAAAATCGCGAAAAAAACCACTGTTTTGGGCCAAATTTGAAGCCTGAACTTTCTTGTCTTTTGATGGTGGACGAGCCCACTCCACATCATCGGCATCGATGATCTCTAGAATCAAGAACATCAGCTGGCTTGAAATTGAATTTCAGTATATTGATGTACTCATCTAGTCAAAAACATTGACTGAACTGCTTGCTTTCCTTGTTCAACTGTTTTAATTTAGTGAGTTTGCATTTATTTCTTCCTCTGAATGTCTATGATTTTTGACTGCTCGGCATGAGACTGCGATCTTTTTGGTCGGCGCTGTGCACGTGTGCACGAACTGGCTTCTTTGGGCCTTAGAAGCTGTAATCCTAGCCCGTTTTTCACCGCGCTGCCTTCATAGTTTTTCAGCTGTTTTCCACATAAGCTGATTTTTGTAGTTTTTTTTTCGATAACGTTTTTCATCGCGACCACTGTCTTTAAGGAATAGTTCTGAGCCAATGAATTCTTAGGTTGAAAGCACCTTTGAGATCACTCGCAAGCTTAAAGGCACAGTCCAACCTCAGAATCAAAATTTTGCTTTCCTGCTTATCTTGAAGAAAATTTTACGCTGATCACAATGGTGTCTCCAGAATCGCAGAAGTCTCTACGAACGGAGTTATGGCCTCTCAAAGATTCTGAATTTGAACGGCAAGAACTTCGCGGACGAGTTGTCTCGAGCCTGTCTTTTCTCGTTATTCGCAGCCGTCGTTTTGAAGCAGGTCACAAAATGAAGCCAGACCGAAAACAAATGGAAGAACATAGATTTTGAATATAATCAATCGCGCTTCTCTTCCCTATTTAGACCGGAAGCTTGTCGGTGGGCGTTACCCATTTTTTCTTCCATGGGGGCGGGGTCGACTTTTTCCTTGCTTTTTCTCGCTTATTTTAGCGAATTGAGATTTCGCGCTTGGCAGGGTTGCTATACACTGTGACCGGAGTATAATATCAAAAATTACCCCTGAGCTTGGACTGTGGCTTTAATCTGGTTTGTTACTTCTTGCTAGTTTTCCATACCCCGCTTTCGGGTCATCTGTTCACAAACAAGCTAGAAGATGTCTGACATCATTCCATTCGCCGTCAGGTTTACATTCAAGTCAGTCTCTGCAGCCGAAGATTGATCTTGTCTACTCCAACCCTGAATTCGATTCAACCGCAGCTTGAAGCAACAGCGGAAAGCCTGGAAATTAGGCGAGAGGCGACTAGCTACTTCATTTTTTTTTGTTAAATGTAGTGATGTCCCACCAATTCTAGGCTTTCATCAGAGAAACGTCATGTCGAAGGGGTGAGTGATTGGCTAAGTGCCGATGTCCTTATAATCGAGCATAAGCCACCTATTCATTCATGTCATCATCATTTTGTAGAAAGCCCTCCTTCTCAAAAACATTCGGACAGCATCAGTATACGTTTCCGAAATTCCTTTCGTTTCCCATATTCACCTAAGTATCCAATGACGATTCCTGTGACTAAGCGATCGTATAAGAGCGTAATGTACGAGATCGAATGTAGAGCAGCTTTCTGCAACTTAAAAGGCACAGTCCAACCTCGAAATCGCTTTCTCATTTTCTGCGTATCTTGAAAACGGTCCGACCCTGATTCCAATGATGTCTCTGGAATCGTACAATACCCCCTGGGAATGGAGTTATGAACCCTCAAAAATTGAGCTGCGGAATCATTGTGGACGAGTTGTCCGAGGCTTTTAACTTCCGCAATTTGCAATCTGTGTATGCGAGCCAACCTGAATAAGGAGAGAGTGAGGCTGAGAATGAAGCAAAAAACGGGGTTATTGATCAGAAGCCATTGCTCATCTCGCCACTATTGAGCTCGAAAGATTGTAAAAGGTGCGTGCCAAAGTGGTTTCCTGATGTGGGCGCCCCAGGGTGGCTTCTTCCTATATCTCGCGTAATTGACGGAGTCGAGAGCTCTCACTTGGCAGGGGCAATACAGAATGGGTCTACTTCACAATTATGTGGAAATCTCAGGTTTAGCCTCCGAGGTTGGATTGTGCCTTTAACCCATTCACGATCACGCCTTATTTTGGGTGACTGCACGTTCGGACCGCGTGCAATATTGCGTCACCATATAACGTGTCTCACCGGTGGGACACGCTGGCTTGAATAGCTGTCCCTTTATTGTGTATATATTGTAGCTAGCAACGATGGTCGGATAGTGTCAGAGTTTGAGCTTCCGAGACGCTTTCTTCATCGAAAAACAATTACTCAAAACCAAAACGGGGTCAACTGAGCCGCAACGCTTTCAGAAAAGTAAACGAGTTTCACACGATAGGCTTCTACCGAGCAACCTAAAAGCTTGAAATAGAAGGAAAAAGAAATCATGAGGTGCTTCTGGAGCTGCTCTACAGCCTTTTTTTCCTCTACTTCAGGCCACCTGATTTTAGAAAATTCTAAATATGTTGTTGCATTCGACATATTGATGGACCACAAGGTTTTTGTTTAAGTCTTGGGTAGGTCAAGACATTGATCATATGTAGGTTCGGCAGTAGCTTCCTGTGACGGAGAAATCGATTTTTGAAAAGGGTGTCCCACCGGTGGGACACGCGGTCCGAAGCGGTAGTCAACGCGTGTTCCACCGGTGGGACACGTGGTCGTGAATGGGTTAATGAGACAATTGCTCTAGCAAGTTTCATGTTCACCCAATGTGATCATCGGTTTAATTATTGCCCATACTCCTGCTTTCCTCGTGAGGTATAAGTTCAGTAGGAACAAAAAGCGAACATGTGATTTTGAGGTTGTCTATGCCGCAGCAGGATGCGTTAATTTCGACAAAAAAGCACCCTCCTTTTCGCTGGATGAGACCTGATCGCGCAGGGGGAGGGGGAATGGGGGAGGGAGCGGATTTCTAATTTGATTTGTTCTATGTTTAGTAGCGATAAGAAATCTCTTGACATGACCTTTTTGCGGACATTGTTTCTATGTACATATCTCGGCTTGCTCTAAGCAAAACTTGATGAAAGTTTAATATGTTATATGCAAAGCATCACAAACGTTGCTTTACAGGCCTAAGGTTTTGAATATGGAATCTATTCATAATATCGTGGTAATATCTCAAATTAGGACTATTTCCCCATATTCTCGCTACTAATACCTATCTCAAACCCGTTGCACTTACGGTACCGCGCAATTTTTTTTTGCAAAAAAATGGATTCGTGGTGTTTTCTGCGCTCACAAAGCGCCGTATCGCTATAACTTGTTTCAAAGTGGTTTTCTTTCAATTTTGAAGCCATTTATGGATTGCTTTCCTTGAGTTCTATACGATAGTCTTACGAAAAAAATCATTCACCTCTGGAAGTTTATCGAAAAATGCATATTTGTACCACAAAATCCCCCATTATGATTTGGTCAGACGGGCATGATAGCTCAAGTCTGTTATGCTTTGACCTGTGGTAGATGTAAATTTTAGAAGGAAATACACATACCAGGTTGTTCAATAAGTTTTGCCATTGGATAAGAGAGGGCGCTGCTACTTGCCCAAAATTTTTTGTTTTGTTGGTACACTCTTCATATTTATTTATTTATTTATTTATTTATTTATTTATTTATTTATTTATTTATTTATAGATACGTCGTAAACGACGCGACAAAACGTCGAATGAACAGATCTGGTGTAAATTCAACATACATATGAACGTATGTGAAGTTTCATTTCAATCTGTCAATTCATTCTTTGTTTACAAGCCATTTAGTGTCGCCGTGTCACAGCAATGGAAAAAATTGAATATCGTGCAGTGATAAAATTCTTACCGTATTTCCTCCAATAAAAGTACACCCCTATTTGAAGTACACCTCTATTAGAAGTAGATGTAAAAAAGAGGTCTGAGTATTAGAAGTACACCCTCTATTTGAAGTACACCTCTTTTATAAGTACACTTCTTGTCTCATAAAGGACGTGTCAACAAAATCGATATTTTGTTGGCATACCAGGTTGTTCAATAAGTTTTGCCGTTCGATAAGAAAAACCCAACTTTATGATTCAAAATACACTTTATTATTCAGTATAATCTCCCTGAACATTAATACACTTGCTCCAACGATCCTCCACTCTGTGAATCCCATCCCTGAAGTGAGAATCGGAAGGTCTGCGAAATACGCTTCAACAGCCGCTAAGACCTCTTCCTTTGATGGAAAACGCTTGCCACGCATAAATTTTTTAAGTTCTGGAAACAAATGGAAGTCGCCAAAACTGGGGGCCCAATCTGGTGAATACGGTGGATGCTCCAACAATTTGAACTTTAATTCATGGATTTTAGCCATTGTCAAAATGGTACATTGTCCTGATGAAAAAGGATTTTCTTCTTCTCAAACCGGGTCTTTTTTAACGAATTTTTTCTTTCAACTGGTCCAGAATGTTGCAGTAATATTCTGAATTAATTGTTTTACCAGCTTGCAAGTAATCCACAAACGAAATTCCTCTCGCATCCCAAAAAACTGATACCATAACCTTCTTGGCCGATTTCCGGACACGAACTCGTTTCGAAGCCGAACAACCAGGTTCACACCACTCTTTAGCCTCTTGTTGTGATTCAGGATCACGGTGATAGACCCAAGTCTCATCCATAGTGATGAATCGGCGCACAAAATCCACTTTATCTTTTTTAAAACGCTCCAAATATTGCTGAGAAAGTCGCATTCGAATGTGTTTTTGTTCCACTGTTAGCGAATGTGGCACCCATTGTGCACACAGCTTTCTAAAATCTGAAATTTCACTTAAAATATGGCTAACACTGCCTGATGAGATGTGTAGAGCCTCTACTTAATCTCTCTCAGTCAATCGACCATCTTCCAAAACCATATCCTGCATTTTAGCTATGATTTCTGGTGTTCTGGACGTCCTTACCGTGGATCGTCTTCAAGGCTTGTACGACCACGTTTAAATTTAGCAACCCATCTTTCTACTGTTCTAATTGTAGGTGAACAATCATTATACACTTTTAACATTCGTTCGTGAATTTCTTTTGGTGCTACACCTTCCAAAAATAAGAATTTTATCACTGCACGATATTCAATTTTTTTCATTGCTGTGACACGGCGGCACTAAACGGCTTGTAAACAAAGAATGAATTGACAGATTGCAATGAAACTTCACATACGTTCATATGA
Organism: Aplectana chamaeleonis; assembly: GCA_029168955.1. Classification (NCBI taxonomy): domain Eukaryota; kingdom Metazoa; phylum Nematoda; class Chromadorea; order Rhabditida; family Cosmocercidae; genus Aplectana; species Aplectana chamaeleonis. Next base: position 576,266 of record JAPDOI010000355.1, read on the forward strand.
AGAGTGTACCAACAAAACAAAAAAATTTTGGTTGAGTAGCAGCGCCCTCTCTTATCGAACGACAAAACTTATTGAACAACCTGGTACATACAAATTCTCAGTGTTATACTGGAAATCTCTGCTGGAAAATCTCTGCTGGAAATCTCTGCGAACAGCCTACCATCACGAATTCAAAAAATTGCCCCGAATAATAGAAGTACACCCTCTATTAGGAGTACAGCTCTAATAGAAGTACACCTAAAAGGGAAGGCTGAGTATTAGAAGTACAGCCTCTATTTGAAGTACGCCTCTAACTGAAGTACATATAAAATAGGGGCCTGAGTAGTAGAAGTACATGTATTTCTAAAAGAGAAAACACGGTATTTTTGGAAGGTGTAGCACCAAAAGAAATTCACGAACGAATGTTAATAGTGTATAATGATTGTTCACCTACAATTAGTACAATAGAAAGATGGGTTGCTGAATTTAAACGTGATCGTACAAACCTTGAAGACGCTCCACGTGAAGGACGTCCAAAAAGCGCATCAACACCAGAAATCATAGCCAAAATACAGGATATGGTTTTGGAAGATGGTCGATTGACTGAGAGAGATTTAGTAGAGGCTCTACACATATCATTAGGCAGTGTGAGTCATATTTTAAGTGAAATTTCAGATTTTAGAAAGCTGTGTGCACAATGGGTGCCGCATTCGCTCACAATGGAACAAAAACACATTCGAATGCGACTTTCTCAGCAACATTTGGGGCGTTTTAAAAAAGATAAAGTGGATTTTGTGCGTCGATCCTTAACTATGGATCAGACTTGGGTCTATCATCATGATCCTGAATCAAAACAAGAGGCTAAAGAGTGGTGTGAACCTGGTTGTTCTGCTTCGAAACGAGTTCTTGTCCGGAAATCGGCCAAGAAGGTTCTGGCATCAGTTTTTTGGGATGCGAGAGGAATTTTGTTTTTGGATTACTTGCAAACTGGTAAAACAAACAATTCCGAACATTATTGCAACCCTTTGGAGCAGTTGAAGGAAAAAATTCATGAAAAAAGACCCGGTTGACAGAAGAAAAAATCTTTTTTCAACAGGACAATGCACCGTGTCACAAGAACATTTTGACAATGGCTAAAATCCATGAATTAAAGTTCGAATTAATGGAGCATCCACCGTGTTTACCAGATTTGGCCCCCCAGCGACTTCCATTTGTTTCTAGAACTCAAAAAAATTCATGTGTGGCAAGCGTTTTTCATCAAATGAAGAGGTCATAGCGGCTGTTGATGCGTATTTTGCAGACCTTCCGGATTCTCACTTCAGGGATGGGATCCACAGATTGGAGGATCGTTGGAGCAAGTGTATTAATGTTCAGGGAGATTGTTCTGAATAGTAAAGTGTATTCTGAACCAATAAAAAAGTGTTTTTCTTATTGAACGACAAAACTTATTGAACAACCTGGTATTCCAACAAAATATCGGTGTCAAAAAGACTTTCTACACACATCATTGCATTCGCCTCACTGAGAGGAACACGAAAACTACTGGAAAAACTCACTACGTCAATCTTGACGTGAGTTATGACGATGCGGTGCTATGTGAGCGCAAAAAAACGCCGCAAAACGCTTTTTTTGCAACGAAATTGCGCGGTGCTGTATCTGCCATTAGAAGGTTTTTTTGAACAGTTGTATAGCCTTGTGAGGAAACATTTCCCATAAGATTTTCTTCGGAAATGAAGGTAAGAGTTGCACTTTGTCAAAGCCTATACTGTACAAGTTTTGGAATGGTTCTATGGCGAATAAACTTATAGGAGCGAGTTTTCTAGAATATGTGCCATTCTGCATATTCGTCGAAAATCAGAAAGAAATTTGATAAAAAAATTTTTCTAACAACATTATACAACTGTTCAGAAGTCTTCTTATGACATATACATATGAACATCTATTGTTTTTCGCACTTCATCCCAATTTTCGAGTACGATCCTCACAGAGATGAGGAATAACTTCTTGGGCGGGATTGTATTATGTCTTCCCCCTGCTCTATCTACGATTGAGATTCCAATTCTCATCCTCTATGAAAAGCTGTTTTTGATTTATGAACTTTAGTTTTTTTTCAACTCCTCTTGATTTTAGGATCCGCCTGCTGGAAATGCATTGTCTGGTTAGTTTCAAGCAGAAAATGTATCTATAAGATTCTGGGTCAATTGCAGGAAGTTGTCCTACCTTCCTTAGCTTTTGGCAAACCTGGAAACTTTGAACAGTTTTCAACGCTGAGTTTCTCTTACAGCTTCAAAACAAATAAATCCACTGAAACGGAAAAGGGCGGTGAAAAAGATCATTTCGCAACTTTTAGTTGAAAACCTTGGGTAATGTTGAAACGTAATTCTCCTGTGACAGCTGGTCTTTTTCTGCCGAATTACAAGCCAACTCTAGCTGGCTATCGTCATGCGTCTCTGAATCTGGCTCGTCGGCTCAATTGAAATATGCCTATGTTTGGGAAATGCTAGAGGCATATGATAACTTTGGATTACGATTATTTTGGTCGACTGCGTGTAACTTAAAATATCCTTCGAAAATTCCATGTGGCTGAGCTTTTTTTACAAGGTTGTTTCCCAGGTTTTCCTAGGACTTCTGCCTATCGAAAGCGGGTGCGATAGCTGCAAACTGAGGAATCGAACTACCCGAGATAATATTATTTTGAGATCTGCTGTTTCCCAGGGCATGATGTGGTTATCCGATTTTCTTTCACTATTCACGTAATCTCTCCTTCTATAAAAAAAGTAGTTTATAGTTGTACTTGTTGGCTCCACCTCATGACAACCGCACCATAGAACGACGCCTGGCTAAGGCTAATAAGATAAGTAAAGGGCAGATTGAAACGATTCCCAGTTCTCCGTTAGCACATGCACGAAAAGATTCCAGCTTCTCAACATGCAAACTTCTTAATCACAATTGTGTCGAGGAAGTCCTGTAATGTAACGAAATTGAAGCGGAATCTTACATCACTCCTTCAACTCTCTGCATTGTTGGTGTAATGGTTCACTCAGAAGCACCAATGAAGTTTTTTCTATTTCGGAATATTTGCGCACTGTGTATCCCCTTCAAGGGTGGTGGTCGTAAAGTAACCGAGGGCAAATGGGGAGGATATAAGGGCTGTCATTTTCGGTCACTTAAAGGTATCGTTCGCGCTGAAAACCAATTTCCATTTTTCAGGCTCAATTCCATGAATGGGCCCGGTAGACCACACTGGTAAACTTTGGCGCGTCAAAAACGTACCGTTATGAGGTTGGAAGGGGTTAAAGACGAGGAGTCGCCACAAATTCTCACCAGTCATCTAGCACTTTTTCATAGAATGTTGATGCACCCGTCAAACAACCTGAGAAACGGTTACGGCATAAACTCTACATGCAGAAAAACGTCGAAAACGACAGTGACGAGGCCTCCAGAAGCAGAAAAACTTCAAAAACGATTTTAGCGCGAAATTCAACTTCGTATTTACAATCTGTTCCAATTGATTTTGCTCTACAAATAAAGGTTTTTCATGGGACGCTTGGACATTTCCGTTCACTAGAGAGGCCAAGCTACACAAAAACATGAAAAAATAATATTCGGTTTTCTGCGCGTAAGATGCCTTTAAAGGCAGTGTTCACGATGAAAATCGTATTTCTGTTTTCCCACCTATCTTGAAAACGGCCCCATGCTGATTCCAATGGTGTCTCTGAAATCATACAAGACCTTCTGTGAACGCAGGTATGGTCCCTCAAAGATTGAGCTATGGAAACATGGTGGACGAGTTGTCCGAGGCTTGTAACTTCCGTCTTTTGCAGCTGATCTATGCGAGCTGACCTGAGTAAAGAGAGAAGCTGAGAATGAAGGGAAGAACGGGGCTAATGATTGAAAATCATCGCTTATCTCACGATCTCGAGCATTCATTTGTTCACGTCGGTGGGCGTGTGATGCGCTTTTGGGGTTTTGAATGCGCTCGAAGTTGCAACTTCGGGCTCTTTTGAGGCTCTTCCTGGCTCGTTTTCTTGCGTTGTTTCAACGTTAGCGTTACAGAGTGTCCCTCCACTACCCAATCCTAGTGGAATTTCGAAAACTTTTTTCATCGTGAACACTGCCTTTAAGCAGCGTCCATACGTCGCGAGAGCGGGCGTTTCCGCTGTTGTGCGCCTCTCGACGCTCCTCAGCGCTGGAGCAGCCGGTGCCCGCAATTGAACACAGGCGAACACCCTCTACCTCGTGTTGATTCGATTGAAAACTTTTGATCGGGTGATCAATTGCTCGAGTCGGCGCAACGGCTGATGATTTCCCACGGTTCTCGACTTCCGTGGTGGGATTATGAAAAACAAGGGCAGTAGTTTTGATACAGGTTTAATGCCACCTGCTTGAGTTATGGAGCAGTAACCTTGAAACTTGCTGCTTGCTTCGTGGTGCTGACGTGAGCGCGCGAGAGCGAGCGAGCGAGGGCGCGAGAAGGAGCGCGTGTGAGCTGCTAGCGAATCGTGTGCCCACCATGACCATTCATTTTGCGCAATCGCACGCTCTCGCCACGTATGGACGGAGCCTTAGGCAGCCCACTCTCTACGTCTGTGACGGTTGTCTCTTCTACTCCTGTGTGTACCCTGTGTGACCGTCAATCAACCATCGCCATGTGTGACTCCTGCCCGTCATCCCCACCAGGGATGTGCGGCAATTGCCGTTTGTTGTTTGCCGGCCATTTTTGGAACTTTTTTTCGTTTGCCGAAATTGTTGTTATTTTTCCGGCAAAACTCGGCAAAATATTGAAAAGATTAGCCGCGTGCTCGCGGCCATGTAGGCACTAGGAGTAATCCGATTATCCCTTGTTCGCTTAAAGGCAGTGTTCACGATGAAAATCGTATTTCTGTTTTCCCACCTATCTTGAAAACGGTCCCATGCTGATTCCAATGATGGCTCTGAAATCGCTCAAGACCTTCTGGGAACGGAGTTATGGTCCCTCAAAGACTGAGCTAAGGAAACATGGTGGACGAGTTGTCCGAGGCTTGTAACTTCCGTCTTTTGCAGCCGATCTATGCTAGCTGACCTGAGTAAAGAGAGAAGCTGAGAATGAAGGGAAGAACTGGGCTAATGATTGGAAATCATCGCTCATCTCATGATCTCGAGCATTCATTTGTTTACGTCGGTGGGCGTGTGATGCGCTTTTGAGGTTTGCCTTGCGCTCGAAATGGCAACTTCGGGCTCTTTTGGGGCTCTTCCTGGCTCGTTTTCGTGCGTTCTTTCGACGTCAGCGTTACAGTGTGCCCCTCCACTACCCATCCCTAGTGAAAACTGAAACACATTTTTTATCGTAAACACTGCCTTTAAAGGCAGTGGTCGCGATCAAGTATGCTTGTCTTCTTTTCCTCTCCCTTTTGTGGATTTCGATTAGTAGGACCTATAAGAAAAAATCGTGAAAAACCCGCTGTTTTGGGCCAAATTTGAAGACTGAATTTTCTTGTCTTTTGATGGTGGACTAGCCCACTCCACATCATCGGCATCGATGATCTCTGATATCAAAAACATCAGCTGGTTTTAAATTAAATTTCAATCAATGAACATTGGCTCATCTAGTCAAAAACATTGACTCAAGTGCTTGCTTTCATGGCTCAACTGTTTTTATTTGGTAAATTTGCATTTATTTCTTCCCCTGAATGTCGATGAATTTTGACTTTACACACATGAGACTGCGATTTTTCTGGGAGGAGCTGTGTACTTGTGCAGGAACTGGCTTGTTTGGGCCCTAGAAACTCTGATTCTAGCCCGTTTTTCACCGCTCTACCTTCCTAGTTTTTCAGCTGTTTTCGATCTAACCTGATTGTTGTAGTTTTTTTCTATCACGCTTTTCATCGTGACCACTGCCTTTAACCGTTATCCGGGGTTTCGGCGCATCTGTGGTGGTAGTTATCGGGTTTGAGAACGCGAGTTAACTCTCGGTAAGTTCGCGGTAAACTGCAGCCAATGCGAGCTTTTTATTTGACGATATTCAGGAAAGGGACCAGACATTGCTGAAATTACGCACTCGCATGCCATGAAAAAATTCCCCAAAAATGGTTCATTCTGTCTTTTTTGAAAAAAAAATATTGATTAAAAAAATTCTGAAGATTTTTTGAACTTTTTTCAGCTCGCGGTAAGTTCTTGCAAAACTGCAACTTAAAGGCATCGTACGCGCAGAAAACCGTATATTATTTTTTCATGTTTTTGTGTAGCTTGGCCTCTTAAGTGAAAAAAAGTGTCGAAGGAGCCCATGAAAAACCTCCAATTATGAAGAAAAGTCATTCGGAACGCATTGTAAATATGAATTTGAAATTCGCGCCAAAATCGTTTTTGAAGTTTTTCCGCATTCGGAGCCTTCGTCACTCGCATTTTCAAAGTTTTTGTGGAATTCGTGCCGTAACTGTTGTTCATGCTGATTGACGGTCTCATCAACATTCTCAGAAAAAGTGCTAGATGACTGGTTAGAACTGGTGGCGGATCCTCCTCTTTGACCCCTTCCAACCTCATAACCCTACGTTTTCGACGCGCCGAAGTTCACCGGTGTGGTGTGCCGGGCTCATTCATTAAATTGAGCACGAAAAATGGAAAATGGTTTCAGCGTGGAAGATGCCTTTAAGACGAGCCGAGAGAGAAAATGGAAATAGGGTGTGAATGGAGAAAAGGATGGATAGCTTTCGAAAAAGTCCTCCGGAGGAGGGACTCTGAGAAAGTATGCCGCGGCAGTGCCAGGAAAGCACCGCGACCCTCGAATGTGCCGCGATAGTTCCACTGTAGTACCGCAGCACCTCCGTGATGATTACTGTGCCGTGGAGGTTCTGTTGGAGTGTCTTGAGGGTCGAATAGGCCGCGATATTACCGCGACAGTACCGCGGCAGTTCCGTGTTGGAACTGCACGAACTCCGCGAGGGTGCATCTGCGAACCCGCGTCGAAAACGATTCACTGTTCTGTGTGGTAGGAGGAGATTATTGCTGGTTCAATAGCCCAAATTTGACGTAGCTACCGTATCTCCTAGGTCGCAATAACGGGGATACACTCTTTCCCTATCAGACAGAGGGCGTAAGCACCGCAGCTGTGTATTTTTGTTCGTAGGCCCACCCAGTTGTATTATGACTCATTTCATATGAGTTGCTCGCAGTCGGTCCAATTTTGTCAGAGCGCAGCCAACGATCGCGGTAACAGCGGCACCACCGAGGAGCAGCAGCGGAATCATCGCGGAGCCGCAGCAGCACTTTCGCGGAGCCACAGCGGCACTATCGCGGGGCCGCCACGACATTGCCGCTTCGGTGCCTGTAGGAGCCAAAGCCGCTTCCTCGAGAAGCCGCAGCTGGCATAAGTATTGAAAAAAAATTTACAAAGTAGAGCGGCACATCTGAATAACTTTTGGGTTGATCTAAGGGATGAGATTTTCTGCCGTTTGCCGGCTGCCGTTTGCCGGTCGTTTGTGCGATTTTCTTGCCGATTGCCGTTATCCGAAGTCTCAAAATCGTTTGCAGCACATCCCTGATCCCCAACCTTTCTGCGGCTCGGTCTATCAGCCCTCTCTTCGATGTCAGAACCGACAAATGATTACAAGGAAGCTGAGTTGTACGCAAAGCTCATGAACCCATGCAGAACTCGAATCTGTGTTCCTTGTTTCTCAGACAACTGGGGATTCTGATTCGGCCACGATAGGCTTCCGATTCGACTACAAAGTGCTGTGGGCGACGATACGGCATCCGGCACCATTCCGATTTAACCGATGGCCGAACCGCTTTTTTCTGCCGCGTCGGGGCGAACGAGAGACGTTTCGGCAAAGCTCCGCTTTCCCGTTTTCCACGAGAGAAACGGGGGCGGTATGCACGTACGCGGCGGGTTAGGTTGGGGTTAAGCAGGGTTTGAAGCGTCGGCGCATTTGATGATAGCGGCGCGAGTGCTGAAGGGAGGTTAGGCTAGCACTGAAAAATCTTTCCCTCGCAAACCCTCCCTAGGAGGGTAGGGCAGCCGAAACCCCGTTGAGACTCCAACTGTTGATTATCTCCAGCACTCGCACAGCAATCATGAAACGCGCCGACGCCCGAAACCCTGCCTAACCCCAGCCTAACTCACCGCGTACGTGCATGCCGCCCCGGGAGACGTCGGGGGTTGGCGCCGTATTAATCAGTTAGATTGGACCGACAGCCAAACGAAATTTCTTCTCAGCTCGATCAATTCCTCGCGCTGTCGTGAGCAGGGCTGTGCGGAAATATTTTTCAAGATTTTCGGAAACGGAAACGGAAGAGAAATGGCCAAAAAACGCCGGAAACGGAAATCCGGAAACGGAAACGGAAGAGACCAAAAGATTGGGTTTTCTTATTCCGTGCGGTAATTGCCGTATGCCGACTGCCCGTCTTGGGGTTCGTCGTTGCTGTTTAACAAAATTTTATTTTTTGTAGCCGCACACCTCTGATGTACAGCTTGTACCCCAGAAAACAGTCCAAGCGACACCAGGTATCGTTCAAGGCTGATCAGAAGTCAATTTTCAGATGATCAGCGACTAAATACTTTCTCTTCTTTCGAAGCATATTTGCCTATTGGAGTGGATATCAAACCATTGAATTTGAAAAATAAAATAAAAAAACTCTACGGCGACATGGGAAATTTTCTTATGATCTGCCTCAAACGAGCCTAGCCGCTGTCCGTGGTCACCTCCACCTGTCTTCGACGAGACTCCTTTCTGGAAGACGTGCAAAACCAAAACTATCTCGATTTTGTCGCTATCGTGGCGGTAAACAAGCGAAGAAGTGGAATCAAGAAGAGAAGTTACACGAAAGCATTGAATCTCAGAGAAAAAGATAAATATTTATTTCCAAGAAGAAATCCTCAAAAGGCGTGCAGATGCCTGCCACACCCATTTCGTGTCATCATTTTAAAGGAGTCCAATCTCAGGCCCCCAAACTTCGTGAATGATCTCATCTAAGCTCAGATATTCCCTTGAACACGAAGAGGTCCGATGTAAGTTTCAGCGTCTCATGAAACCTTCGAAAATCCTTGCCTAGACCCACTATCATAGATTGCGTTGCACCAATTTATTCCGTTTCCGGACCCGAAAACTCGGAAACGGAAGCGGAACAGAACAGCCCAAAAAACACCGGAAATACGGAAACGGAATTGGAAACGGATTAGTTCCGCACAGCCCTGGTCGTGAGGATTCGTATGAGTCTGCTAGGCGTTTTCGTTTGTCTTTTGCCTCGGACGAATTTTCCGGGGGGGGGGGGGGATTCCAGTATGCCAGAATTAACCAAGCTTCAGTATGGCTTGAATTTTGGTATACTGGGGCACTTCGAATGTCAGAAAAGTCAGATAGTTGAACTCTTTGCTGCAATCTCACGATGTATTCTAAGTTCCCTTGTTTTCTTACTTTCCCTTACGTTAGTTCAGGTAAATGTGCTCTCATAATTAATGAGAGAGCACATTTTCGTCTGCACATGTAGTTGAAATTTGAAATTACTTGAAAGTATTCAAATATTTGACTGAATTTGGGATAACCGATAGTACCAGTTCCAGTTTCATCAAAAGGTATAATTCTAATCTCATAGAGACATGAGAACGTGAGGGGAGCCTTCCCTCTGATATAATGCTTGGAAACAAAATACGGTTCTAATGCATTCTGATAGAGTGGCGGAATCTCATATTATTCGGCATGTTCAAAACATGCTTTCCGACTCTCTTGTTCTTTCTAGGAACCGACAAATATGTTCTGTTCTCTGGCCATTCCCATTGAATTCTTTTTGTTTTGTGGTTAATGATTTCTATATTTGACTTTTTCCCTCTCCTGATCGCTTTGTCTATTCTTCAATTTTCTTATCATTTGCGCCAATATTTTCTTTATTCTTAAATTCAACTCTTTTGCCTCTGGCGAAGCTCACCATTTTTGTTTGCGTAAGTTTTTTTGTTGTCACTCTGACCATTTTTTTCTTATTTTTTCTACTTTTTCCCTCTTCAGGCCATTATGGCTAGTTTTGTTTCGATTTCCTGGTTACCTGCAATAAATTTCTCCGGTTCTTTGACCTGTATGGACAATCCATTGTCCATACAGGTTCTGTACTCTGGCCATTCTCACCATTTTTCTTTTGTCATTGAACTTGGACCATTTCTTCCGTCTTCTACGGAGTCACTGATTTTTTGTGATGCATTCTGACATTTTCTGCCCCCTAGGCTCCCTAGGCAATGTTCTTTGCTTTTTGACCTTTTTTCTTCCTTTGAGCGACCGTCACATGTTTCTCCTGTTTCGTTTTTTATTTGAGCCTTTCTTCTGATTTTCACAAATCTCTCTGTTGTTCGCCCGCTCTCTTATTATTTGTTACATTCTAAGTTTCTCTCCACTTCCACTATTTTTTCTGCATTTTAATTTCTTTCCATCGTCTAGGCCCTCACACTAACTTTTTTTCTGCATTTTGACTTTTGTTTTGCCTTCTGGCCACCCTCAGGATTTTCTTCTGTTCCCCTTTTTCTGCTTTTTCGGCAAATCACACCAAGATTCTTCTGTTTTCTGGCTTACAACTATTCTTTCATTTATTTTCTGGCAGTTTTTGCCATCCTGCATTCTCTATATTCGTGTACTCACCCAGATGATGTATACTTAAGATTTCGAGTGAATTCTGGCATATACTCCAAGGTTCAAGAGATTTCTCTTAAAGTGGAGGAATGCATTAGAAGAAAGCAATTCCTGCTTTTCAAAAGTAGATCACACTTGGTCAGAAGGCCAGTTTTAAATTCGAGAAATTTGACATAGTAAATGGTAAAATTAAAGGCAGCGTACACGCTCGCAAGCATAGTCGAGATAACAGCATAGATAGGTCCGCACGGCCCGTACTATGTCGTCAACGACGTTTGAAGCGCTGAGAAGTGTCCAGGACGACAATATTTGACAATGTTTGAGCAATCTTGCCTTCCACGCCCGTATTTTCACACCCCTTCGAGTAACAGAATTAGAATCGATACTTGTGAAAACGTGTGATAATTGAGAGTGATAGCACTATCGAATGGGAGCGCACGAGAGAAATAGCTTGGTTTACTTGAGTATAACATGTCTGCATACCTATTAACTCTCGTCCACTTTCAAGAATGCCGCTCTACTATGGCTGACCTCTTAAAATGGAGGATTTTATCAGTGCACAAACATGTTATATTGAGGTAAATCGAGTTTTTTCTCTACTGCACTCCCTTTTTATAGTGCTATCATTCTAAGTTATCACATGTTTTCTCAACTATCGATTCTCATTATGTTACTCGAAGGGGTGTGAAAATACGGGCGTGGAGGGCAAGATTGCTCAAACATTGTCAAATATTGTCATCCTGGACAGTTTTCAGCGCTTCAAACGTCGTTGACGGCATAGTTAGGGCCGTGCGAACCTATCTATGCTGTTATCTCAACTATGCTTGCAAGCGTGTATGCTGCCTTTAAGCTATCCCGAAGTCTCATGTGTACTTGTTGGTTTCTTCTACGAACACCAGCACCGAATCCAGACCCTTGGACTTGGAGAGGGAGATGTGCGAAAACTTCTCCAAGCATCCTTAAAGGCAGTGTTCACGAAGAAAAAGTTTCCCCTTTTTTTTTGGCTAAAACGTAAGATTTGGGTTCCTATAAGAAGATTAAGAACGGAAGTGCGACGAAAAACGGCCGGTAAGTGGGTGAAAATCTCGTGGGCCAGCCGACCCATTTGGCCACTCCGCCCACGTCCTATAACAGTTCCCCTGAATTTGTGGGTAAATGAGCGGTGGTTTCAGATCAAAAGCCCCGTTCTTCCCTTCATTCTCAACATCTCTCTTTACTCAGGTCAGCTCGCACACATCGGCTGCAAAAAACGGAAGTTACAAGCCTCGGACAACTCGTCCACAATTTTCCTTTGCTAAATTTCGAGGGGCCATAACTACCTTTCCAGGTGGTCTTGCACTATTTCAGGGACATCATTGGAATCAGCATGGGTCCGTTTTCAAGATAGGTGGGAAAACAGAAAAACAATTTTCATCGTGAACCCTGCCTTTAAGAGGCAACATCTTTCAGTTCGACCGAGAGTTCTGTTGCCTAAAACATGGCCTAGCCATGGGATCAGGTATCGCACCATTGTTAGCTGTTGTTTACTTTAATAAGATAGAAAGAAGATCTTTTGACACTTCGATCGTGTTCTACAAACGCTACATTGAAGATGCAACTATTTGTCATAGAATCTGCTGCCTCCGATCTACACACCATGCTCAGGAATTTGAATTCGTGCGATGCGAATATCCAGTCCACAGCACAGTCCCCTGACGAAAATGGTTTCCTACCATTTCTAAACTCTGAGGTCCGAATCAGGCATGGCATCAAGGGTACTGTGCTTATCTGGGTCAAATTCCGGTCCGCAATTGCGTCTCGACCAGGCATGTGCGAAAAACTTCGAAACCGAAAAAACCGAAAAACGAAAAATTTTCGGTTTTGAATTCGAAAAATTCCGAAAAAAACCGAAAAATTTTTTGTCTTTTGAAACATTTTATTTTCGTAATTGCATATTTTGGACTGGAAAAACAAGGCAACGTAATCGAAGTGCTTTGAATAATGACAGAATTATGTTTTCTTGGTGACACAAAAGCATACCCAATCAGCGTATCAATGTAAGGAATTTTACCCTTGTTGCAGCGTCGAATCCTGGCAAAATTTTAGCGCTGAACACCTTCTTAAATTCTTGTGGTGAACTTCTTGTTTTAAAACTGCGGTGGTTCTCTGAACGATCACATCCACGTTTTTCACGTTTTTGATCTAAACTGTGGGCTCGAAGGTCGTCCCCAATTTCATGAAAAAATACCGAATTCGCAGAAGTTGAAAGTCGTGGGCAAGTCATAGATCAAAACGGAACAAACGTTGTACAGAGACGAACATCAATAGTTCTTGATGGATAGCACACTCTTGCGTGAATTTTTTGTGCTGTCATGTTGAATTTCAGTGTGAGCGATTGCGTCGTGGTCAACACTGACCAGTAGCTTAGTCTCTCGGCGCTATTGGACGGTAATGGCCGCGACGCAACCACATGCATTGAGTCGCGGTGTCTACATAGGGGTTACGTTCAATCAGTTTCGCTTGATGGATCTGTACTTGATGCCATTCGCCTAGAAAGTTTTTATTCGCACTTTTTTGGTATAGATCGATAGAGGGAGCAGGAAAATTTAGGTTGACTTCCGCTTGAAAATTATGGGCCTCCAAAGAGCGATTCTCCACGTCTTTTCCATGAACACCTTGAACGAAAACGAATTTTCCTGAACTTAAAGCAGTGTTCACAATAGATTGCACTTTTGATATCTCTTTCGTTTACCGAAATTCTGGTGCCCTATACAGCAAGGCATGCTTGAAGAAAACGCGGAAGCCGAGTTTTGGTGCTAAATGAAGGGCCACATTTTATTAAGTTGACTTTTGAGCGTTTGAGCGTGGAGGAATCAGCCGCTACGAAGGATGCTAAAGCTTATCTTGCTCGGATGAGTCCGGGCGGAGTAAAGAGCGGAGCGCTCAGTCATAGCAAAATATAACAAATACTAGGAGAGAAAGGTTCAAGCTTAAATTCCGTCAGCCGCGCACCTCTTTGTGGCGCGGCTTCTTCACCTTCAGAGCCGGCATGGAATACTTGAAGATGAGTCATACTGTTCAGATACCGATCAGCTTGTTAAATTCAAAACACTTGTCAAAAATTACCTACATTGTCGAGCAAGGATCTATTAATTGTTTTACGTTTTTTCCTTTCGAAACTTGTCATTTTTTTAAATTCCTTGATGTTTTCGATGTTTTTTTTTTGCCTTTTCTATGTTTCTACACTTCTGCAAGGGCGCGTAATAAAGTTAAAGTCAAAGTTATAACAGTGATAATCAAGCGGTTTAGCTCGCTCATCGGTATTTCCTTGACTTGAGTACTTCATGTTATCACAACCTCGAGGTTCTAGGGGCAGAAAGGCGACATGAGGAGTTTCGGTGACCTCAGAACGCCTGTTTGCATCCATTATTTAGCCATTCCTAGCTCTTTTAAACCATTTTTTCGTCACTGAGAGCATAGGAATTCTTCTCGCCTATCATTTCACTGCGGAAAGTCATCGAGAATGATTATCGTGAACGCTGCCTTCGAATTACCGATGCAGGTTATCTGCTATGCGGAATCGATTATCGTTATTATATTGGTGATGTTTCCGCCTGTCGAAATGTGTATTTTTGGTTTTTCGGAGAATTATTCCTGAAAGTTATGGCCATGCTCAAAAGATGCGCCGAGTCGTTTTAGTCTGCTGAAAAACAGGAAATTCAAAAAATTTCGGCTCCATCAATGTAATTTTTAATCGAAAGTGATGTAGTAGAAGGAACCGTCGTGCAAGGTGCAGATCATACGTTTGCTTCTGCTTGATTCTGGAATAAAGTCAGAGACGTGTGCAAACTTGCTGGAGACATCTGTAAGCAGCGAAGGATCGACTGCAAGTCGCATCAGAACCGCAAATTTCAGACCGAAAAAAACCGAAAAAAATTTAAACTTTTTCGTTTTTTTCGATATTGATTTTTTTCGCCAAAAAGGGCGAAAAACGAAAAAACCGAAAAATCGAAAAACGAAAAACGCACACCCCTGGTCTCGACACGCTTTGCGGCCGCACGCGCTCGAGTCAATCAAGTTTCCAGCTCCAAAGCCGACTCGATGTGGCTTTTTATACAGTTTTCTCTAATTTTGTTTAGTTTCCAGTTTCAGAAACCCACCTAGAGCCAACAGATCGGCTGCTGCGGCGCTGGAAGCTCTTCCGACTCGAAAGCGCGCGGCCGCAAAGCGTGTCGAGACGCAATTGCGAACCGGAATTTGACCCAGATAAGCACAGTACATACAATTCATCTCCGCATTCGCGTTCAGTCCGCAAATTGTACGTCGATTGCGAAAGCGTGCTGCGGCGCGGTGCGAGGATCCTCAGACAGGGATGTGGGATTATCCGGGCGGTTTTTGCCTTTGGTGCCCACCGCCCGGGTGATCCCACATTCCTGTCTGAGGATCCTCGCAGCCGCGCCGCAGCACGCTTTCGCAATCAAAGTGCACTTTGCTAACTGAGCGCGAATGCGGAGATGAATCGCACGGTACAAGAAGCCCATGCCAATATCGCAACAGGATAATATTCGTGCTGGGACTGCTTACAAGGGAACTGCTATTAGTCAGCCTGGCCATTCCGGATGAAATGTTTTTCTCTAGAACCGTTTTTGACGTAGAATCCGGTTTTGATCTTCGCAGCTGCCTAAACCCACTCTGAAAAAAAATTGAAAGCGTTTTTCACCAAATTTTCGCACCTACAATACCGCTCATAGGATTTGGTCAGAAATCGAGCGAGGTCGGGTTTTCGCGTCTTTTTCGTCTTTTTTGTATAACTCGCTTCAAAGTCAAATTTGAGTGAAACTAGGGAGATATTCATAATCCAGGCGTGGAGGGCTATCCAATGGTGTAGCTATTGTAAGGATTTCGTGGAGAGCCATGGAAATTTCGCAATCAACCAGCTCTCAATATACGGTAGACACAGGGAAACGCAGGCGGAGACGGTAGCGCACCATCAATCACGGTACCGTAATCACAAACCTGGGTGATTACGAAACTTCTGTAGTTCTCAACGTAATCACCACAAAGGCTAAACCATTGTGTAGCCCTCAACGCGAGGATCACAAATGTCTCCATAGTTTCGCTCAAAGTTGACTTTGAAGCGAGTTATGTAAAAAAGGCGAAAAAGACGCGAAAACCCGACCTCGCTCGCTTTCTGACCAAATCCTACGAGCGGTATTGTATTGTACCTTCCGGAACGCGCATTAGTCTTTGGAAAATCCGGAAACGGACATCATAATTGTGTTCAGCGCTCAATACTGCATTTCTGAGCTAAGTTAGGGTTAAGGCTTATTTTCTGAATTTTGTGCAGACTGGTAGCATTTCGGACGGATTTTCGGTTGGATGTTTGTCAATGTCAATTACAAGGATGTGGTATCGGTTCAGAAAAATGTTCCAGATTTGATTTAAAATCCCCTCAGGTATTCGGGGCGCTGATCACACATATGTGGTATTATTCGTTGATCTTCCGAAGTTTTCGACATGATTCGTTCAAGGCTTCCCATCGTGGGAAAATTTTATGGCAAATCGCGACTTTTGACAGTTTCCGGAGTGCTACGATAGATTTGGCTTAATTTGTCTCTCTGAGGGTTATTTGGAGTGCTGAGCACGAATCTGACGTCCGTCCGAACGAAATCCGTTTATCGATTTTTGGCAGACTACGGTAGATTACGTATGGGTGTACGGTAGTTCGGTAAAAGTCTCAGATTTGACTCAAAGTTTGTATGCGGGGGTTATTCGGGACGGTGAATACGGACTTAGTGTCCATTTGTCGATTTTCGAAATACTAAGGTAGGTTTTGCCGCCTAAATGGCATGGTACCTACCGTAACCTTCAATAAAATTCAGAATTCCGACAAACGGACTCCAGATTCATGTTCAACACCCTAGACTACCGCCGCATAAAAGCCTTAGCCGAATCCGAATTTTTTTCAAAACACCCGAAAAATTTCATGGGGCGCCCCTTACTTTGCCGTCCGGCTTTGAAGAACGCGTATAACGTTTTTCAGAGTGGTGTCAGGCAGCTGCGAAAATATTAATCGGATTCTACATCAAAAACGGTTCTAGAAAAGTACATTTCATCCGGGATGGCCAGCCTGACTAAAAATAGTTCCCTTGTTAGTCCCGGCACGAATCACCTTTCTTCCAGCACGATTAATAATCTGCAGTTGCGGACCGGAATTTAGCTCCGAAAACGACAGTATGAGAAAAAAGACAGGGCAAGAATGAACAAAAGCTCTGAACTATAAATCAGTGGAATCGAATCACTAGAAAACTGATTGTTGAGTGCTAATAAATTCACGTATTTGTTGAAGTGTGGGATTCTGATGGCCAAAACCAGGATGTTGACGTCAGCATCCTGTTAGCATCGATTCTACGCCCTTTACCCTTCATGGTGGTTACTGCGACGACGTCATCCTTGATTTTTCGAGCATGATGTCAAAGCCATATAGCCACAATGCTCCGAAAATCAAGGATGACGTCATCGCGATGACAGCTATGAAAGGTATAGAGCGTGGAATCGATGATTACAAGATGATGACGTCATCACTTTATTAGAATCCCTTCTATGAAAGGTGGGCCGAGCCACGACCCACGAAGGCGTGACGTCATCATAGAGACTGCAGTCCCGGCTATGACAGGTGGACCGACACACGATCCACGGAGTAGTTACGAAATCATCGAGACTGCAATCCCGGCTTTGAGAGGTGGACCGATGTCGAGCCGCCACGTTTCGGGTTGACCCCGCCCCTTTTTTCGTTTCGAGCCAGAGCGGTTCAACGGTCCAACCTCGTTCTGATAGCGCTCGAATCGAACAGGTACCTGACGCCCCATGTTTTCCACCGTCACGTGGCCTAATCGTCGTCCAAATCAGAAGCACGTGCCAAAACCCATAGGCGTCCCACTCGGCCACGACACGCGTTCCATTCGACTACGACGAGCTTGGACGACGAATGAGCCACCATGCTCTCGATTGGACAAGTTGATCGATCGCTCTATAGCTGATCAGGCGCCAATCAGCCAAACAGCACGTACAGTAGCGGTCATAAATCTATTGACATGGTCTTTTTACAAAAACTGTTCATCTCGGCCTAGGTTGGGCGAAACTTGATAAAACTTTAGTATGTTATAGAACATCGCAAACCTTGCATTAGAGATACACAAGCTTAGGTTTTGAAGTCACAGTTTTTAAATATGGAGTTTATTTATAATTTCGTGGCAAAACTTCAAAATAGAACTATACCCTCAAAACACATGTAGCTATTAATATCCCGAACCCGTAGCACATATTCTTCATTAGAAGCTCTTATCAACTGTTGGATAACCTTGCGAGAAAACAATGTCTATCAGAATTTTTCTGGAAATGAATTCGAAATGAAATTATGCAATTTTACGTCTATTAGGTACCTATCTCTCTTCGACTTTAACGAAAAAGAGCGAAATTCGTGCACCAGTTGTACCTTGTCAAAGTCCATAAAGCTACACATTTTAAATTGGTTCTCGAGCGATCAGTTTTATAGCGGTGAATTTTCGAAAATATCCCATATTCTGTTTAATTTTCGGTCTTCAGAAAATTTTTGATAGAGATTATTTTCTCTCAAGTTTATATTGCGGTTCAGAAGATCTTCTAATGGCAAGTAACTGCTACGGGTTTGCAATTGTAATAGCCATATTTTTAGGGAATAGTCCTCATTTGAAATATCGCCACGAAGTTGCGAATAAATTCCATATTTAAAAACTGCGACATCAAAACCAAGGCTTGTGTATGTCTAAAGCAGGGTTTGTGATGCCCTATAACATACTGAAGTTCCATAAAGTTTCGCCAAGCCTAGGTCGAGATATGTATAAAAACAGTTTTTGTAAAAAGGCTATGTCAATAGGTTTATGACCGCTACCTCAGACAAACCATCGCTCGGAGCGGGACCGGAGAGCAGCTCGAGCGGCGCTATCTCTCCGCTCCGAGCGAAAATTACCCATCTGTTCGGGCGACAGCATTCCCGCTCGGAGCGATCATCGGCCCCAACTGGCACTGCGGTCCCTGTACGGGCGATTTTCAAAATTTCCCCCTTGTTTTTCTTTATATCCGCCTCTTCTCGAGAGGTGCTTGAATGTCGCGGTCCACGGCAGAGAAATCCCCGCCTCGGTCCGCAACAAGGGCGTAGCCTTCGCTGAGGTCTGCAGTGAGGAACCACCCTCTCTGCGGACCGCGGCGAAACCCGCCCCCCCTCCCCCAGCTGTGAGGATCCCGTACCCCCCCAGAGTCGAAAATTATGCTGGCCTCCGGAGAGGGACTCCAAGTCACCTTCCATGGCTGGCATCAGAATGCCGAATGAGGACTCGAAAGATATGAGGCACCTTTTATACCGGCTGTGCATGTGATAAACACACTAGAACGTGATAATTCGCTTTACCATGTTTTCGATGTCTGCCACTGCACCACGCACTCTTCAACTCGGATGATGGGTCCCTCGGATGATGGGTAACGAACTCACGCTCGGGGAAATCGCAGTGGCTGTATTCGGGAAGGCGAAAGAAGACAGAAATTTGTCAGGTGATCCGATATGCCTACCTGAGTAGTCACAGAAAGCGAAAAGACAAGGAAAGAAAACGGAAACCGATTGTGCAAGGGGCGCCGTGACGGCTCGGATTGGCCTGCAAACACTTCATGACATCCTGCACACTTTTTCACGGCGTCTGATGTATTCCCAATCGGTTCCCGCATATTTTTTATGGCGTCTGACGCACTCCCTCTTGGGTCCCGCATACGTTTCACGGCGTCTGACGTATTCCCATTTGGGTCCCGCACACTTTATCCAACGTCCGCCGCACCGCCAATTGGGTCCCGTATAGTTTGTCCGGCGTCCGGCGCACTGCCAGTGGGGTCCCGTACACCTCATCCGGCGCACTGCCACTGATGTTCCACAGTTTATCACTATCTCTGGAGTTGGCACCGCTGTCGCCCCGAGAGCGACGGGACAGCGGCCGGGGGGGCACCGGGCAGGGACCGCTGTGCCAGTTCGCCCTCGGCCGCTGTCCGGGCGATGACGTCATAATTGGGAGGAGCCGGTGTCGCTCCGAGCGATGGTTTGTCTGAGACTGTATATACTGTACTGTCAAAAAGTCTATTCCGCTTTCGTTTTTCGACCAAAAGTCGTTTGTTAGCAGAGCAATCAGCTTCATTTTTTTATCAACACTACAACACAATGATAGAACGAATATACCATGAAATGAACTTTGAACGATCCTTACAACTAAAGTTATGAACAACTAATCAATTTCTTACAATGGAGGTTAATAAAAGAAGTTATTTTGAAAAAAAAAACATGAATACTAAACTAAGGCCAAAGAACGCAATACTACTATGTTTCTGAGTAGTATACATCTAATACTTGGTAGCCATACCGTTGAAATCGGTCACCGCCTGACACCTTCTAGGCAACAATACTCGGACGATTCTGAGCCCCGAGCCACCTGACAGTTCGGCTCGCGTTCCCTTAATCTCCGGGCCACTGCTGTTGCTGTACGGGCCACAGCTGTTGCTGTCCGGGCTCCTCCAGCTCGCCCTGACGGCAACAGCAGTAGCTCGGATAGCAGCAGCAGTGGCCCGGAAAATGGGGAAACACGAGCCAAACTGTCAGGCGGCTCGGGTCCGCGAATCGCCCGAGTAGAGGCAACAATGATGGCAAGACTCGGGACAGGAAGAGACTTCTAGGCTTCGAGTTGTGCGAACATTTCAGTCGCAGTTCGAGCGGTTTTGCCCAGAAGTGCCCGTCCTAATTCTGCCCAGAGATGTTCGATTGGATTTAGGTCCGGAGTCAGTCCATTACGCGGATGCGACGCTGGTCGAGCCAATCATTGACACACGAGATTCATGGTGAGGATCATGCATAAGATTCTCCAGTGTTCCCTTGTACATCTCCTTATCAATAGTAGAATCTGTACAGTGCAGGGGATCGACACCATTTGCGTGAAAGCAGCCCCATGCCATAACAGCGCCTCCACTATGTCTAACGGTGGGAATCTGATAGCGGGGATGCCCTCTAGAACCTACTGGACGTCTAACATGGTTTATTTCGTCAGTCTCAAATAGAGCATACTTGGCTTCGTCTGAGCAGATGACTTTAGACCACTATTGCCGAGTCCAGTGAAGGTATGGGTTTTTCTTCAGACTTTCACGTAAATGGTAACGGTCCCCTGCATCGCGTAGATGGTGCTATGGATAAGGAGGTGTACAAGAGCACATTGGAGAATCATATCCTTCCATTTGGACGAGCTGTCATGCCTAGGGACTTTGTCTTTCAGCAAGACAATGATCTTAGCCATGCTTCTCGCGTGTCAAGGATTGGCTCGACCAGCGCCGCATCCGCGTAACGGACTGTCTCCGGACCTTAATCCAATCGAACATCTCTGGGAGGAATTGGGACGGACACTTCTGAGCAAAACCGCTCGAACTGCGACTGAAATGTTCGCACAACTCGTGCAAGGCTACCAAGTATTAGATGTATACTACTCAGAAACATAACACCGTTTCGCTCTTTAGGTTTTCTCGAGTATTTATGTTTTTTCAAGATAATTTCCTTTATTAGCCTCCGTTGTCATAAATTGATTAGTTGTTCTCACATTTGGTGGTAAGCTTGGTTTTAAAGGCAGCGTTCACGATGATCATCCTCGTTGACTTTCCACAGTGAAATGATAGGCGAGAAGGATTCTAGACTCCCAGTGTCGAAAGAACGGTAGAAAACGAGCCAGGAATAGCGGCTGCAAACAAGCATTTTGGTGCCCCAGATACGCCTGGTGCCCCAGATCCGCCCCCTCAGAATGAACAAATGAAGACTCACATTACAGGAATGATCAAGTCAAAGAAGTGCTGATAAGTGAGTTGATCGCTTCATTGCACTGATAGGCATCATCCTTCTAGCGGTCAATTCCTCCACGCTCAAAAATCAACGTAAGCAAGGGAGAGCCTATTTTGCTCAAAAACGCGTCTTTCGTGTCCTCTTTAAGCATGCCTTGCTATATAGGGCACCAGACCTTCCGTAAACCGTGGAGATATCTGAAGTGAAATTCATCGTGAACACTGCCTTTAAGTTGATTTTGTGGTATGTTCGTTCTATCATTGTGTTGTAGTTGTGATGAAAAAATGAAGCTGATTGCTCTGCTAGCAAATGAGTTATGGTCGAAAAACCAAAGCGGAATAGACTTTTTGACGGTACTGTGTATAAGGGACGCCATCCCATAGAGAGCACTGTCGGCTTTTTGAGCCGCTCCAGAAAGGTGACTACGAGTCACTTTCTGGACAGTTTTTGACCGCTGAGGGGATGTCCTCCACAGTCGACAGCGAGGGAGCTTTCCTCGGCCGTGGCGAGAATGATGTCAATGTCGCGGACTGCGGTGGGGTGACCCCTTGCTGCGGGCTGTGACATGGACAGTATCCTTGTTGGGGGAAACAAGCTCCCGTCGAAGGGGTGTGATTCCGTCCCTAGCGCCACGTGCTTCTATCATAGAACGACGTGCTGTTGTGTGGGTAACTGGGGTGCGCCGAATGTTTTGCCACGCTGCGCCACGTAGTCCCTTCGAATAGGCCACGTGCTGCTTGGAGCAGCACGTGCTGCTGTGGGAGTTCCTTTCAACTTGACGAGTTATCCAGTTAGAAAGCGTACCGTGGCCAAATCGGAGCTCCCCAGTATCTGGGTTTCCGAGTGATCATGTCTCCACTTGGGCCCCGTGAGACTTGGCCGATCGGCTTGCCCTTTGCTATTTAGCCTTCGCCGGCTCTTTTCGGGCGAATTGTGATTTGGAACACAATGCTGTATGGCCCGTGTTATTCCAATTGTAAAACTCGATGCAGATGTACATACAGGGAGAATGGAATGCGTGAAAGGATTAACTACTCGCGGTACCGAAAAGTATACGCCGTCGGAAGCTTCAAAAGCGCGCCAAAACGACCGTATTAGAGCAATCCTGAGCCTCCGAAGGCGGGGAATTCCGCCCATTTTTCAGCTAAGCCCACCTCCTCGCCTGGCAAACGCTGGCTAGACGCCCCATAGTACCACTTACTTTTCGGACTCTAGCGCAACTTTCTCCATAATAGCCGACCTCCGGGCGTGACGTCCCCATGAAAAAGTAGCTTGATACTGAGCTACATCTCCACTGTGCAAAGTTCCGGGAAGCGACGTGTGGCGACGTGAGGCTACGTGCCAATAATTTTGAGCGGCTTTATACTCTTTGATCGATTTTATTTTTATCACCGGCGGCCGATTGGATTAACCTCTCTCCCCTTTTTGATTCTTTCATCTTGTTTCCTCAACTTGAAAAAAGCGATTTGTTTAAATCTTCGTCAGAAACTCGCTCACATGGGATGTTATGCTCCAAGCATTCCGGATATTGGCGGTAGCTTGCGCGTGTGGTGTTTGTAGCCCCTTTCCCTCAATTTCAGCCGGTTAAAGTCTGCTCATTATGTCAAAATCTCCTTACAGATTCTATATTTCGCCGTGAACGATCTCTCTCCGGCTTGCTTTGCCCTGACTCATCTGAGCGAGATAGGCTACATGCCTCGGCGGGTCATCATTCTACATGTATTCGACAGACACTGACATTCTTCCGGAATACGGTTATCATATCAACCCAGCTGGTATCATTATAGAAAATTGATAATTGTCTTCCAATCATTTCGGAAATTCACCCATCTTGGGCTATTTTTTGTTTGCCACATTGTTTTCATTCGTCTATTTGCGACAGGGCAGTGCGTAACTAAATTTTGGAGGTTCGGTGATCGTAAATCGTTATTGAGATCAAGTGCGCGTGATTTACATTTCAGGACGCCCCATAGCATATTTACTGCCTTTATCGGAACGAATTCCGGTCCGCAGTTGCGGAGAACAGCTGTTGCAGCACCACGATAATCGCGCTGGGACCAATCGTAACCATTCCAGAACCCGGTGGTCCCAGCACGATTATATACGGTTTGATCTATAGATTAGCGTTCATTTATTTTTCTGAAAATACCCGTAATTTTATCGATTCTCAGATCGATAAAGTAGCTGGTAAAAAATTGAACTCTTATTCAAAAATCTGATTACACCACCTTGTGAAGAATGAAAATCTGTTGGAGCAGTTTATAACACTATGCAAAACTTCTTTTCCCCAGCGCCGTGGACCTCAAAGCCTGGCTCACGCACTTTTCAGCACTTGCTTGAGTGCTTTTTGGCCAAAAGAATCCTTATCCTAATCCTGATCGCGGTGAATTCGCGGCAGACTCCGGTGCAGTCTGATCATGTTTGTGGTAGTTCCCGGTTCTTTCGATGTACTTCTGTGGTAAAATTGCAGAAATTTTTCGGCTCGCGGTATTTTCGCATAAAATTCTTGGTGAAATTCAGGATCGCGGTGAATTCTAGATAAATCCGCGGCATCTCATTCTAGACTAGGCTTCAGTACCTTCACAAGGGGTCGGCGTCCATATTTTAATGCCACTAGGCGCCAGTAGCGTTACAAGGCTGGTGATAATAGCTTCACAAAACTAGGCAACCGTAGCTTCACACCATGTCGGCGCTAGCAGCTCCACAATGGTAGGCGATAGTAGCTTGACATGGTCGGCGTCAATAGCTCAATGAATCTAGGCGACAATAGCTAGAGTTTCCCACCATCTAGCTTGACAAAATCACCATTGTCTAGCTACGACCTAGCCAATTTCAGACTAGTCGCCCCGGAGCTCCTCGGCGACAAATGAATTTCTCTGGGGCCACTAGCCAGCGTTCGCCAGAGTAATGACAGGAGATCTTCAAGCACACAGATGTTTCGAGTCTGACGCCCTGAAGACGTCAGGGAAATGAAAAAGATCAGAGCGGATGCAGTTATTCAAACAATGACCGTCCAGTTCCCGGTTCGCGACAACTCACTCATTTAACAGCGAGTCCGAGACCTTCAGACATTCCCAGCAGGCAGTCTCTGCTCCAAAATGATCGGAGCGGTTCCCTACGCTCATAGGAGGGAATCAGGAACGATTACCAGAGTTGTCCCATTGGCAATTGACCCACGAAAATTGGAGACACCTCAGGCTTCTGTCCACCCCACAATTCTGAAATGATTTTACGCTTTTGGATGTGAATGGCTATCGACCGGTTAAGAGTAGGCCAGGATCAGACGGATTCAGATGGTTTTTCGACCTACTGCGCACTTATTTGACACACATATCGTCTAGCACATCAGCACCCACCCGATTCGAGTGCTGTCTGCGCCCAACAGTCTAGCGCTCATAATAAAATATTGAAGTCGTTCCGAGAAAATTTCGTGTGAGGACAATCACTTTCTTTATATCAAAACATTTCGTACTTGAGCATCGCGACTGGCACAATTTCTCCGTCACTGACTTCGAAAGGCACCAGCGGGACAAGTGACACAACACTTTTCACGAATTTTGTCAAGAAAGCGGTCATTGGTTGAAAAAATGATTTGCTTTTTCATAGCTAGCTCCAAGGTGATCGAGATACAACTTAAAGGGCATGTTTGGATCCCTCGCTTCGACGTCCACCACACATAGGGCAGGTGTGAGAGCTGTACTCTCGAATTTTATATTTGCCAATCGTAACTATTCGTGCTCGATAAAAAGCACATTAGGCCCAATATTGAGTTGGGTCCAACTCAAACTTTTGTGCACTGCATACATTGCGAGCGTCGTCACAAGTAATGTAGAGTCGTCTCCGAAAGAGGATTTCGGTCTCAGTTCCAATCGCTATCTCTCATATCTAAGTTAATGAGAATATAGTATTGATGTTTTCGGTTTTCTCTCAATACGACCCCCATAAATGTTGCTCAACGGCTTCCAAAGTTGTACTTTTAGATTTGCTGGAATTTGAGATTTTTTTCTCATGCCTCTCAGTTTTCACTTTTTCCTTGAAGTGCTAACGAGTTTTCAGTCAGAAGTGAACACAGCACTTGAGGTATCAGAGAGAGGCCACTATATTCAACGCAGTGAATAGAAATAAATTTTCTGTGAATCTTGGGTTCCTTCCCTACAGCCAATGGAAATTAATGATTTGAAAGGAAAATCTGGCCAGCTTCTGTTCTTTTCTCACTCTTACATTTTGATGGTCCTCATCGGTTTTCGATCGCATTTCGACACATAGTCCATTACTAGCTTCTAAACTAACGTCACGTGAACTCAAGAAGGTATCCCCTATTTCCGAGTGAAATTGACCTCTGTCGGTCGCGATCGCGAGCTGCGTGTTCTCATCCACACTTTCTCTCTGTCTCTGCCCTCGCTTCGCGCAGGCGCGCGAAGGAACAAACTAAATTTGCATCCGAAATAGAGGATAACTCTCCGAGCTGGATTTTGCCTTCATCTGTGATCATAACTAGAAACAGCATGAAGATTTTTTGAGCTTTTTTTCAAGAGGTAATCTTCTTGTACCGGTAAGTACACAACTTTATCAGGCTACACTAGTCAGACTAAGGTGCTCGCTCTGGACACTATGGCTTGGTCAATTCGGTGAATTCTGAGGAAATATTCAAAATATGGACTTGTCATAACCCTCGGTAAACACTTTCCTGATAAGTGGGTCTAAAATAGTTATGGCGAAGAACCGAGAAAGCCCTCGTTTGGTTAATCTAAGGGCAGCATACACGCAGGTAGCGAAGTTACAGGCCATAAAACGGCCAATGTCTCACCGTCGACTGCGTAACACGCGCTGCGCGACCGCACGTGCGTCGGAAGCAGACGGGTTTCGGCCGCCGCGCGGCGGCCAAAACTCGTCGCGCGGCGGCCAAAACCCGTCTGCTTCCGACGCACGTGCGGTCGCGCAGCGCGTGTTACGCAGTCGACGGTGAGACATTGGCCGTTTTATGGCCTGTAACTACTAGAATGTTGATGCAGTTGGGAGTGTTCAAAATAAGCCAAAGAACCGTATCTCAGTGATCAACTTAAAAGCAGTGGTCACGATGAAAAACGTTATCGAAAAAAAAAACTATACAAAAATCAGCTCAGAAAAAAAACAGCTGAGAAACTATGATGGTAGCGCGGTGAAAAACGGGCTAGAATTAGAGTTTCTTGGGCCCAAAGAAGCCAGTTCGTTCACACGTGCACAGGGCCGACCAAAAAGATCGCAGTCACATGCCGAGCAGTCAAAAATCATCGACATTCAGAGGAAGAAATAAATGCAAATCCACCTAATAAAACAGTTAAGCAATGAAAGTAAGCACTCCAGTCAATGTTTTTGACTAGATGTGTACATAAATCCGAAGGTTCATTGATTGAAATTCAATTCGTCCACCATCTTGATATAAGAGGTCATCGATGCCGATGATGTGGAGTGGGCTCGTCCACCATCAAAAGACAAGAAAGTTCAGGCTTCAAATTTGGCCCGCTCAAAACAGTAGTTTTTTCGCGATTTTTTCTTATATAGGTCCTACTACTCGAGACCCAGAAAAGGGTGCAGAGAGAAAAAGAAGACAAGCATATTTGATAGCGACCACTGCCTTTATGGGTTTCCGTATTTGAAAGGCGGGGTCTTGCAGGAAAGTAGACGGATGACTACATTTTCAGAGACAGAATGGCACACCATTCATTTTGACATTTTAAAAGGCATGAGCTTTTTAGTACAAGGCAAACGAGTGTTCTTTTAGCGTTGCTATCTCAAGCAGTTCTGCGAGCGTCTACTTTGCCTGTAACAGTGGTATATGTTTCCTCAATGTTGAGTTTTTGATCTCAATTGTTCTCTATTCTCAGTGTCATGAAAGCGTTGAATCGAAAATTTAATTTCCTTTCAGTGCACGAGCTTGACTTCCATCACTGATGTTAAAGGCAGTGGTCATGATGAAAAACGTTATCGAAAAAACTACGAAAATCAGCTTAGATCAAAAACAGCTGAAAACTATGAAGCTAGCGCGGTGAAAAACAGGTCAGATTAAGAGTTTCTAGGGCCCAAAGATGCCAGTTCGTGCACACGTGCACAGAGCCGTAAAAAAAGATCGCCGTCTCATGCCGAGCAGTCAAAAATCATCGACATTCGGAAGAAGAAATAAATGCAAATTTACCTAATAAAAACAGTTGAACAATCAAAGCAAGCACTTCAGTCAATGTTTTTGACTAGATGAGTCCGAAGGATAATGTTCATTGATTGAAATTCAATTTCAAGCCTGTTGATGTTGTTGATATAGGAGGTCATCGATGCCAATTATGTGGAGAGGGCTCGTCCACCATCAAAAGACAAGAAAGTTCAGGCTTCAAATTCGGCCCAAAACAGTGGTTTTTTCGCGATTTTGATATAGGTCCTACTACTCGAGACCCAGAAAAGGGTTTAGAGAGAAAAAAACGAGAAGCATATTTGATCGCGACCACTGCCTTTAATGCGAGACAATTCAGAACATACTGAAAAACTATGGAGGCTTAGATTTAAAGGCAGGGTCCACGATAAATTTCGTCCTCGGTTTTTGGCCGGAAATCGAAAGTTCAGAGTCTCATTGGAGCACTGCGGTCGAAAGAACAAACAAAAACGAGCCAGAAAGAGCTCCATACGGCTCCGAAGTCCGCTCGCGCTAGCCCTTTCGCTCGCGGTCGAGTTTCTCGACGTGAACGAAGGAACACTCGAAATCGCGAAATGAGCGATGGTTTTCGATCGAAAGCCCCGTTCTTCCCTTCATTCTCGACTTCTCTCTTTACTCAGGTCAGCTCGCATACATCGGCTGCAAAAGACGGAAGTTACAAGCCTCGGAAAACTCGTCCACAATGCTTCTCTAGCTCAATTTTTGAGGGACCATAACTCTCATCCCAGAAGGTCGGGTACGATTTCAGACACATCGTTGGAATCAGCATGGGACCGTTTTCAAGATAGGCTGAAAAACAGACGAACGATTTTCATCGTGGACACTGCCTTTGAAGGCATCGTACGCGATGAAAAATATACTTGGGGTTTTGACTCTTTCGTGTTGTGATATCCCTATAGTGACTGAGGGTTGCAAAAAGCCCCCCTCAAAACGTCGTTTTCATAAAAAACCCATTTCAAGAAAGCTTGAAACAAATTTGGAGTTCCCGCCGACATCAATCTGGTATAGTTGCGCGAAGAACGTAAGGAACACTTCTACGATTCGTTCCTTGGCGCAGCGTAGGAAACAACTCACCGAGGACGCCATTCAGACGAGCGATCCTTCTTTCTTGAACGAAACTAAAAAGGGTTGAAGGCATCGTACGCGATGAAAAATATACTTGGGTTTTTGACTCTTACGTGTTGTTATATCCCTATATATAACCTGCTGCGTCCATTGCTGCCAGCTGCTTTCAATCGATGCCGAACGCGAAATCGAGTGACGTGTCAATTGCGCCCTACGACGCGTCAACGCACGATCGCCAGCAGCGACCACGGAGTTTTGTTCCTTGAAACAACGGATCGACCCCAAGGCCCCCAAAACCCAAGAAGCCCTTTCGAGGTAAGCGAATCTCCATTCAGAGGCGATTTTGAAACTCCATACTTTCTGAGTGACATTTTTATGGCCCACTAGTCCGACTGAACGCAAAAGCTGGAATTCGGTTTTCATCGTGTACGATTCCTTTAAATCTGATTTAGAAACTCGAAAACTGGCTTCTGCTCCAAATTTCGGTGTTCGTGCTAGATCGATGGCGAATATAACTCTTAAAAGACGTTTCCTCTTTTCTTTTTAGGGCTACTACGTACGAACCTGCCTTCCAGTATGACTTTTTCTATTAACTCCTGCATTTTGATTTGTTCTCTCTGCCAAGAAGTTCTCTGAACAAGTTCACAAATACTTAATTGTTTGCGTATTAGCTTGATAAAAAGCTACTAATAATGCAGTCTTCTTCTTTGTTGAAGAGACTCGGCAAGACTGTAACAATTAAGTTCGTTTAAAGAAAGGGTCGAAACGAACTTTATTGCCTAATAACCTGATGAAAAATTGCCTTTCTCCCATATCAAACTTTCAATTACCATAACACCTTTGAAATTAAAACCTCATTACACTTGTATTATTTTAGAAAGTGCTCTAATGGCAGTGTACTCTTTATCGTCTATGAAAAAATCCTAGTTCTCACGACGAACGGCGATGCTGCTCGCTCCATCTGCTATACGCTCTCTCGCTATCTTTCACCTCCGCTCCGCACCAGCACGCGTAGAAACCATGAGAATTTCCCGGTTTTACAGCTTATATAGGAACTGCGTACCGCAAGAAGTCATTACGGTCATCACTAATAGGGCGTAAATCGTGTTTCTTGCGAAAACTAGGTTCTAGTGAGTACCAAATCATCATGTATGCACTCCTGCAACTCCATACAATGCAGAGTGAACTTTTTTCACTCCTCTTCCCAGGTGCACTGGTTTAAATCGAGTTCTGCAACAACTCTACATACCTTCTAATAAGTCAGAGCCCGGCTCGTTCACGTTTTCTCTTCGTTACTATTGAAACCTCGGTTGTACTTCGTTCGGAATACATACATTCTGGAATCTTCAATTTAAAAGCCGATTTTTTTATGGAAAGGCCCATAACCAAAGAAGGAAATAATATTTTTCTCCTTGTGGGGCCATTGGGTATCGAAAGATAGGTGTATCTACATAGATTGCAGCCTATAACTGGAAAACACATTTGGAGATAAATTTAGTCACCAGTATGCTTATTCCGCTGGGAAAATCTTGCTCGCCATTTTCGCACCAATCGCACCAACCGCTATCTTTTCAGTGTTCTACAGAGGAAGCGAAACATCCGCAGTTAGTCAAAGTCCCATCAAAACAAGTAGCGCTAGCATTTCGCCCATCTATAGACAGAACTCCTTGCTCGATCCGCTATGGTTCATAGCAGCACTTCCAATTGGGCATTTGGTAATTAGTCTTCATTAGAAGCTAGGCGTTTACGATGCGGAATCGCCTGCATTATGGAATGCTGGTCACTGATCGTTACCTGTCAGTACTGTGCTTCTCTGGGCCGAATTCCGGTCCGCAGTTGCGTCTCGACACGCTTTGCGGCCGCGCGCTTCCGAGCCGGAAGAGTTTTCAGCTCCGCAGCCGCCGATCTTTCGACTCTAGGTGGGTTTTGGAAACTGGAAAGTAAACAAAATTGAAGTACTTACTTACTTACTTGATACTTGATTGCCCGTTGTCAGCCGGCGATCGTCTCAGCGGCGGGCACACGTCTCTGAAAACAATTGAAGTAAACTGTATAAAAAAGCCACATCGAGTCCTCTTTGGCGCTAGAAACTCGACTAACTCGAGCGCGTGCAGCCGCAAAGCGTGCCGAGACGCCACTGCGGACCGGAATTTGGCCCAGATAAGCACAGTATATTCCTGCGATGCTCTCGGTTTGCAAAGAAAAATCTCAATGGATACCAAGCAGCTATCTTTTTCTCACTTAGAGAGAACCATTGTGGTTCTCGATTTATGTGCTGAAATTTCGAGAAAATTCCGAGTATATAGCATCTTTGAATGATTGTATTTAATTTGAAGCAAGCCGCTAATGTTGCAAGTGTTGATGGGAAATTTGACCTCTCAGAGGGCTACTCAGACAGTCGTTGTGGTTCGTCGACACAACAGGATTGCAAATAAAGATTATATCCACCTCTGTAGTAACTACTGCTAGCTGCAGGAGCTGCTGCCAATTAGCAGCACCTCCTGCTGCTTGTGCTGGGATACAACCCCTTTGTTTATTCTGGCACGCTTGAGATCGGCAGGAGGGGTTGAACTCAAGCATACGCAGGCATCCCCTTCATTAGTGACTGCTTACACTCTCCTCCATTAATTTGTCTGATACGAATGGACATTGCAGCATCCTTTTGTAGGACGGGACGGCGGCGGGTATTCAAGGCGGCCAGGCTCACCAAGGGGAGGCCGGTCCGAGAAGGTGACCTTTTGTCACTTTCTGAATCAATTTTGGACGCTGGGGGGTCGTCCCCATAGCCCATCGCGAGGAATGCTTCCTCGTTGTGGACCGTGGCGAAGATGATGTCCTTGTTGCGGACCGTGACAGGGATCATACCAAACACCGCTAAAGAGAGTGGTAGTCCTAATTCTTCCTCCGTTTGCAGAACAGGCTGTCGATAACGAGGGGTTGAACCCCAGCATACGTTGGCAGCATATGCTGCTGTTAGCAGCAGCTCCTGCTGACAACGAGGGGTTGTATCCGATGTTTGCCCTGGAATACATACCCTATTGTGTCGACGTACTACCCCACGACTGTCTGAGTAGGCATCGCAAGGGTCTAAGCAAAAATTCTTTATAGATCGTGATTACTCATTTTTCGCGAATTTTCTCGATTTGCATCTCCGGTCATTTCTGCTTTACTAAAACAGTTTCGACGGCGAAACCTAAGTGTTATGCGCAAGTCCCTACTCAACAATATTTTCCGTGGAATATCGATTGTTTTTTTTTCAAAAATTGATGAAATGGCAAAAAATAAAAATTTGAAAAAAGCAATCGATAATTCATGAAAAACTATCTTTGAGAAGAGACGTGCCCATAATACTTAACTTTGAAGTTTAGAAACTGATTTGATAAGGCACCGTAGTTGCCAGTTGACAAAATTTGCTACATACTGTGCTTACCTGGGCCTAATTCCGGTCCGCAATTGCGTCTTGGGCACGCTTTGCGGCCGCACGCGCTGGAGTCAGCAGAGTTTCCAGCGTCAAAGCCGACTCGATATGGCTTTTTATACGGTTTTTTCCGATTTCGATTGCTTTCCAGTTTCTAAAACCCACCTAGAGTCAACAGATCGGCAGCTGCGGCGCTGAAAACTCCTCCGACTTGGATGCGCGCGGCCGCAAAGCGTGTCGACACGCAAATGCGGACCACAATTTGGCTCAGAGAAGCACAGTATCATGTTGTTTCGACAAATTCTGCAAACGCTATTGCCTAGCCCTCTGAGGGGTTCTTCTATCAACATTCGCAGCTTTAACGGCTCGCCCCGAGTAAATAAAAGCACTCAAATATGCTTGAGATTTTCTTAGAATTTCAGCACCTAAATCGAGAATCTCAATGTTGAAAGAAGCACGAATAGGAAATATTCTACGCTTTCGAATGGTTACCGCACTTGACCAAAAGACCAACGCTGAAGTTTTAAAAATGCACAAGTTCAAAATTTAAGTTCAATTCTGGCCAACCTGATAAGTGTGAAACCTTGTAATTCACACTGTTGTACTTTTGACTAACGCTGTATGGTTGTGATCTCATTCATGTGACGACTCAGCGCAACCCCCAAAAAGTAGTCGGCGACCGTAGCTCACGTTAGTGTCTGGCTGACTGTTTTGCCTTGCACTCTTAAAGGCAGCATACACGCTCGTAAGCGTAATTGAAATAACTACGGAATTAGAATGGTATTGCACCGAACACAACGTCCACGGACTTTGAAGCGTCAAAAACGGCCCACAATGACGCTACACGAGTGAGAAGTTGGCCCCGCCCCTGTATCTGCCCTCATCCTGTATTCGCGTCTTCCACCGAAACAGGGGTGTTGGGCCGATCCCACCGTCAGCGACGTTTGTGGTTTACCTATTGTATCTATTCTACCGCCCACAATCGTCATTGACGGTGGAAATCGCTCCCCACTTCTGTTTTGAAGGAGGACGCAAATACAGGGGGCGGGCAGATACAGGGGCGGGGTCAACTTCTCACTCGTGTAGGGTCATAGCGGATCGTTTTTGACGCTTCAAAATCCGTGGGCGTTGTGTTCGGTGCCATGATATCCTAATTCCGTAGTTATCTCAATTACGTTTACGAGCGTGTATGCTGCCTTTAAATGGGACGACCATACCCTTTTATTTCCCTGAGAGTCGAATCTGTAATTACGCGTAAGTGGAGGAGTTTCACGGGTGAACCCCTCTCCTTGTTCTGGTTGTGTCACTCACTCATTTTGCACTGCTTCAAACCTGCTGACTAACATGGGTAGTTTGTCAGTAGAGTTGGAAATTCTCAACGTTTCCCACCCATCTCGCGCGATTACGAATCCTAGTCCCAGACTTAGAAAATCCGTTCCCTGTGCTAACGGTTTTTCCCGTTTTTGCCTCAACTTTTTCCCGCCCTCATTGTTGAAAATGTTGGAAAAACAGAGAACTCACTGAGAAGGACTGAGCTTGCGGTCGCGTGTTCCGCTTCATTGATAATGCGGCGAATAGTCTAGGCATTGTTCTCAAATCGAGCACATTCATTGCGGAGGAAGTCGCGTTCTCTTGAAAACCTCTACGCCATCTCTCGATCACCTGTACTCTACGCATGTATGCATAAAGGAGGACTTTCCCTGCTCTACCAGTCCCACCGGCGTTACACTCGCAAACTCTCTCGGTGCCGTCTGATGCCTTTTTTTCAATTTCCACTCATGGTGTTGCCAACTGTTAATATGCACCTTGTTCTCGTCCTTGAAGTGGCCTGTTTACCCACAGTCGTCAGAAGATCTCTCAAGATGGAGTCCTCATCTGATCGTGACCGCTAGACTATTCATTTCAACCGCGAAATGTCGTGTCCTGACTGTGCTCAGGAAATCAATGAGAATCCTGAAGTCGTCGAACTTCTCACTGTCCTTTCTCACCTATATATGGAAACTAATCAGAAGCATCCGCTTTATTCGTCCGCTCTCATTTGTCAGCCTGAGAACAATGACAGCTGTAACGTACCCTCGTCTAATTGTTCTCCTGACGTCTGCCCTCAGAGGCCTCCGTCCTCATTCCAACGGAAGAGGGACGCACCGCTCCTAAACCCTGTCGGAGACTGAAATATCTTTTAGGAGTATGCGTCAGCACTTTTCCTTTCTTCAACTAGAACTGGGGCAGTTCTTAACCAATTCACGACCACGCCTAATTTTGGGTGGCTGCACGTTCGGACCGCTTGCAACATTGCGTTACCGTATACGGTGTCCCACCGGTGGGCCACTTTTGCTCGAATGGCACACCACCGAAAAATCGATTTTTGTTTTTTTTGTTTATCGTACGACTGTCGACGTCAAAATCATGATGCCAAAGTTTCAGCTTCCACAAATCTTTCCTTCCAAAGAAATTACCTAAATTTTCAACTGTGTAGATAAGACCATTCACAAAATCATGTGAGTTCGTTGGAATCTAGCCGTTTGAAACATTAATTATCGTAGCTTACCATGATAGACATTGTTCTGTTCTTCAACTGACAGGAAATGCTCAGTGCAATCATATTTTTTCAGATTTCCAGTAATTTTTGCGTTAGCTACTCCCTCGCTTTTGCGGTCTATCGCATTCCGACGCGAGTTTTTTTTGTAGCAAACATTTTTAGCATTCTTTTTGACATTTGGACGAAGAAAATACTTCTCAATTGCTGATGGAAATGAATTTTTCTTTAGATCTTCGCCATTTTTCCTCGGCCACCCCCTAACCCCTCCGGTTCGGCGCCTTCTAGGAAGAGATTTCTTGTAAAGAGCATATTGAGCGTTTGTTTTTTTCATTCAGACGTAGAAAATAGTTCTATTATTACATATTGACTAGCGATGATTAGTGTAATACCCGTTTCATAGATTTTCACTCGTTGTCTGCTCTGGCACGTCCCCATTTTCTCGTCTGCTCCTCTACAAGGTAGTTTTCACCGAAGTTGGAGCCTCGGCCTACGATGTTACACCAACCGTTACCAAGCATCTGTGAACAAAATACGGGCGAAAGAAAAGCCGATTCTCTACGCGGGAATGGTGCGCAGTATCAGTAATCATATTTCTGTGATATATTAAATAGTGCTATACGATCTGACCACTCTTAGATGTAAGGATTGTTTCTCGAGTAATGGGTAATAAGAAAAGATTTGCCATTAATTACGTGTAAAATGCGATCTGTACTCATGTTTGCGGTTTTCGACCTGGCTGAATTCGAAGGGTCAGATATATTGTGATGGTGAAGCTGCCAGCGGACCACGAAGTTCGTGGTCGAGTCTAGAATAGGTAAATACATTGACCATAAGTAGGTTTAGAAACTCCTTGACGCGGTGGAGAAATCGATTTTTGAAAAGAGTGTCCCACCGGTGGGACACGCGGTCCGAAGTGGTGGTCAACGCGTGTCCCACCGGTGGGACACGCGGTCGTGAATGGGTTAAAGGCAGTGTTCACGATAAAAATAGTTTTTCTGTTTTCCAACCTATCTTGAAAATGGCCCCATACTGATTCCAATGATGTCTCTGAAATCGTACAAGACCTTCTAGGAACAGAGTTATGGTCCCTCAAAAATTGAGCTAAGGAAACATGGTGACAAGTTGTCCGAGGCTTGTAACTTCCGTCATTTGCAGCCGATGTATGCGAGCTGACCTGAGTAAAGAGAGAAGTTGAGAATGAAGGGAAGAACGGGACTAATGATTGGAAATCATCGCTCATCTCACGATCTCGAGCATTCAGTTGTTCACGTCGGTGGGCTTGTGTTGCGCTTTTTGGGTTTGCCTTGCGCTCTAAGTGGCAACTTCGGGCTCTTTTGGAGCTTTTCCTGCCTCCTTTCCATGCGTTCTTTCGACGTCAACGTTACAGTGTGCCCCTCCACTATATACTTAGTATCCGAATCACTCCATTTCGGATATCCGACCGTATATCCGAGATTCGGATAATCCGATATCCGGAAATTTGAAAACACGCATTATCTGAATCGAACCATTATCCGAAGGGTCGAAAATTCGGATAAAATCGAATAAAACGGATAAAACGGATAAAAATCGGATAAAAACGGATAAAAATCGGATAAAGATCGGATAAAGATCGGATAAAATCGGTTTAAAACGGATAAAAATCGGATAAAACGGATAAAACGGATAAAATTTGCGTAAAATCGGATAAAACGGATAAAATTTGCGTAAAATCGGATAAAATCGGATAAAACGGATAAAAATCGGATAAAACGGATAAAAATCGGATAAAATCGGATAAAACGGATAAAATTTGCGTAAAATCGGATATAACGGATAAAATTTGCGTAAAATCGGATAAAATTGGATAAAACGGATAAAAATCGGATAAAACGGATAAAAATCGGATAAAATCGGATAAAAGCGGATAAAACGGATAAAAATCGGATAAAACCAGATAAAACGGATAAATCGGTTCATTTTAGGTTGAATGTAGTAAACCGGTCCATTTTTTATATCAACTATTTGACTCACTTTTGTTTCCTCATTCGTGTAATTTATGTATATGTCCATTTCTCGTAGCTACTATTCTACTCATTGTGTGTGTGTGTGTGTGAGTGTGTGTGTGTGTGTGTGTGTGTGTGTGTGTGTGTGTGTGTGTGTGTGTGTGTGTGTGTGTGTGTGTGTGTGTGTGTGTGTGTGTGTGTGTGTGTGTGTGTGTGTGTGTGTGTGTGTGTGTGTGTGTGTGTGTGTGTGTGTGTGTGTTGCCTGAGATTTGTTCCGCTAATATCCGAAATTTATCCGAAATTATCCGACGGATATCCGTATCAAAATCGTTGGAAAAATGGCATTATCTGAATCGATCCAATATCCGAAAATTTGAAAAAACGCATTATCTGAATCGAACCAATATCCGGTAAATTTAAAATGGCATTATCCGAATCGATCCATTATCCGAGGAATTACCTTCGGATAACAAGTATACTCACTACCCATTCCTGGTGGAAACTGAAACACATTTTTTATCGTGAACACTGCCTTTAATCATCTCCACGTCAGTTCATCATGGAATTTTGGGATCGATGTATTGACTATTTATACTTCTGTGCCGTTTGATTTTCGATCGTGAAACTGTTCATTCGACCAAGGGTCCGACCAGTTTGTCGTCTTTTACGCTCCCAACATTTACACCAACGCTGTGCTCCATTCGATAGCAAGCAAGTGTTGCGAAACTTTGAACATCACAAAAGAATAAAGGCAGTGTTCACGAAGAAAAAGTTGCACGTTTTTTTTGGCTAAAACGTGAGCTTTGGGTCCCTCTAAGAAGATTAAGAGCGGAAGTGCGACGAAAAACGGCCGGTAAGTGGGTGAAAATCTCGTGGGCCAGTCAACCCATTGGGCCACTCCGCCCACGTCCTATAACAGTATCCCTGAATTTGTGGTTAAATGAGCGATGGTTTTCGATCAAAAGCCCCGTTCTTCCCTTCATTCTCAACTTCTCTCTTTACTCAGGTCAGCTCGCATACATTGGCTGCAAAAGACGAGAGTTACAAGCCTCGGACAACTCGTCCACAATGCTTCCCTTGCTGAATTTTGAGGGGCCATAACTCCGTTCCCAGGGGGTCTTGTACGATTCCAGGGACATCATTGAAATCAGCATGGGACCGTTTTCAAGATAGGCGTCAAAACAAAAAAACGAATTTTATCGTGAACACTGCCTTTAAGTAATCAAGATATGATGGCTAGGCAATTCAGAGGAGGATACTGGAATAACCTCGAGTATTCCTTTCCGCTAATAACCTTTTTTAGTTTCAAAATCAGACAATCCAACTCTTAGTGATTTTTCTTCTTTTCCTAGATTCAAGCCCACTCTATTTTCGCATTGGTTTGCCCCCATCATTCTACGAGGCTACTCAACAATAACAAATTGGTTGGTATGTTCAGCTACGTACATACATAGTAAGTGCGCCAAATCAAGTCGAGTGTAAAAAAAGCTTAACAATTGGCTGAATTTGTATAGATTTAGGTGATGGACCGTGAAAGGCTCTTGTAGAATGACAATTTGGTGGGATTGTGTATCTGACTTCAATAAATCATTCACATTTGCATGCGCTCAATTGTTTTAGTTTTCCATTTATCCAACAATAAGCCCTTTCTAACCACAATTCGTACCCAGCTGTTCGAATCCCTAAAATCCTTTAGTGGACTTACGGGTACTGACGCATGAGTGAGTAAGTGATTGAATGGCGTGGTATGATAGTGGGCTATCTCACAATCAAACCACGGTCCACAGTCTCCTTTCAGTTGAAAACCTTCGACCAACTAAAATATGGTCTATCCCTTGCTCACTCAAGCATCAGTCCCGACTTACGATGCTTCAAAGAAAGTGGGGAGCTCGTGCGAAGTATCGTCCTAGTTAATAAGCCCTCATTTGTAATTCCTCTCATTAAAGGCAGTGTATACGATTAATCTCGTTTTTGAGTTTCCAGTGTGAAACACTGGCAGATGATGAAGGTAATAGGGTCGAAGAAAGCAGCAAAAATGGGCCAGAATTTTTTTTTCGAAGATTTCGCTGGCTTACTATGCCTGCTTAGACCGCCCCCCCCCGTTTTGACGAGCTTGTGGCGCCGCTGGAATTGCCAAGCAACTCCGTCACGCCCAGCCTGATCGATTCGCGCTCATTTCGCCATTAGTGCGCGCTTGCGGAAAGTAGCACGGCGCGTAAGCTAGTCCGCGTCCAGAACCTGTGCATACTTTAAGCCTAGTTTTGACTGCATCGCTGCTGTTTTTCATCGCAGCGATTTCACACCCGCTGCTGCAACGATGTAGCAGCGGCAGCGATTCTGTTCATAGTGCATAGCCTCACGGATGATCGAAGAAATTCAATCAATCGGTCAAATTATCAATAACACTTTTCGACTCGGAAACACTGATCTTGTCATGTGAAATGGTCAATACTCACTAGACGAAACGAGTCAGTCGCTGGCAATCGCTCCATCGCTGCCATGATGGGCGCGATGCAGCGATGTTCAGCGACCATTGAGAATCGCTCTTCAAGCAGCGATGCAGTAAAACATAGGATTTCGTCGCCGCGACCCAGCGATGTAGGACGCTTGCCACGGAGCAATCACAATTGGAGCCGCTTTTCATTACGCGCGATGAAAAAGGAACAGTTGTCCCTCGCACGACCACCTGCAGTGAAAACTAGGCTTTAGAAACAGCTATTTAAGCTCATTCTGAGCGCTTTGCTTCACTGTTTCTTCACTATTCGATAGCCCACGACCAAACAATCCCATTTTTGAGCCGAACTTGAGTATGATAGTCATCGTGAACATTGTCTTTACTGATTTCATGGTAGGTTCACTAAACCAGCACCGTTTGGCGTCAATAGTGTCATGAGTAACACCTAGGATTCAGCAAACCAACCAGTTCAAGAAATGGCGTGTAGCCCCGAATTTGTGGAACCGCAGCGCTACTGAGCCGAGCATAATGGGTTAGGGCAATGGTATACCTGCGTCGCAAAACCTGCCGCTGTCCTCAGCGCCGGGTCCGCTATTGGTCAAATTTGAAATTGGTCCAGTCGCAGACCGGCCACTGAGAGCAGGGACAGACTGTGCGACGTGCGTATACCATAGGCCTTATTGCGAAGTCGCATCGGCGGCACCATTTCCTGTGACGTCGATATACAGTAGAGGGCAATTGTGTTGGAACACCCACTCACGAACAGCTCCGTCTTCTGCGTACTTCTCGGCTACAGGGTAAGGCATGCCTTGGTTACCGGCCAGTCGGAAGTGCGGCTCCCTATATGATGGAAATTTTCTCCCCCAACTCAAAGTGGTAGTAACTGTACCACGTATAGAGAGTAAATTGTACTGGAATTCAGTTATGAAAGCTGAAATTGGGAAATTATGAACCTTCCAAAAAAAAGGTTTTTTGGCGATACCTTTATTACGAAACACGTATTTTGCCTGTAGATGCACTAAGTCTAAACAGCGGTTTTTGACAACTTCGGCGCCACGGGAGACGCACTCATCGTTCTCCGCTCGGCCGTAAGAGGTCCGCGATTCATGATGACCTGTAAAGTCCCTGCGACCCCATTCCTCATGGCCCAGGGCTGCGGCCCCCCTTGGTTATGATAACCGAGGGTGCTTGACTCTGCTCGGCTAGAATCAAACGGCCAAGGGTAATTTTTATATTTCTTAGCGCATCGCTTTCTGCGTCAAGCTCCTGCTTGAAGTTCACCTCTATTGAAAGTAATTTTGAAAAAAGGGTTGGGAAATCCAAGCACATTTCGGTTTTCGAAAATTTCCTGATTCGGACCGTTAATGCATGAGATTTGCCGCCAGGAGAGCTTCTTGTTGGGTTTTGCAAAAGCTGCGCTTCTACGATCTCTCTGGGCGACTTGAGATAAATCAATATGGAAGCATTTTAGCATTGGCACAGCACTGAGCTCCGACCACAGCACGAATCATTAGATTTTTCCTTCACGTTCAGCACATGGTAGTATTTTTCGGGCGTGCCCAACCTCAGATCTCAAACAAAACGTTTTCCAAAGATGTTACAAAAGGTGTCCTCAGAGTTCATTCAATGGTAAATCGCCGTAGGTGTTTGTGCAATGAGTGGAAAACTACAGAAGGGGTCAAATTTAACCCTTTCCCTCGTTCAGATCGTCATTGCTTATTAATTATTCTGCGAGACTCGTCGCTGAGCGGAATTCCTAACATCGCGTGATATGAATTCCGGCAGCCTTCCTTCCTCTTCTTTGCGCCGATTTTTGAACCATTCTCGAACCATTTCCTGGCTATTTGTCCGAGCTGTTCGGATCATCTACACATCCATCTTCTTCTTTAGTCAGCCTGCCCTACTTTTTAATTTTGCTTTCGGCGTTGTTTTTTGTCTTGTCAAAAGTTCTCCCTACATTGACGCACTCTCAATATATCATGCGATGGCTCTCTATTCTGTCATTCGAGCCGGACTCTTCGAGCTATGTAACGTCGGTATGGATCGTGAAGAGACTTCGCGTTCACTGTCGAAGGTTGGCGCAAACTCGGCGCCATATGCTATAACATAGGTGCACCGAGTTCGCGCCAACCTTCAACAGTGAACGCGAAGTCTCTTCACGATCCATGCCGATGTTACTGTCGTTGTGTTTCTCGAAAAAAAAGGCGGCGGTGAAGTTCGCAGTTGTGTACAGGGCACGAATGAGATGTGACCTCACGCAATGCTCTCTGTAGACATCCAAAATGGCGGAGAGCGCCCCTCGACGACTGGCCGTCGCCCCTCTACTTGGTGCCGTAGACAGTCTATCCGCGGATGCGCAGTTCCCGTAGACGTTCCGTCGGAGAAAGGTCTCTATCCCCGATGCCGCGATCACATTCTACCAACATGCCACAAACCTGACTTTGTCGTCCCAGCTAAGCATTAGTCCGCCGTATGACGTCATCACTCGAGCGGTTTTGATATCTCCGTCAGAAGCTTAATCATGAATTTCGATTTTTCTGATTTCGATCTTCTGATTTTTTCTGTTGTCGATTATGAGGTGTTGTGCGGCCACGGACACAACGCATCCTAATATACCGTAGTTTGACCGAATCGAATGATTCGAATACTCGTTTGACTGAAAAAATCGAATTCGATTAATTCGAAAAGTATCGATTTCCGAATTATTCAGGAACTCGAAGAATGCCAATTCACGAGTTATTCAAAAAAGCGAATACTGGAAGTGTGATTTTCAAATTATTCGAGAAGTTCAAAATTCCGAGTTGTTCGGAAAGTTGAATATTCGAAAATCTACGTAAACAGTCGAATGAATTCGATAGTCGACTTTCTCGAATGAACAGACTTTAGAGAAAACCTAGGAAGAAAGGAGCTTCCAAGATTAGTTTCCGTCGTTCTCTTTTTCATATCGACTAGGGTCGCTTCAGTCCATAGAGGAGTTGAGCCCTTTTGGATCTACAATGTAGTCATGAAAAGGGTTCACAGAATTTCTTCAATGTCTCATGGTACAAGGGGAGATGCTCAGAGAAACTCACGGCCCGCCCGCGGCGGCAGATGAGCTCTCCGGACCGTCCGCGGCGCATGACGGGTTGGTCAAACGGCCCATCCGCGGCGCTGATTGTTCTCGATGGGGGTGATTCCGAGGCGCACCGGCAGTTGAACGACTCCACCCCCTCATCTCACTCACTCACATCTCGCTTGACCGCGAGCACGGCTTCAGTAGCAGACATGGAAAACATGGTAAAGCGAATGATTACGTGTTAATGTGTTTACCATGAGCACAGCCGGTATAAAAGGTGCCTCATCTCACTCGAGTCCTCAATCGGCATTCTGAAGCCGGCCCTGGAAGGTGACTTCGAGTCGCTCTCCGGAGGTCACAATATTTTTGGGCGCTGAGGGGATGGGGGATATCCTCACAGATGAGGGGGGGGAGGTATCCGCCGCGGTCCGCATGGAGGGTGGCTCCTCTCCGCAGACCTCGGCGAAGGTTACGCCCTTGTCCGGACCGAGGCGGGGCTTCCTCTCCCCTAGACAGCGACATTCACGCACCTCTCGAGAAAAGGCGGACTGGTCCTGATTGTGTCGGAGAGGAGGGTCGGCTGCGCCTGCAGGAAGATCCGCGGCGCCTGCAGGACGATCCGCGGCGCATTTCCCACGCTTTACCGGCTGCGAACGATCCTGCAAAAGCGCCGCGGACGGGCCGTGAATTTCTCTGGGTGGAAGTACTCTGCCAGCACGTAGCTAGATGCCACACATGGAAACCGCAGATGACTAGGGTTTCGGAGGCATCTAGTCTAATTTTTACACGAGAATTTACGTAAATTACGGGAAGTTTAGCCTAAGTTTGTGAAATTTTAGCTACAGCGCCCGCATATTCTACGTAAATTCTTGCTACGGCACCCCCATATTCTACGCAAATTCTCTTTACAGCACTCGGTCGATCGATCCACCCACTCTGCCAATTCGAGACTTGAGGCCTAAGCAAAAATGACTTTATGTTCATGTACAAGTGGGCATGAAGTCCTAATTTGCCGCGCTAAATTCACTGTATGGGTGAATTTGCCGCTAGGATAGGTGAGAATGGGGTGAATATGCCGCGAAAATAAGGTGAATGTTAAAGGCAGTGTTCACGATAAATTTCACTTCCGATATCTCAACGGTTTACGGAAGGTCTGGTGCCCTATATAGCAAGGCATGCTTAAAAAGGACGCGAAAGTCGGGGTTTTTTAGCCAAAATAGATAGGCCCTCTCTTGTTTACGTTGATTTTTGAGCGTGGAGGAATTGTCCGCTAGAAGGATGATATCTATCAGTGCAATGAAGCAAACAGCTGACTTATCAGCACTTCCTTCACTTAATCATTCCTGTAATTTAAGTCTTCAATTGTTCTTTTTGAGGGGAGGATCTGGGGCACGGGGCGTGTCTAGGGCACCAAAACGCTTGTTTGCAGCCGTCATTTTGCAGCTCCTGGCTCGTTTTCTACCGTTCTTTCGACACTGGGAGCCTAGGATCCTTCTCGCCTATCATTTCACTGTGGAAAGTCAACGAGGATGATCATCGTGAATGCTGCCTTTAAGCGAATTGATGTGAGTTTACTGCGAAAATGGGGTGAAAGCGTTGCAAGATTTCGGTGATCCTTTCCGGCCATGGATCCTAGCGGGCCGGAGCCGCCACGATCCACTGCGAGGTGGTCAGCCTTGCAGTGGAAACAAAATTAACCCCTTCACGGGGTAGATACTTCAGGAGCCCTCTCTATGAGCTCTACAATTCGATCACGATGCCAAGCAGCCAACTTCATTTTTGCCTGCAGCGTATCCAGCGCGGGTTTGCTGAAATTGTTTATCACATGCAAAAACAGACCGCACTCCTCGGTCAAGATTGATAATGATAGCTCACTATCACTCGCGGCAAATTCACTCTTTGCGCTGATTGATATCCGGCCGCTCAGCAAATTCACCCTTTGGGCGAATAATATAAGCTTTGAAGACGGCGCTAAAGGTGAATTTCACGCCTAATGATAATAGAGGGTGATAAAGACCGCTTTCCCCGAAGCATCAAGTCTCGAATTGGCAGAGCAGTCCTGATCCGTTCAAGAAAGGCGATTACAGCTGCGATCGACCGCATTGCCGTTTCTTCCCCACGCTCTGCAGCATCCCAGCGGTCAAAATTTCCCTTAGCAAGGTTTTCCAGAGAGCGGCACGGTGTTACCCTCCACGACCAGCCACAAAGTGTGAAGTAAGCACTCCGTGAGTTGACTGGTCCAACACTGTTCGAACGGCATCCCTGCGTTCCGCGTAGCCAGCGCGGGTTTGAGATTGCAATTCAACACAGGCTGTCGATAAATCCGTAGATTCTCGCTACAAAATTATAGCGAGAATATACGGGTTTAGCGACAGAGAGACCAATGTATCGAATTTAGCCTTCGTTTTTACGTAGAATACGCGCAGAATTTGCACCCTTGTACCGTCGACACAAGAATATGCGGGT
Organism: Aplectana chamaeleonis; assembly: GCA_029168955.1. Lineage (NCBI taxonomy): Eukaryota > Metazoa > Nematoda > Chromadorea > Rhabditida > Cosmocercidae > Aplectana > Aplectana chamaeleonis. The sequence continues at coordinate 620,865 of JAPDOI010000355.1, forward strand.
TTTAGCTATCGTAGCTTCCTTGAAGTGGGCAGGGTGGTCTATAGGTCTGCTGATCCACATGATTTAACCTTACTTCCTGCCCATTTTCGCCGTTCCTTCTTCATCGCTTCTCTTGAATCACCCTTAAAGGCATCGTACGCGCTGAAATCCACTTTCCATTTTTTATGCTCAATCCCTTCCTCGGGCCCCTGTGAGAACGTACAACGAGCTTGGCTGCTCAAAAACGTACCATTGTGAGCATAGAGGAAGTGGAAAGTAAGGAATTCCGTCAAAAGGGGCCGGCCCTTTCGTCAGTCATTTGGCACTTTCGCAATATTTGAGCAGAACGTCGTGTCGCTAAGTACAGGGCATGCCACTGTACGCTGACGCACCGTCGGACGGAAGTGGCATTATCGACTGGAAATTTCTCGTCACACAACGAGCGATTGCTTCCAACGCTGCGCCAATGGACGAATTGTAGAACTGTTCCTTGCGCCCTCCGCGTAACTATCCCGAGTCGATGCAAATTCAAATGATTTTCAGAAGTTTTTTTAAAACGTTTTTTCTTGTAAAGTTAATGTTTTTGAGCGGGCTTTTCGCTACCTTTAGTCACTATAGGGGGCTAACAACTCAAAAACGCTTAAAAACGAAACATGGTTTTCAGCGCGTACGATGCCTTTAAATTCTCGCTACACGGAATGAGGCGGCGTTACAGGCCGCGCTCTCGGAGGCATCTAGCTACGGGTTGTCAGAGTGCGGGCGGGGTTTATCCCTTCTTCGACCAACCGGGAGAAGTATCTCCACCTCCTAACAAGGGAAGTGCACAAAGCGTAGGTCGGATCTGCGCAAACCAATTGTATTGCTAGTATTTCTTCGACATCTATAGTAAGACTGAGCAGTACCCCGTCACGAGCCGCTGGTTCCGAGAAGCTATAAGCCCAAAACCGTCGTTTTTTTTTGTGATTTGTACCTTCCAAAACGCTCAGTAAACTTTTGAAAGTCTCAAAACGCACCTCATATACATGTTCAGCGTCCATAACAAGCCCTCTAAGCAAAGTTTGCGCGGAAGCACGTTTACCAAACTTTGTGCAGACTGATAGCGTTTCGGACTTGTATGGATTTTCGGTTGAGCGGTTACTGTTATCAATTAGGGGCTCCGAGAGCGCTTCAGAAAGATTTACCATATTTGACTCAAAATTCTCCCAAGAGGGTTCTTTGGGGCGCTGAACACGAATCTGAGGTTTGTTTGTTTGGGGATCTCCCGAAGTTTTCGGCTCAATTCGCTCAAAGCACACCAGTGGGTGGAAATTCCGAGGGCAACACGCCACTTTCGAGATTTCCGGATTTCTTCAATAGATGTGTCTCAAAATCATTCTCTGGAGAGTAATTTGATGTGCTTTACACGGATCTGAGGTCCGTTTGCCGATTTTCCACAGGTTACGGTAGATTGCGGTGGGTATAAGGTAGTTTGATCAATTTCTCAGATTTAACTCAAAATTTCTGTCCGGGGGCTATTCGGGTGGTGAATAAGAATTTGATGTCCATTTGCCGATTTGCGAAATATTTAGGTAGGTTTTGTCCACTGAATAGCATATTTACTACCGTAAACTAAAGTAAACCCGAAAATTTCGAGAAAAGGATCCCAGATTCGTTTTAAGCACCCTGGCCTACCCCTGCGTCTCAAAGCGATTCAAACTGTCAAGTTTTCGAGAAGTTCAGAATCCAAATTATTCGGAGTGTCCAATATTCGAAAGAACTCGGGAAAGGCTGGCCGAAAATGCGTCTCAACACGCTTTGCGGCCGCGCGCTTTCGAGTCGGAAGAGTTTCCAGCGCCGCAGCCGCCGATCTGTTGACTCTAGGTGGGTTATAGAAACTGAAAGTGAACAAAAGTGGAGAAAACTGTATAAAAATGCCATATCGAGTCGGCTTTGGCGCTGGAAACTCGACTGACTTGAGCGCGTGCGGCCGCAAAGCGTGTCGAGACGCAATTGCGGACCGGAATTTGGCCCAGAGAAGCACAGTAGATAGAGGCACCCTGGCCGCCGTGTATAGCGAACCTGCCAAGCGCGAAATTTTAAATCGCTCAAATAAGCGAGAAAAAGTCGACCACGCCCCCATGAAAGAAAAAAATGGGTGACGCCCATCAACAAGCTTCCGCTTTCAATAGGGAAGAGAAGAGCGATTGATTTTATTCAAAATCTATGTTCTTCCATATGTTTTCAGTCTGGCTTTATACTGTGGCCTCATTCAGAACGATGGCTGCGAATAACGAGTTAAAACAGGACCGAGAAAACTCGTCCGCAAACTTCTCGCCGTTCAAATTCAAAACCTTTGAGGGACCATAACTCCGCTCGTGGTCAGCTCTGAGCGATTCGGGAGACACCATTGTAATCAGCGTGAAATTTTCTCCGAGATAAAGGGGAAAGCAAAAAATCGATTCTGAGGTAGGACTGTGCCTTTGATGGCAGCGTTCACGATAAATATCGCACTCGAGTTCGACCCAAAAATGGAATTGTTTAGTCGTGAGGTAACTAATGGTGAGGAAACAGTGAAGAAAAACTTCCAGAATAAGCTAAAATAACGGCTTCTAACGTTCAGGGCGTGGACGAGAATCATGGGCCCTGTTGCCGTCCGCAAGCGCGCGCTAATCGCGGAATGTGCGCGAATCGATCAGGCGGGACGCGGCAGAGTTGCTTGGCAATTCGCCATCGAAAACGTTTGCGGCTCCGCAAGCTCGTCCGAACGGATGGCGGAGCGGGATAAGTAAACGCACCGGGTTAACTTTCAAAGCCGTTTTCATTGATTTCTGGCCCGTTTTCGTTGCTTTCTTCTACCCTACCCTCTCCAGCATCTGCCCACTTAGTGCTTCACACTGAAACCTCGAGAACGAGATTTATCGTGGGCACTGCTTTCAAGGGCAGCGTCTAATCTTCAGACATTTATTTTTTGCATCATCGACCGTTTCTTCAAAAATTTCCACAACTTTCTCAGGAATTCGAAAACGTGCAGTTGTGGGTTACGAGCAAATTTACGGAAACATTTAAGGTTACGCTGAAGCAATAGATGGAAGAGAACCGCAATTTTTTCCAAGAATAGCAGGATTGATAATGTAATGATGAATTTATATGATTTTCGGTGGTCTTCACTATGTGCTGGAATATGATAAGTTTCTCTTCGTGAGAGATTCCGTGAAAACATTGAAATGTGTCGGAAAACAGAACAGAATCAAAAAATCAGATATTAGAGCCCAATGCGAGAATACGGAGGAACTGTTGTGTAGTATGGTTCTGAAAATCCCGCCTGAAGGCGTCATCGCTGCGAGATTTCAAAACAACGTTCTGTAGAGTTGCCGATCGACCTCGAGAGCCGTAGACATCCCGATTTGACGTTCTGTAGACATCCACCCATATCTGCATTGACTTTCAGCAGTCAGCGGTATTGCTGGTCATTGGAATGTTAGGTAGACCGTCGACCCCTGTTTAAGAGCACACCGGAAGGCCCCCGCGTAGCTCTGCTTGTTCGCCGGCGATGACTCATTTTGGGCGGAACGACGGCCTTTAGACAACGGCGAATGTCTGAGTCGAAGTAAAAGTCAAGCGAAAATCTGTCATGATTTTTCAAAGTATTCGAGCGATCGAAATTTGGACATCCAAATCAATTGTAACATAGTTTGCTGTTTCAAGAGATTCTCTTCTAAAATATAGTGTTTAGTAGTCTCACATGCTTGCAGCCATTCTCCATTATTAGATGGTGAAAGAATTAATGACTATTCTGAAGGAACTAATTCTTATTTTTGTGGTCATTTGGAGATAACTGATTCTCTAGTGATTCCTCAATCTCAAAAAACCGTGACTGGAATTCGTAGCTTGCCATCAATAGAATCCGAAATTTCTATTAGGTCGGATTTCTGGGAACGCTGACCCTGAGATTTTGAATAATACTCCGAGATTACTTCCAGAAAGAAACATTTACGCAGTAGCACGCTACCAGCTGAAAATGCTCCTTCCCTTCCCACCCAATTTGACAGAATACTAACAGCTATTGAAAACTGGGTTCCTGTTACTATCGTCTTTCGATCTGAGGACGCAACAACTTTGTGGAGAACAAGAGTCTGGTCGCGTCGGCTCATAATCGGCAACTATCTACTTTTATGCACCCAATTCTGTTTCACATTTTCGATATGCGTCCCAACATTCTCATAATAATCTAGCAGGCCGTCTTTGTACTTCTGACCATTATATGTCTGAGCAACTTGTTTCACTGTGTGCTCACTCGGCTTCTGCAGACCGATCATGGAAGGTGACCTCAAGCTCCATCAAGGGAGTGCGCGATGGTCAGCTTCCAGGCCCCTCCCGGTGCTGGAGGGTATTCACAACCTGCAGCCAGAGCGACATCCTTCTTTCTAACTGTGGCATGCTTCCTCTTTGGCCACTAGCCAGCTGTCTGATCTGGTTCTCTTTCTTTTGACTCCAAGACGAACACCTGTGTCGAGTACTGCATTTGTAGCGGCCATGAAACATGAGAGTCTCGGGGAAAAGCCGAACGCTTGCTGTCCTGTTGGGCAACTACTTAGTTTGCCATTGTGAGAGATGAATTTTTCGAGTAGTCATTTAATTTTGAATGCCCAGTACACGCTGTTTGCCTTCAAATTTTTCGGTGAAAACTAGAATCCCTTCCACTCATTTAGCCCTTCCCTCCCCCTTTGTGATAAGTTGGAGACTAGAACCCCGGGTGCTCAATTTCAGAAATACGGTGTGCGAGATGTGAGCTGCATTCCGGGAGTGAGCAACGGGATTAGAGTTGTTTTAGGAGAACAGTCTGAAATCGCTTACTCCCCGTGCTAATCCATGCTATTCTCTATCAATGTACTAATAAGCTCGCCCAGTCGAGTCATCAAAAAGCAAAATTTTTGTTTCATGCTTAGAAGGTGAAATTTTTCCTCCTTCTGACCATTTGGAAACGTCTTTGATAGCTTTTTGCAGCGTTTTCCTGTTAGCTTTCAATGAAATTGTGTGAAGGTGTTGAAAACCGTCGGCAAACGCAGTCTACTCGGCATTATGGGAGGTCATGTTAAATTACAATTTATAAGGATAAATACTGATAAAAAGATATGCTCAGACAAACCATCGCTCGGAGCGGGACCGGAGAGCGAGTCGAGCGGCGCTATCTCTCCGCTCCGAGCGAAAATTAGCCATCTGTTCGGGCGACAGCAGTCCCGCTCGGAGCGATCATCGGTCCCAACTGGCACTGCGGTCCCTGTCCGGGCGATTTTCAAAATTTCCCCCTCGTTTTTCTTTATATCCGCCTCTTCTCGAGAGGTGCGTAAATGTCGCGGTCCACGGCAGAGAAATCCCCGCCTCGGTCCGCAACAAGGGCGTAGCCTTCGCCGAGGTCTTCAGTGAGGAACCACCCTCCCTGCGGACCGCGGCGAAAACCGCCCCCCCCCCACCAGCTGTGAGGATCCCGTATCCCCCTAGCGTCCAAAATTATGCTGGCCTCCGGAGAGGGACTCCAAGTCACCTTCTATGGCCGGCATCGGAATGCCGAATGAGGACTCGAGTGAGATGAGGCACCTTTTAGACCGGCTGTGCATGTGATAAACACATTAGAACGCGATAATTCGCTTTACAATGTTTTTTCATGTCTGCCACTGCACCACGCACTCTTCAACTCGGATGATGGGTCCCTCGGATGATGGGTAACGAACTCACGCTCGGGGAAATCGCAGTGGCTGTATTCGGGAAGGCGAAAGAAGACAGAAATTCGTCAGGTGATCCGATATGCCTACCTGAGTAGTCACAGAAAGCGAAAAGACAAGGAAAAAAAACGGAAACCGATTGTGCAAGGGGCGCCGTGACGGCTCGGATTGGCCTGCAAACACTTCATGACATCCTGCACACTTTTTCACGGCGTCTGGTGTATTCCCATTTGGGTCCCGCACATTTTTATGGCGTCTGACGCACTCCCTCTTGGGTTCCGTACACTTTATCCGGCGTCCGGCGCACCGTCAATTGGGTCCCGTATACTTTATCCGGCGTCCGGCGCACTGCCACTGAGGTCCCACAGTTTATCACTATCTCTGGAGTTGGCACCGCTGTCGCCCCGAGAGCGACCGGACAGCGGCCGAGGGGCGAACTGGCACCGGACAGGGACCGCGGTGCCAGTTCGCCCTCGGCCGCTGTCCGGGCGATGACGTCATAATTGGGAGGAGGCGGTGTCGCTCCGAGCGATGGTTTGTCTGAGTGGACGAACTTTTCTGAGTTACCTCAGAAAATGCATCCAGAGATTTTTTGCGTTACCTTCTTCCTATCTGCTTTCTTCGGGTTTTAGTCCAGTTTCTCCAGGACACCCGATTGAATAGGCCGATTTCTATCGCAACAGATTTGCGTGTTTTGAAAGCAGCGTACGCGTATAAACCGTGTCCGAGTTTAACGGTTTTGTGCAGGTAGGCCTACTAGATTGAGATTTATAGCAAATATGCCGCACAAAACGCTCAAGTTTCGGCGAAAAACTCGCTCAAAATTAAAGGAGCATTCAAGTTCCTTTTTTTTGCGTCTATCTTGGTGGGTCTTGTGTAATATACAAACGTCGGAGAATCGAACGTCTAGATTGGCTAAGCCCCTCAAATTCAAAGGTTGCATAATTCTTTTCGACTTTCTATTGTCGAAAATTCTCCAAAAACAAGAAGCTTTCAACACATACAATACCGCCGCTATCCAAGGGTAAAAAGTGGGCGAAGTTGGCAACTAAAGCGTCTTTCGACCACAACTCGCCACAATGTGCTCCGTTTAGAATTTCGAAAACGCCGAAATGTACAGCATGTTGTGATCTAGTCAATCGTGCAAAAATATTTAGGGAAATTCCGGAGGAACATAATTTTCCAAGGTAAAATATATTTTCATTTTGACCATGCTAGAGATCGCGTTTGGTTGCTTTTGATCGAATGAGCTCGTTATCTTGTGATAACATTATCAAATTTATAACACACCCCATCTTGAAAAAGCGTTTTCATAAGTAAATTCCGAAAGTTTAGGTTCCTGACAAAAGTAAAGATTTGGCATGGCCATTTTTTTTTTGAAAAATTAGAAATATGCTCAGTTAAAGGCAGTGGTCGCGACGAAAAAAGTTAACTAAAAAACTACAAAAATCGGCTCAGATCGAAAACAGCTGAAAAACTTGGAGGGTTGTGCGGTGCAAAACGGGCTAGAATTAGAGTTTGTAAGGCTCAAAGATCCCAGTTCGTGCACACGTGCACAGCGCAGCAAAAAAAGATCGCCGCCTCATGCCGAGCAGTCAAAAATCATCGACATTCAGAGGACGAAATAAATGCAAATTCGCTTAATAAAAACAGTTGAACAATGAAAGAAAGCACTTCAGTCAATGTTTTTGACTAGATGTTAACATAAATCCGAAGGATCATTGATCGAAACTCAATTTCAAGCCAGCTGATGTTCTTGATTTAAGAGGTCATCGATGCCGTTGATGAAGAGTGGGCTCGTCCACCATCAAAAGACAAAAATGTTTAGGCTTCAAATTTGGCCCGAAACAGCGTTTTTTTCGCGATTTTTCTTATAGGTCCTACTACTCTGAACACAGAAAAGGGTATAGAGAGGAAAAGAAGACAAGCATCTTTTATCGCGACCACTGCCTTTAAAAGGGGAAGGTAAAGAAAATGGAAAAAAGTTTTGAAATATTCCAGAGAATGATTTGGCGTAGAATAATTTGATTTTTGGGAAATGTAGTGAAATAGTTGAAAGTATGATTTGGCAGTCGAGTTTGAACCAACTATTGATAAGAGTTGTGCAAAACGAGAGATCGCATCGTATGAGCTTATCCGTAGAACATATAAAGCAAAATCACGCGCGCCATAGCTCACACAGTTGAGCTTACTTAACATGTGCTGACCGCCGCTTTACAGCTCCCGAAAGAATTTTTACTGCTTGCCTTATCACGCGTGATTTTGCTTTGATATGTTCTACGGATAGGCTCATAAGATGCGATCTCTCGTTTTGCACAACTCTTATCAATAGCTGGTTCAAACTCGACTGCGAAATCATACTTTCAACTATTTCACTACATTTCCCAAAAATCAAATTATTCTACGCCAATTCTCAGAAACATTTCGAAACTTTTTCCATTTTCTTTCCCTTCCCCTTTTAACTGAGCATATTTCTAATTTTTCAAAAAAATGGTCATGCCAAGTCTTTACTTTCGTCAGGAACCTGAACTTTCGGGAATTTCATTTATTTTTCCTCAAGGTTTCCTTTCTAACATAATTTATGCCTGGTGGTGTTAATTGAAAGTAAACCCACTAATGTCCTGCCCCCCCCCCTTCTATGACGTCCTGCGCACTCCAACTGATGGCCTGCACACTTTCTATGACGTCCTGCACACTCCCATCGATGTCCTGCACACTTTCTATGACGTCCTGCACACTACCACTAATGTCCTGCACACCCCCCACTGATGTCCTGCACACTGTCTATGACGTCCTGGATACTCCCACTAATGTCCTGCACACTCCCACTGATGTGCTGCGCACTTTCTATGACGTCCTGGATACTCCCACTAATGTCCTGGACACTCCCACAATGTCGTCCCCACTACCACTAATGTCCTGCACACTACCACTGATGTCCTGCACACTTTCTATGACGTCCTGGATACTCCCACTAATGTCCTGGACACTCCCACAATGTCCTGCACACTACCACTAATGTCCTGCGCACTCCCATTGTTGTCCTGCACACTTTCTATGACGTCCTGGGTACTATACTTCGGCGACTCGACAAAAATTTCGAATAATCGAGTTTTCGACTAACTCGATTTTTCAGAATTTCGAATAATCGAGTTTTCGACTAACTCGATTTTTCAAAATTTCGAATAATCGAGTTTTCGACTAACTCGATTTTTCAAAATTTCGAATAATCGAGTTTTCGACTAATTTGATTTTTTAAAATTTCGAATAATCGAGTTTTCGACTAATTCGATTTCTCAAAATTTCGAATAATCGAGTAGTCGAATTGACTCCATTTTTCGAATAATCGAATGATCAAGTTTTCGGCTAACTCATTTTTTGCAAATTTCGACAATTGAAATTCTAAAACACCTTATTTCGACTGTTTTACTCGAATCACTTTTCTTTTCTTTTTTCGAACCAGGAGCGTACCGCGATTCTGTCAGCCTCACCTCTTATCGTACTGCGTTCTATCACCCGTGCCGTCTCGGTGTTTTACCCGAACGAGTGTTGCTTATCAGATTAACCCAAAGCCATAAGGTAGTTGCCCGTGTCCTATTTCGCGCCGCTTTACAAATCTGCACAGCATGAGAGCGCTGGACCGGGGGGAACGATCACGGTAGCATCATGGTACGTACACAGGAATGACCACGGGTGGGTCGATCGAGTAACTTTCGCTGGACGGGGCGGATCGCGGGACAAGGGGAAGACGAGCGCCGCACAATCGCGGATAGCGGTACTGGCGCGAAGGATGCTCTCACAAGGAAACTATTATTAGTTGCTCTGGCCATTCCGGTTGAAGTGTACTTTCCCAAAACCGTTTTTTACGTAGAATCCAAGTGCGCTTTCCGAAGTTGCCTAAAACCACTCTGTTAAAAGTTATAGGCGTTTTTCGCGAGAGTTCCGCACCTCTTGTACGTTCCAAAACGCGCTTTAGCCTTTGGAAGATCTGGAATCGGACCTCTTAATAGGTGCTCAGCCCCCAAAACAACCCCTTGTTCGAAGTTCAAGTGAGAGCATATTTTTCGATTTTTGCACAGAGCGACAGCGTTTTCCACTTTCACGGATTTCGCGCTGAGCTTTTATTAATATCATGAAGAGGGCTCTGAATGCGTTTATAACAGTGCTCCAGATTTCACCTGAAATCCTCCCAATTCGGCTATTTGGGGCGAACCTGGGGTTTACTTGTTTACGACTGTCTACGACTCCGAAGTCTACGCCTTGCTTCGTTCAAAGGTTCACAGCATGTAAAAACTTCAAGGGCAGAACGCGACTTCTGAGATTTGCGGATTTCTACAATAGATGTCGCTCATATTGTTTTTCGAAGGGTGCTTTGGAGTGTTTAACACGAACCTAAGGTCCAGTTGACGATTTCTCACAGATTACGGTAGATTACGGCGGGCATACGGCAATTTAGTCAGACTTTCGCGGAACGGAGGCGATTCGACTCAGCATTCGTTCCTGGGGGTGATTCGGGGAGCTGAATACGACTTTGATAATCATTTATCGGTTTTCGAATTATTAAGGTGAATTTTCCCTCCTCAGTAGCATTGTACATATCGCAACCTATAGTATACCTCAGAATTTTGACAAACGGACCCCAGAATCGTGTTCAGCACCTTAGACCACCTCTACATACAAGTGTTGAGCAAAATGCGGAACTTTTTTTCAGAGCACCTCAAAAAATTCCATGAGTCCTCTTTTCGAAAGCTTTTCGAAAGTTCGGAGTTTTTCGAAAGCTTGCCTGGTCGCCAAGCTTTCGAAAACGCGTATAACTTTTTTTCAGAATGCTTTTAGGCAGCTGCAAGGAGCGCACTCGGATTCTACGTTCAAAATAGTTCTAGAAAAGTACATTTCATATGGAATGACCACGCAGACTAAAAGTGGTTCCCTTGTCAGAGTAGGACTGTTGGAACCAACACTTATTTTTTAATGTCCGTTAGTAAATTTCAAAAACAAAATTCCAATTCTTACGAAAACCGAACAAATTTCATTATTGGGGAGGAATACAACTCAGAGGGATCACAGCATAAGTGAGCAAACGAAAATCTCCCTTGGAGACTAGAACCGTGGAAATAGGCAGGTGTGAGTTTAACATTAATAATTCACCACATATAGTCGTCTATTTCGAGATCTTCTAAACTCATGGAGGAGTCTCCACCATCACGGTCCGCAAATACGTCTTCGAAAACTGGTGGCTCAGTTTCGGTTAACTACATGAAGTAATTTACCTGACGGTGATTTCTTTTGACTCGAAACAGTCGACTATCGAGTTCATTCGACTATTAGGGTCTATCGAATAATCGAGTCTTCGACTAACTCGAAATTCCAAATTTTGAATAATCGAGTCTTCGACTAGGTCGATTTTTTAAAATTTCGAATAATCGAGTTTTCGACTAAGTCGATTTTTCAAAATTTCGAATAATCGAGTTTTCGACTAAGTCGATTTTTCAAAATTTCGAATAATCGAGTAGTCGAATGACTCGATGTCGACTGTTTCAGTCGATACCAAGACTCGATGACTCGACTCGACATAAGTATACTGGGTACTCCCCCTTATGTCCTGCAGACTCCCACTGATGTACTGCGCACTTTCTATGACGTCCTGGATACTCCCACTAATGTCCTGCACACTCCCACTGATGTCCTGCACACTTTCTATGACGTCCTGGATACTCTCACTAATGTCCTGGACACTCCCACAATGTCCTGCACACTACCACTAATGTCCTGCACACTCCCACTGATGTCCTGCACACTTTCTATGACATCCTGGATACTCCAACTAATGTCCTGCACACTCCCACTGATGTCCTGCACACTTTCTATGACGTCCTGGATACTCCCACTAGTGTCCTGGACACTCCCACAATGTCCTGCACACTACCACTGATGTCCTGCACACTTTCTATGACGTCCTGGATACTCCCACTAATGTCCTGCACACTCCCACTGATGTCCTGCACACTTTCTATGACGTCCTGGATACTCCCACTAATGTCCTGGACACTCCCACAATGTCCTCCACACTACCACTAATGTTCTGCACACTTTCTATGACGTCCTGGATACTCCCACTGATGTCGTGCGCACTTTCTATGACGTCCTGGATACTCCCACTAATGTCCTGGACACTCCCGCAATGTCCTCCACACTACCACTAATGTCCTGCACACTACCACTGACGTCCTGCACACTTTCTATGACGTCCTGGATACTCCCACTAATGTCCTGCACACTCCCACTGATGTCCTGCACACTTTCTATGACGTCCTGGATACTCCCACTGATGTCCTGCACACATTCTATGACGTCCTGGATACTCCCCCTAATGTCCTGGACACTCCCACAATGTCCTCCACACTACCACAATGTCCTGCACACTACCACTGATGTCCTGCACACTTTCTATGACGTCCTGGATACTCCCACTAACGTCCTGGACACGCCCACAATGTCCTGCACACTACCACTGATGTCCTGCACACTTTCTATGACGTCCTGGATACTCCCACTGATGTCCTGCACACTTTCTATGACGTCCTGGACACTCCCACAATGTCCTCCACACTACCACTAATGTCCTGCACACTACCACTGCTGCCCTGCACACTTTCTATGACGTCCTGGATACTCCCACTAATGTCCTGCACACTCCCACTGATGTCCTGCACACTTTCTATGACGTCCTGGATACTCCCACTAATGTCCTGGACACTCCGACAATGTCCTCCACAATCCCACAATGTCCTGCACACTACCACTGATGTCCTGCACACTTTCTATGACGTCCTGGATACTCCCACTAATGTCCTGGACACTCCCACAATGTCCTGCACACTACCACTAATGTCCTGCACACTCCCACTGATGTCCTGCACACTTTCTATGACGTCCTGGGTACTCCCACTAATGTCCTGCACACTCCCACTGATGTACTGCGCACTTTCTATGACGTCCTGGATACTCCCACTAATGTCCTGCACACTCCCACTGATGTCCTGCACACTTTCTATGACGCCCTGGATACTCTCACTAATGTCCTGGACACTCCCACAATGTCCTGCACACTACCACTAATGTCCTGCACACTCCCACTGATGTCCTGCACACTTTCTATGACGTCCTGGATACTTCCACTAAAGTCCTGCACACTCCCACTGATGTCATGCACACTTTCTATGACGTCCTGGATACTCCCACTAGTGTCCTGGACACTCCCACAATGTCCTGCACACTACCACTGATGTCCTGCACACTTTCTATGACGTCCTGGATACTCCCACTAGTGTCCTGGACACTCCCACAATGTCCTGCACACTACCACTAATGTCCTGCACACTACCACTGATGTCCTGCACACTTTCTATGACGTCCTGGATACTCCCACTAATGTCCTGCACACTCCCACTGATGTCCTGCACACTTTCTATGACGTCCTGGATACTCCCACTGATGTCCTGCACACATTCTATGACGTCCTGGATACTCCCCCTAATGTCCTGGACACTCCCACAATGTCCTCCACACTACCACAATGTCCTGCACACTACCACTGATGTCCTGCACACTTTCTATGACGTCCTGGATACTCCCACTAACGTCCTGGACACGCCCACAATGTCCTGCACACTACCACTGATGTCCTGCACACTTTCTATGACGTCCTGGATACTCCCACTGATGTCCTGCACACTTTCTATGACGTCCTGGACACTCCCACAATGTCCTCCACACTACCACTAATGTCCTGCACACTACCACTGATGTCCTGCACACTTTCTATGACGTCCTGGATACTCCCACTAATGTCCTGCACACTCCCACTGATGTCCTGCACACTTTCTATGACGTCCTGGATACTCCCACTAATGTCCTGGACACTCCCACAATGTCCTCCACAATCCCACAATGTCCTGCACACTACCACTGATGTCCTGCACACTTTCTATGACGTCCTGGATACTCCCACTAATGTCCTGGACACTCCCACAATGTCCTGCACACTACCACTAATGTCCTGCACACTCCCACTGATGTCCTGCACACTTTCTATGACGTCCTGGGTACTCCCACTAATGTCCTGCACACTCCCACTGATGTACTGCGCACTTTCTATGACGTCCTGGATACTCCCACTAATGTCCTGCACACTCCCACTGATGTCCTGCACACTTTCTATGACGCCCTGGATACTCTCACTAATGTCCTGGACACTCCCACAATGTCCTGCACACTACCACTAATGTCCTGCACACTCCCACTGATGTCCTGCACACTTTCTATGACGTCCTGGATACTTCCACTAAAGTCCTGCACACTCCCACTGATGTCATGCACACTTTCTATGACGTCCTGGATACTCCCACTAGTGTCCTGGACACTCCCACAATGTCCTGCACACTACCACTGATGTCCTGCACACTTTCTATGACGTCCTAGATACTCCCACTAGTGTCCTGGACACTCCCACAATGTCCTGCACACTACCACTAATGTCCTGCACACTACCACTGATGTCCTGCACACTTTCTATGACGTCCTGGATACTCCCACTAATGTCCTGCACACTCCCCCTGATGTCCTGCACACTTTCTATGTTGTCCTGGATACTCCCACTAATGTCCTGGACACTCCCACAATGTCCTCCACACTACCACTAATGTCCTGCACACTACCACTGATGTCCTGCACACTTTCTATAACGTCCTGGATACTCCCACTAATGTCCTGCACACTCCCACTGATGTCCTGCACACTTTCTATGACGTCCTGGATACTCCCACTAATGTCCTGGACACTCCCACAATGTCCTCCACATTACCACAATGTCCTGCACACTACCACTGATGTCCTGCACACTTTCTATGACGTCCTGGATACTCCCACTAATGTCCTGCACACTCCCACTGATGTCCTGCACACTTTCTATGACGTCCTGGATACTCCCACTAATGTCCTGGACACTCCCACAATGTCCTCCACACTACCACAATGTCCTACACACTACCACTGATGTCCTGCACACTTTCTATGACGTCCTGGATACTCCCACTAACGTCCTTGACACTCCCAGAATGTCCTGCACACTCCCACTGATGTCCTGCACACTTTCTATGACGTCCTGGATACTCCCACTAATGTCCTGGACACTCCCACAATGTCCTCCACAATCCCACAATGTCCTGCACACTACCACTGATGTCCTGCACACTTTCTATGACGTCCTGGATACTCCCACTAATGTCCTGTGGCCGTATTCACAAAACACTGGGAGCCTCCCAGGAAGGTACAAAGTCCACCCGCTGTTGGACGAGTTTACGATCTAGGTGCCCGGCAGGTAGACAGCAAGGGTACTTGCTACCTGGCAGGTAGACAGGAAGGTTCCTATCCACCTAGCGGGTGGACGGAGAGAATAGTGGCTGCCTGCTACGTTGACCTTGCGTTTCAGAACGTGATCAGTATGTTACTGGCAGGCGGCGCGCGCTTGGCCCGTCCACCCGCACAGTCGAGGTCGGGCATGCTGTGCCCGCCGGAATGCATTGTTAGCGGGGTTGAAACACAGCAGTTTTCTACCCGGCGGTCTCCTCTTCGTCTCTGCAGGTGGCTACCCATGCCTGTCTCTGCTCGGACAGGTGGCGAAGAAGAGGCCGCCACCATTGAAATCTCGACAGAGGAGCCACAAAACTGGTGGCCATACGGCGGGTACGGGAAGGTTACGCCTCCTTCCTGCGCCCGTCGTTTCATGAATACGGCCACTGGACACTCCCACAATGTCCTGCACACTACCACTAATGTCCCGCACACTCCCACTGATGTCCTGCACACTTTCTATGACGTCCTGGGTACTCCCACTAATGTCCTGCACACTCCCACTGATTACTGCGCTCTTTCTATGACGTCCTGGATACTCCCACTAATGTCCTGCACACTCCCACTGATGTCCTGCACACTTTCTATGACGTCCTGGATACTCCCACTAATGTCCTGTGGCCGTATTCACAAAACACTGGGAGCCTCCCAGGAAGGTACAAAGTCCACCCGCTGTTGGACGAGTTTACGATCTAGGTGCCCGGCAGGTAGACAGGAAGGCTACCTGCTACCTGGCAGGTAGACAGGAAGGTTCCTATCCACCTAGCGGGTGGACGGAGAGAATAGTGGCTGCCTGCTACGTTGACCTTGCGTTTCAGAACGTGATCAATATGTTACTGGCAGGCGGCGCGCGCTCTGCCAGTCCACCCGCACAGTCGAGGTCGGGCATGCTGTGCCCGCCGGAATGCATTGTTAGCGGGGTTGAAACACAGCAGTTTTCTACCCGGCGGTCTCCTCTTCGTCTCTGCAGGTGGCTACCCATGCCTGTCTCTGCTCGGACAGGTGGCGAAGAGGAGGCCGCCACCATTGAAATCTCGACAGAGGATCCACAAAACTGATGGCCATACGGCGGGTACGGGAAGGTTACGCCTCCTTCCTGCGCCCGTCGTTTCATGAATACGACCACTGGACACTCCCACAATGTCCTGCACACTACCACTGGACACTCCCACAATGTCCTGCACACTACCACTAATGTCCTGCACACTTTCTATGACGTCCTGGATACTCCCACTAAAGTCCTGCACACTCCCACTGATGTCATGCACACTTTCTATGACGTCCTGGATACTCCCACTAGTGTCCTGGACACTCCCACAATGTCCTGCACACTACCACTGATGTCCTGCACACTTTCTATGACGTCCTGGATACTCCCACTAGTGTCCTGGACACTCCCACAATGTCCTGCACACTACCACTAATGTCCTGCACACTACCACTGATGTCCTGCACACTTTCTATGACGTCCTGGATACTCCCACTAATGTCCTGCACACTCCCACTGATGTCCTGCACACTTTCTATGACGTCCTGGATACTCCCACTAATGTCCTGGACACTCCCACAATGTCCTCCACACTACCACAATGTCCTGCACACTACCACTGATGTCCTGCACACTTTCTATGACGTCCTGGATACTCCCACTAACGTCCTTGACACTCCCACAATGTCCTGCACACTACCACTGATGTCCTGCACACTTTCTATGACGTCCTGGATACTCCCACTAATGTCCTGGACACTCCCACAATGTCCTCCACACTACCACTAACGTCCTGCACACTACCACTGATGTCCTGCACACTTTCTATGACGTCCTGGATACTCCCACTAATGTCCTGCACACCCCACTGATGTCCTGCACACTTTCTATGACGTCCTGGATACTCCCACTAATGTCCTGGACACTCCCACAATGTCCTCCACACTACCACTAACGTCCTGCACACTACCACTGATGTCCTGCACACTTTCTATGACGTTCTGGATACTCCCACTAATGTCCTGGACACTCCCACAATGTCCTCCACGATCCCACAATGTCCTGCACACTACCACTGATGTCCTGCACACTTTCTATGACGTCCTGGATACTCCCACTAATGTCCTGCACACTTTCTATGACGTCCTGGATACTCCCACTAATGTCCTGGACACTCCCACAATTTCCTCCACACTACCACTAATGTCCTGCACACTACCACTGATGTCCTGCACACTTTCTATGACGTCCTGGATACTCCCACTAATGTCCTGCACACTCCCACTGATGTCCTGCACACTTTCTATGACGTCCTGGACACTCCCACTAATGTCCTGGACACTCCACAATGTCCTCCACAATCCCACAATGTCCTGCACACTACCACTGATGTCCTGCACACTTTCTATGACGTCCTGGATACTCCCACTAATGTCCTGCACACTTTCTATGACGTCCTGGATACTCCACTAATGTCCTGGACACTCCCACAATTTCCTCCACACTACCACTAATGTCCTGCACACTACCACTGATGTCCTGCACACTTTCTATGACGTCCTGGATACTCCCACTAATGTCCTGCACACTCCCACTGATGTCCTGCACACTTTCTATGACGTCCTGGACACTCCCACTAATGTCCTGGACACTCCCACAATGTCCTCCACAATCCCACAATGTCCTGCACACTACCACTGATGTCCTGCACACTTTCTATGACGTCCTGGATACTCCCACTAATGTCCTGGACCCTCCCACAATGTCCTGCACACTACCACTAATGTCCTGTGCACTCCCACTGATGTCCTGCACACTTTCTATGACGTCCTGGGTACTCCCACTAATGTCCTGCACACTTTCTACGGCGTCCGGCACACTCTCAATTGGGTCCCGCACACTTTCTATGGCGTCCGGCGCACTACCACTTGAGTCTCGCACACTTTCTACGGCGTCCGGCGCACTCTCATTTGGGTCCCACACACTTTCTACGGCGTCCGGCACACTCTCATTTGGGTCCCGCACACTTTCTACGGCATCCGGCACACTCCCACTTGGGTGCCGCACATTTTCTACGGCGTCCGGCGCACTCCCACTTGGGTCCCGCACCAGGGATGTGCGTAATTACGACTAACGACTAACGAATTTAACGACTAACGGGCTTTTTGGGTGTTACGATTAACGACTAACGACTAACGAAATTTAAAATATTTTCGTAAGCAATCCCAAAATTCGTTAGAAAGTCAATAGTCATTCAAATCGCGCTCCAACCCAAGTCTCACACCACGATTGATCCATATTGCACTGTTGGTTGTTCTAGGTGAATGGTACAAAATACGATAGCCTTCAGTATTTATTATTTCTAATGACACTGCTTCGCAATTCTGAAACTCCCCCCCCCCCAATTTTAACATCAACCCAACGTTGGTCCGGAGCAGCGCTTCTCGACTTCACGTCGGTCGCGCACGACTCTATAGTAGGCTAGCTGAACCAGTCCCGAAACATGGCCGGCTCCAGCAGAGTTTTTTTTACACAGGGCACTATCAGAGGTGATAACATAGAGCGGTGCCTGCAGGCCACAGCTGCCCAACGACGGGAACAGTATCCGATGGTTGGATTGAAAAGGGTGCCGTCCTTTAATTTCCAGTCATAAATTCGAGATATGAGGTTTCTATAAAAAGGTGCTGGGACCTCTCAGTGTGTGGAATTCTCACTTGGATCAAATTTCTTCTTTCACCCTTTCCCCATTAAGGAAACAACCTCTAAACTGTGAAAGCGCGCGTCTCGCGACGCTGAGCAAAGAACAATTAGTGCAAAGTCGGTGCAAAGCTCCGTGCTGTCACCATCGGGTAGATTTCATATATCATCATATAGCGCAGAATAGAAAATTTTGCATCGGAAAAAAGTCAAAGAGTTCAAGATTTTCTCGGTTTCCCATATTGTTTTTTTCTTACCAAAAAAAAAGACAAAATCGATGAACACATACTCTCGAGTATTAGGCTTTCGTCCCTATTTTCAATTATGTATATTAAGGTTTGCAGTTTGAACTAGGTTCTTTAACAAGGAGTGATTTATGTCTTCAACGACCATGAATGTTTTGGAAAACATACATCTCTTCATGCCTTCCTTTTTTTATATTCATAAAAACTTTTTTCTGCCTCATCTGGGCTTGTTTTCAAAGCCTAGATTTTTAACGACTAACGATTAACGACTAACGACTAACGAGGGTTTTGGCCGGTTGAACGACTAACGACTAACGAATTACAAAATTTCTATTACGCACATCCCTGTCCCGCACACTTTCTACGGCGTCCGGCACACTCTCATTTGGGTCCCGCACACTTTCTACGGCGTCCGGCACACTCTCATTTGGGTCCCGCACACTTTCTACGGCGTCCGGCGCACTCCCACTTGGGTCCCACACACTTTCTACGGCGTCCGGCACACTCTCATTTGGGTCCCGCACACTTTCTACGGCATCCGGTGCACTCACACTGGAGCCACGTACAATTTCTACGGCGTCCTGCGCACTTCAACTTGGGTACCGCACATTTCATACGGCGCCCGGCGCACTCCCACTTTGGTCCCGCACACTTTCTACGGCGTTCTGTGGCGCACTTCTGAGTCACACAGTGTGGCGTTCCACAAAGTACTTCCGAGATCCCGCCGTATTGATTGAAGCGTTGCCCCGTCTCGGGGAGCGTTCAATCCTGAGCAAAAGCCTATCAGTAACGGTGTTTATTTCACTAGTTCATTTTTACGAATGAGTAAACTTCGAATGGTTTATAATAACATGTTACGTGTTTTTGTCTTTCTTGACCCTCAATTTTGAGGTTCCGCAAAAATTGAGCAACCAGCTTCAAAATTTGACAGGAGCTAGGTGCAAACATAACCAGCTCCTTAGCCAAAAATGGGCTTTCTAGCTCAACGATAAGTGTTATAACAAGATCGTGTACGCCGACCGAAAAAAAAAGAAGATTAACACTTTTTCGACCAAAATCACGTGGTTTTGAAAATTTTTCTCGAACACCAGGCATCCGTTCTAAACCATTTTTTGAACATGTATTTATCTTTTTGAGCTCTAATATGTGCAAAAAAAACTGTTTCACTACGTTCACTCTGGACCTTGATACTGAGATGGCGGAGTTGCGCGATGGCGAGTCAAAGCCAAATCTGGTGAGCGCTTCGCGCTCACCACAATTTCAATTTCTTTCGATACAGTTAGATAGATTGTGTCGCGGAGAACATTTTGGTCCTTTCGAAATTGAAAACGAGCATTTTGAGGCGAGTTGTGTTCGAAAGACGCTTTAGTTGCCGACTTCGCCCATTTCGCCCACTTTTTACCCTTGGATAGCAGCGGTACTGTACGTTTGGATGCGAGGATCTTTCGAAATAGAGAATATAGAATTTTGGATTTTCTCTGCCTCTCGGAGCCTGTTGAGCCGCTCTCCTCGTGCTAGATGATCGACCGGGAAAACGCCTTTTCAGACCATAGAGCAGTTTTTAAGAGGCTATAGCATCATAAATACGCAGCATTGAGGTCTCAAGCTTTGCCAACTATTACTACCTGGTTGAAACGTAGGACTGAGAAGGAAAAACCAAATGTAGTTTTCTGCGCGAACGCTGCCTTTAAGAACATACAAAGGATCTTGTTCATACCCTAAGGTTTCTTCTCATTTCAGACTCGATGTGTCGTGGTGTTCGAGTGCAGGATGAATGGACATATTTTTGTGGGATTTGGGTGAAGAATCGATCAATAGTCATCATTCTCGCTATCGCTCAGTTCGTCGTTGCCACCGTATCTTTCGCACAACATATCTATTCGCTAGCCAATTTCAACAAGGTAAATTTTCAGTAAAATTGGGATGGAACTGATTGATTCTAGACAAGTATGTAGACACCAAATTCCCAAGTTTTTCGAAGTACAGCAACAGAAAAATTAGAGTGAAACCGAAAAATAAAAACGCAGG
This sequence comes from Aplectana chamaeleonis, assembly GCA_029168955.1. Taxonomy (NCBI): domain Eukaryota; kingdom Metazoa; phylum Nematoda; class Chromadorea; order Rhabditida; family Cosmocercidae; genus Aplectana; species Aplectana chamaeleonis. Next base: position 641,912 of record JAPDOI010000355.1, read on the forward strand.
TGTCTTGAAAGCGGCGAGAATTTGATTCGAACTGGAGAACCCTTAGGTAACCCTAGGATGTAGGTCCTGATGAAACCTTGGATTTAGCCCACTACGTATATAACACACTTTGAATCGAATTAGAAGCGTTCTCTTCAAATATTTGTAAGCGCGATTTTCAGATATTTCTCTGTTCTTTCAACGAGACTTCTCCAAACGCTGGAAATTTTCTCAGCGCAGATGTGATCATTTTCGACTTTGGACTATTCCACGAACTCATTCAGGTGAGTTTTTAAACCGTTAAATTGATCCACTTCTAGCAAATCGGATTGACAATAAGCTGAAACTCAAACGTTAGGGTCTACTCATACCCCTCTCCGCCAGCGCGTCACGCGCGTAGAGGAACTATGAATGCTCCTGCGGCAACGCTATAGCATAGAGCTCAAATGGTGCCATCTCTACCATAGTAGCAAGTGTGAGTAAAACCGGAAAGAAAGTGATGCATGAGTAATCATACAAATGGTGGAAAAGTCGGTACGGGCGTTGCCGCCATGGCGGAGCGGGCGTCGCGCGCGGGCGTTGTGAAGTATGAATAGCCCCTTAGAACTTCACAGTTTGTCATCGCTCTCTTGCACGATTCTTTGAAATCAAGCAATGGTCACTATTGATGAAATGCCAAAAATCTGACCGGCTTTTCTTTGATTCCTGCGAAAATGAGGCGAGTACTGGTGTTCGGCATCCTTCGAGACGTTATGGTGACGGATGTATCAGCCTTTTTCCATCACATTTACTGAACGATACTCCTTGTACCTCAAACCCTGTAGATGAAGTTGTGGTTTCTAGGTGACAACACTAAATCTGGGAGTGGGTGGCACATTTCTGAGAATGAAATTTGATTTATCGCAGGTGATGAAATGCTTGTCCTTGCTCTGCAACCGTAACTCAATAACCGTAATGAGCTCTCAGCTTCACACAAAGCAGGGACAAGTCGTATATTGGTTTCCCGAAGGTACATGCTATGAAATACCCTATGAATGTGATTCAATTTTGATACCTGAGGAACTGCGGCGAATCGACAGTGGTGGCGGATAGACGGGAAAATGGTGCTCTTTCACTGCAAAATGAGTAAATCATGTATGTAGTTACAACTTCATCAAGTAAGCTTCATGGACACCCTTTCCCGGATTTTTTCGAGTCAGGTGCAGAACAGCAGGGTGACAGGTCATGGTGAAATATAACTGGCGAAGGCCAGATTCAGATACTGTGCTTCTCTGGGCCAAATTCCGGTCCGAAATCGCATCTCGACACGCTTTGCGGCCGCGCGCATTCGAGCCGAAAGAGTTTCCAGCGTCGCAGCCGCCTATCTGTTGACTCTACGTGGTTTTAGAAATCGGAAAGTAAACAAAATTGGAGAAAACTGTATAAAAAAGTCATATCGAGTCGGCTTTGGCGCTGGAAACTCGACTGGCTCGAGCGCGTGCGGCCGCAGAGCGTGTCAAGACGCAACTGCGGACCGGAATTTGGCCCAGATAAGGACATCATGATAGGCAGCCCCGTTTCCCTCTCTGCACTGCTAGAAATATCAGGAAAAGGCAGTAAGAATAGTATGTATTCTGGAGGTAATTCTAACGATCCACAGTTTCTGAAATCCGCATCTGTTTTTCATGTACCGTGTGGGTTGCTGTAGAAGTTGATTTGGGTAAAGATGAAACAAATCTTACAATGGAAGTGTTTAGAGCGTTAAACGCATCTGCGAAAACAAATAACTTCGTTAGGATTTCTTGTCCCTCATAGTAAAATTGCGTAGTAAACTGCCCCGAGCTGCTGGTTCCAAGATGTTACAAGTTGCTTGTATGTGGGGATTAATCACGGTACTGAAAACTAGTATGAGGTCCACTTGTCGAAATTCTGAGGTTAACTGTAGGTTACGGTAAGTACCATGCCAAAACGTGCCTGAATAATTCGAAAATTGACAAATGGGCATCGAATTGATATTCTGCACCCCCATTAACCATCGTATGAGAATTTTGAGTCAAATCTGAGACTTCGGCCAAACTACGTTATACCCACCGCAATCAACCGTGAGCTGTCAAAAATCGATAAACGGACCTCAGAGTCATGTTAAGCACACCAAAACACCTTTGGAGAGAAAAGTTAGCTACATCTATCTTAGCATACCGGAAGTCGTCAAAGGTCGCGTTTTGCCCTCAAATTTTTGCCCGGATGGAAACTTTGAACGAATTGATTCGAACTTATGATTTGATTCGAACCAAAAAATTTTGGAAACTCGAACAAATAAACCTCAGATTCATGTTCAGCACCCCGAAGAGAATTTTTTTGAGGGAAAATTTTGAGTCAAATCTGAAACATTTTCCTTGGACGCTTTCAGAACCACCAGATTGGTATAAGTAAACGTTCAACCAAAAGTCGTTACAAGTGGAAAACGCTATTGCTCTGTTCAAAGTTCGAAAAGTGTGCTTCCACCCGAACTTTGTCCAGGGGTTATTCCAGGAGCTGGTCCGTTTGCAGATTTTCAAAAGATTACGCCGCGTTTCGGAAGGTACAATAGGTACCGTGACTACCTTCTTCAGCTTATAACTTCTTAAAACTCGCAATTCGGGACGGAATAGTACGCAGTTTCTCTATAGATGCCCAAGACAAATCGTTTTCGCAGATGCGTTTAACGCTCCAGACATGTCCACTGTTAGCTGATCAGCAGCTCCATTTGGAGACACACTCGTAGATGAATGATATTTTTGACATTACCGGTTTTCACAACCCTCCAATGAATGTATCCCACTTCTCCCGAATAAGAGAGATTTCGAGGAAGCCACGAGCTACGGCTCCTTGGCCTTAAAAGTCAAACCACTCACCCTGCTCAGAAAAAAGGAACCACAAGATTAACTCACGGGTGATTTGGCGCTTAGAGCAATACACGAGGCCAGCTCGTCCATGGATTGAGCCTTTTACTGCCCTTTCAGAGCGAAATGTAAGCCTTCAATTTCTGGGGTTTGGGGCCAACCTCACATCATCTGTGTTTTCTCGCCTACATTAGACAATTGAAATTCCGGACCTAGACGGCTCGTTGCATTCAGATTGCACTCAGATAATTGTTTTAGAAATTAAGTTCTGACTACGCAAAATGTTGCGATAGGTGTGGCGCAAAGCAGTCTACCGGCACAGAGTTTGAGCTAACATACTGCGAGTAGACAAGAAAGAGCCAAAACTGACACTGCAATCCGTGCCGAATGTACCCACAGTAGCGCTGGGAAATTTATCCAGGGGCGGCATGCATGAACGCTGCGAAGAAGGTCAGGGAGCCGCTCCGCGTCCTATGCGCGCATCGACGAGCCACGGGACGGCCCCGAAGTGCACGTTGTAGATGAGTGTATCGCAGACGTGATGGTACAATACCCGCGCTAAGTTTTGTAAAAACGGGGAGCATCTGGCAAACTTGGCAAAAAAACGTCCGATGCATGTAACTTTGTTGAATGAAGACTTTTTTGAATTCTGAAAACTCTAATATATTCACAGATCAAATTGCTACCTAATTATGTGACTAGTACGCCTTAATTCCCTAAAATCGCTTTGTTTTTTTAAGGAAATAGTTTTTGCAATCGTTTTTCGAAAACGTCGCGCGCGGCGAATGCGGCGAAACTTTGAGCAGTAATTGTACAAGTAATCGAAGAGCAATCGGTATGTTTTCTTCAAGAATCAGGTGCAGGTGAGAGAATCTCAAGGTTTGTTCAGGCTGGATTTTCGAAATCCTTCATTTATGAGTCCGGGTATTTCGCAACAAAACTCCGACTTTTCAGGTAGTTCTCAATCGTGTTTAATGAAGGATTTCGAAAATTCAACCTGAACAAACCTTGAGATTCTCTCACCTGCATCTGATTGTTAAAGAAAACATACCGATAACTCATCGATTACTTGTACAAATACTGCTCAAAGTTTCGCCGCATTCACCGCGCGCGACGTTTTTGAAAAACGATTGCAAAAACTATTTCCTTAAAAAACAAAGCGATTTCAGGGAACTAAGGCGCACAAAAAATGTGCGGAACCCATTTGGGTTCCGCACATTTTTTGTGGCGTCTGACGCATTCCCTCTTGGGTCCCGCATACGTTTTACGGCGTCTAACGTATTCCCATTTGGGTCCCGCACATTTTTTTAGGCGTCTGACGCACTCCCTCTTGGGTCCCGCATACGTTTTACGGCGTCTAACGTATTCCCATTTGGGTCCCGCACATTTTTTATGGCGTCTGACGCACTCCCTCTTGGGTCCCGCATACGTTTTACGGCGTCTAACGTATTCCCATTTGGGTCCCGCACATGTTTTATGGCGGCTGACGCACTCCTCTTGGGTCCCGCATACGTTTTCCGGCTTCTAACGTCTTCCCATTTGGGTCCCGCACATTTTTTATGGCGTCTGACGCACTCCCTCTTGGGTCCCGCATACGTTTTACGGCGTCTGACGTATTCCCATTTGGGTTCCGCACATTTTTTGTGGCGTCTGACGCACTCCCTCTTGGGTCCCGCATACGTTTTACGGCGTCTAACGTATTCCCATTTGGGTCCCGCACATTTTTTATGGCGTCTGACGCACTCCCTCTTGGGTCCCGCATACGTTTTACGGCGTCTGACGTATTGCCATTTGGGTCCCGCACATTTTTTGTGGCGTCTGACGCATTCCCTCTTGGGTCCCGCATGCGTTTTACGTCGTCTAACGTATTCCCATTTGGGTCCCGCACATTTTTTATGGCGTCTGACGCACTCCCTCTTGGGTCCCGCATACGTTTTACGACGTCTAACGTACTCCCATTTGGGTCCCGCACATTTTTTATGGCGTCTGACGCACTCCCTCTTGGGTCCCGCATACGTTTTACGGCGTCTGACGTATTCCCATTTGGGTTCCGCACATTTTTTGTGGCGTCTGACGCACTCCCTCTTGGGTCCCGCATACGTTTTACGGCGTCTAACGTATTCCCATTTGGGTCCCGCACATTTTTTATGGCGTCTGACGCACTCCCTCTTGGGTCCCGCATACGTTTTACGGCGTCTAACGTATTCCCATTTGGGTCCCGCACATTTTTTATGGCGTCTGACGCACTCCCTCTTGGGTCCCGCATACGTTTTACGGCGTCTGACGTATTCCCATTTGAGTCCCGCACATTTTTTATGGCGTCTGACGCACTCCCTCTTGGGTCTCGCATACGTTTTACGGCGTCTGACGTATTCCCATTTGAGTCCCGCACATTTTTTATGGCGTCTGACGCACTCCCTCTTGGGTCTCGCATACGTTTTACGGCGTCTGACGTATTCCCATTTGAGTCCCGCACATTTTTTATGGCGTCTGACGCACTCCCTCTTGGGTCCCGCATACGTTTTACGGCGTCTGAAGTATTCCCATTTGGGTCCCACACATTTTTATGGCATCTGACGCACTCCCTCTTGGGTCCCGCATACGTTTTACGGCGTCTGACGTATTCCCATTTGAGTTCCGCACATTTTTTGTGGCGTCTGACGCACTCCCTCTTGGGTCCCGCATACGTTTTACGGCGTCTAACGTATTCCCATTTAGGTTCCGCACATTTTTTATGGCGTCTGACGCACTCCCTCTTAGGTCCCGCATACGTTTTACGACGTCTAACGTATTCCCATTTGGGTCCCGCACATTTTTTATGGCGTCTGACGCACTCCCTCTTGGGTCCCGCATACGTTTTACGGCGTCTAACGTATTCCCATTTGGGTTCCGCACATTTTTATGGCGTCTGACGCACTCCCTCTTGGGTCCCGCATACGTTTCACGGCGTCTGACGTATTCCCATTTAGGTCCTGCACATTTTTATGGCGTCTGACGCACTCCCTCTTGGGTCCCGCATACGTTTCACGGCGTCTGACGTCTTCCCATTTTGGTTCCGCACATTTTTATGGCGTCTGACGCACTCCCTCTTGGGTCCCGCATACGTTTCACGGCGTCTAACGTATTCCCATTTAGGTCCTGCACATTTTTATGGCGTCTGACGCACTCCCTCTTGGGTCCCGCATACGTTTCACGGCGTCTGACGTATTCCCATTTGGGTCCGCACATTTTTATGGCGTCTGACGCACTCCCTCTTGGGTCCCGCATACGTTTTACGGCGTCTAACGTATTCCCATTTAGGTCCTGCTCATTTTTATGGCGTCTGCCGCCCTCCCTCTTGGGTCCCGCATACGTTTCACGGCGTCTGACGTATTCCCATTGAGGTCCTGCACATTTTTATGGCGTCTGACGCACTCCCTCTTGGGTCCCGCATACGTTTTACGGCGTCTGACGTATTCCCATTTTGGCCCGCACATTTTTTATGGCGTCCGACGCACTCATTCTTGGGTCCCGCATACTTTGTGTAGCGTCTGACGTATTTCGATTTGGGTCCCGCACATCTTTTATGGCGTCTGACGCACTCCCTCTTTGGTCTCGCATACGTTTTACGGCGTGTAACGTATTCCCATTTGTGTCCCGCACACTTTTTTGGCGTCTGACGCACTCCTCTTGGGTCCCGCATACGTTTTACGGCGCCTATCGTATTCCCATTTGGGTCCCTCACATTTTTATGGCGTTTGACGCACTCCCTCTTGGGTCCCGCATACGTTTTACGGCGCCTATCGTATTCCCATTTGGGTCCCGCACATTTTTATGGCGTTTGACGCACTCCCTCTTGGGTCCCGCATACGTTTTACGGCGTCTAACGTATTCCCATTTCGATCCCGGACATTTTTATGGCGTCTGACGCACTCCTCTTGGGTTCCGCATACGTTTTACGGCGTCTAACGTATTCCCATTTGGGTCCCGCACATTTTTATGGCGTCTGACGCACTCCCTCTTGGGTCCCGCATACGTTTTACGGCGTCTAACGTATTCCCATTTGGGTCCCGCACATTTTTTATGGCGTCTGACGCACTCCCTCTTGGGTCCCGCATACGTTTTACGGCGTCTAACGTATTCCCATTTGGGTCCCGCACATTTTTTATGGCGTCTGACGCACTCCCTCTTGGGTCCCGCATACGTTTTACGGCGTCTAACGTATTCCCATTTGGGTCCCGCACATTTTTATGGCGTCTGACGCACTCCCTCTTGGGTCCCGCATACGTTTTACGGCGTCTAACGTATTCCCATTTGGGTCCCGCACATTTTTATGGCGTCTGACGCACTCCTCTTGGGTCCCCCATCCGTTTTCCGGCGTCTACCGTATTCCCTTTTGGGTCCCGCACATTTTTATGGCGTCTGACGCACTCCCTCTTGGGTCCCGCATACGTTTGACGGCGTCTAACGTATTCCCATTTGGGTCCCGCACATTTTTTATGGCGTCTGACGCACTCCTTCTTGGGTTCCGCATACGTTTTACGACGTCCGACGTATTCCCATTTAGGTCCTGCACATTTTTATGGCGTCTGACGCACTCCCTCTTGGGTCCCGCATACGTTTTACGGCGTCTAACGTATTGCCATTTGGGTCCCGCACATTTATTATGGCGTCTGACGCACTCCCTCTTGGGTCCCGCATACGTTTGACGGCGTCTAACGTATTCCCATTTGGGTCCCGCACATTAATTTATGGCGTCTGACGCACTCCCTCTTGTATCCCGCACACGTTTTACGGCGTCTAACGTATTCCCATTTGGGTCCCGCACATTTTTTATGGCGTCTGGCGCACTCTCTTGGGTCCTGCATACGTTTTACGGCGTCTGACGTATTCCCATTTGGGTCCCGCACATTTTTATGGCGTCTGACGCACTCCTCTCTTGGGTCCCGCATACGTTTTGCGGCGTCTGACGTATTCCCATTTGGGTCCCGCACATTTTTATAGCGTCTGACGCACTCCCTCTTGGGTCCCGCATACGTTTTGCGGCATCTAACGTACTCCCATTTGGGTCCCGCACATTTTTATGGCGTCTGACGCACTCCCTCTTGGGTCCCGCATACGTTTCACGGCGTCTGACGTATTCCCATTTAGGTCCTGCACATTTTTATGGCGTCTGACGCACTCCCTCTTGGGTACCGCATACGTTTCACGGCGTCTGACGTATTCCCATTTAGGTCCTGCACATTTTTTTGGCGTCTGATGCACTCCCTCTTGGGTCCCGCATACGTTTCACGGCGTCTGACGTATTCCCATTTAGGTCCTGCACATTTTTATGGCGTCTGACGCACTCCCTCTTGGGTCCCGCATACGTTTCACGGCGTCTGACGTATTCCCATTTAGGTCCTGCACATTTTTATGGCGTCTGACGCACTCCCTCTTGGGTCCCGCATACGTTTCACGGCGTCTGACGTATTCCCATTTAGGTCCTGCACATTTTTATGGCGTCTGACGCACTCCCTCTTGGGTCCCGCATACGTTTCACGGCGTGTGACGCATTCCCATTTAGGTCCTGCACATTTATATGGCGTCTGACGCACTCCCTCTTGGGTCCCGCATACGTTTCACGGCGTCTGACGTATTCCCATTTAGGTCCTGCACATTTTTATGGCGTCTGACGCACTCCCTCTTGGGTCCCGCATACGTTTCACGGCGTCTGACGTATTCCCATTTAGGTCCTGCACATTTTTATGGCGTCTGACGCACTCCCTCTTGGGTCCCGCATACGTTTCACGGCGTCTGACGTATTCCCATTTAGGTCCCGCACATTTTTATGGCGTCTGACGCACTCCCTCTTGGGTCCCGCATACGTTTTACGGCGTCTAACGTATTCCCTTTTGGGTCCCGCACATTTTTTATGGCGTCTGACGCACTCCCTCTTGGGTCCCGCATACGTTTTACGACGTCTAACGTGTTCCCATTTGGGTCCCCTACAATTTTTATGGCGTCTGACGCACTCCCTCTTGGGTCCCGCATACGTTTTACGGCGTCTAACGTATTCCCTTTTGGGTCCCCCACATTTTTTATGGCGTCTGACGCACTCCCTCTTGGGTCCCGCATACGTTTTACGGCGTTTAACGTATTCCCATTGGGGTCCCGCACATTTTTACTGCGTCTGACGCACTCCCTCTTGGGTCCCGCATACGTTTTACGGCGTCTAACGTATTCCCATTTGGGTCCCGCACATTTTTACTGCGTCTGGCGCACTCCCTCTTGGGTCCCGCATACGTTTTACGGCGTCTAACGTATTCCCATTTGGGTCCCGCACATTTTTGTGGCGTCTGACGCACTCCTCTTGGGTCCCGCATACGTTTTACGGCGTCTAACGTATTCCCATTTGGGTCCGCACATTTTTATGGCGTCTGACGCACTCCCTCTTGGGTCCCGCATACGTTTTACGGCGTCTAACGTATTCCCATTTGGGTCCCGCACATTTTTATGGCGTCTGACGCACTCCCTCTTGGGTCCCGCATACGTTTTACGGCGTCTAACGTATTCCCATTTGGGTCCCGCACATTTTTATGGCGTCTGACGCACTCCCTCTTGGGTCCCGCATACGTTTCACGGCGTCTGACGTATTCCCATTTAGGTCCTGCACATTTTTATGGCGTCTGACGCACTCCCTCTTGGGTCCCGCATACGTTTCACGGCGTCTGACGTATTCCCATTTAGGTCCTGCACATTTTTATGGCGTCTGACGCACTCCTCTTGGGTCCCGCATACGTTTCTCGGCGTCTGACGTATTCCCATTTAGGTCCTGCACATTTTTATGGCGTCTGACGCACTCCCTCTTGGGTCCCGCATACGTTTCACGGCGTCTGACGTATTCCCATTTAGGTCCTGCACATTTTTATGGCGTCTGACGCACTCCCTCTTGGGTCCCGCATACGTTTTACGGCGTCTAACGTATTCCCATTTGGGTCCCGCACATTTTTGTGGCGTCTGACGCACTCCCTCTTGGGTCCCGCATACGTTTTACGGCGTCTAACGTATTCCCATTTGGGTCCCGCACATTTTTATGGCGTCTGACGCACTCCCTCTTGGGTCCCGCATACGTTTTACGGCGTCTAACGTATTCCCATTTGGGTTCCGCACATTTTTGTGGCGTCTGACGCACTCCCTCTTGGGTCCCGCATACGTTTTACGGCGTCTAACGTATTCCCATTTGGGTCCCGCACATTTTTATGGCGTCTGACGCACTCCTCTTGGGTCCCGCATACGTTTTACGGCGTCTAACGTATTCCCATTTGGGTCCCGCACATTTTTATGGCGTCTGACGCACTCCCTCTTGGGTCCCGCATACGTTTTACGGCGTCTAACGTATTCCCATTTGGGTCCCGCACATTTTTATGGCGTCTGACGCACTCCCTCTTGGGTCCCGCATACGTTTTACGGCGTCTAACGTATTCCCATTTGGGTCCCGCACATTTTTTATGGCGTCTGACGCACTCCCTCTTGGGTTCCGCATACGTTTTACGGCGTCTAACGTATTCCCATTTGGGTCCCCCACATTTTTGTGGCGTCTGACGCACTCCCTCTTGGGTCCACGCATACGTTTTACGGCGTCTAACGTATTCCCATTTGGGTCCCGCACATTTTTATGGCGTCTGACGCACTCCCTCTTGGGTCCCGCATACGTTTTACGGCGTCTAACGTATTCCCATTTGGGTCCCGCACATTTTTATGGCGTCTGACGCACTCCTCTTGGGTCCCGCATACGTTTTACGGCGTCTAACGTATTCCCATTTGGGTCCGCACATTTTGTGGCGTCTGACGCACTCCCTCTTGGGTCCCGCATACGTTTTACGGCGTCTAACGTATTCCCATTTGGGTCCCGCACATTTTTGTGGCGTCTGACGCACTCCCTCTTGGGTCCCGCATACGTTTTACGGCGTCTAACGTATTCCCATTTGGGTCCCGCACATTTTTGTGGCGTCTGACGCACTCCCTCTTGGGTCCCGCATACGTTTTACGGCGTCTAACGTATTCCCATTTGGGTTCCGCACATTTTTGTGGCGTCTGACGCACTCCCTCTTGGGTCCCGCATACGTTTTACGGCGTCTAACGTATTCCCATTTGGGTCCCGCACATTTTTATGGCGTCTGACGCACTCCCTCTTGGGTCCACGCATACGTTTTACGGCGTCTAACGTATTCCATTTGGGTCCCGCACATTTTTATGGCGTCTGACGCACTTCCCTCTTGGGTCCCGCATACGTTTTACGGCGTCTAACGTATTCCCATTTGGGTCCCGCACATTTTTATGGCGTCTGACGCACTCCCTCTTGGGTCCCGCATACGTTTTACGGCGTCTAACGTATTCCCATTTGGGTTCCGCACATTTTTGTGGCGTCTGACGCACTCCTCTTGGGTCCCGCATACGTTTTACGGCGTTTGACGCATTCCCATTTGGGTCCCGCACATTTTTGTGGCGTCTGACGCACTCCCTCTTGGGTCCCGCATACGTTTTACGGCGTCTGACGCATTCCCATCTGGGTCCCGCACTTTTTTATGGCGTCTGACGCACTCCCTCTTGGGTCCAGCATACGTTTTACGGCGTTTAACGTATTCCCATTTGGGTCCCGCACATTTTTTATGGCGTCTGACGCACTCCCTCTTGGGTCCCGCATACGTTTTACGGCGTCTAACGTATTCCCATTTGGGTTCCGCACATTTTTTGTGGCGTCTGACGCACTCCCTCTTGGGTCCCGCATACGTTTTCCGGCGTCTAACGTATTCCCATTTGGGTCCCGCACATTTTTTATGGCGTCTGACGCACTCCTCTTGGGTCCCGCATACGTTTTACGGCGTCTAACGTATTCCCATTTGGGTCCCGCACATTTTTATGGCGTCTGACGCACTCCCTCTTGGGTCCCGCATACGTTTTACGGCGTCTAACGTATTCCCATTTGGGTTCCGCACATTTTTATGGCGTCTGACGCACTCCTCTTGGGTCCCGCATACGTTTTACGACGTCTAACGTATTCCCATTTGGGTCCCGCACATTTTTATGGCGTCTGACGCACTCCCTCTTGGGTCCCGCATACGTTTTACGGCGTCTAACGTATTCCCATTTGGGTCCCGCACATTTTTATGGCGTCTGACGCACTCCTCTTGGGTCCCGCATACGTTTTACGGCGTCTAACGTATTCCCATTTGGGTCCCGCACATTTTTATGGCGTCTGACGCACTCCCTCTTGGGTCCACGCATACGTTTTACGGCGTCTAACGTATTCCCATTTGGGTCCCGCACATTTTTATGGCGTCTGACGCACTCCCTCTTGGGTCCCGCATACGTTTTACGGCGTCTAACGTATTCCCATTTGGGTCCCGCACATTTTTATGGCGTCTGACGCACTCCTCTTGGGTCCCGCATACGTTTTACGGCGTCTAACGTATTCCCATTTGGGTCCCGCACATTTTTATGGGCGTTGACGCACTCCCTCTTGGGGTCCCGCATACGTTTTACGGCGTCTTACGTATTCTCATTTGTATCCCGCACATTTTTTTCTGGCGTCTGACGCACTCCCTCTTGGGTCCCGCATACGATTTACGGCGTCTAACGTATTCCCATTAGGGTCCCGCACATTTTTTATGGCGTCTGACGCCTTCCCTCTTGGGTCCCGCATACGTTTTACGGCGTCTAACGTATTCCCATTTGGGTCCCGCACATTTTTTATGGCGTCTGACGCACTCCCTCTTGGGTCCCGCATACGTTTGACGGCGTCTAACGTATTCCCATTTGGGTCCCGCACATTTTTATGGCGTCTGACGCACTCCCTCTTGGGTCCCGCATACGTTTTACGGCGTCTGTCGTATTCCCATTAGGGTCCCGCACATTTTTATGGCGTCTGACGCACTCCCTCTTGGGTCCCGCATACGTTTTACGGCGTCTAACGTATTCCCATTTGGGTCCCGCACATTTTTTATGGCGTCTGACGCACTCCCTCTTGGGTCCCGCATACGTTTGACGGCGTCTAACGTATTTCCATTTGGGTCCCGCACATTTCTCTGGCGTCTGACGCCCTCCCTCTTGGGTCCCGCATACGTTTTACGACGTCTAACGTATTCCCATTTAGGTCCTGCACATTTTTATGGCGTCTGACGCACTCCCTCTTGGGTCCCGCATACGTTTTACGGCGTCTAACGTATTCCCATTTGGGTCCCGCACATTTTTATGGCGTCTGACGCACTCCTTCTTGGGTTCCGCATACGTTTTACGGCGTCTAACGTATTCCCATTTGGGCCCCGCACATTTTTTATGGCGTCTGACGTACTCCCTCTTGGGTCCCGCATACGTTTTACGGCGTCTAACGTATTCCCATTTGGGCTCCGCACATTTTTTGTGGCGTCTGACGCACTCCCTCTTGGGTCTCGCATACGTTTTACGGCGTCTAACGTATTCCCATTTGGGTTCCGCACATTTCTTGTGGCGTCTGACGCACTCCCTCTTGGGTCCCGCATACGTTTTACGACGTCTAACGTATTCCCATTTGGGTCCCGCACATTTTTTTAGGCGTCTGACGCACTCCCTCTTGGGTCCCGCATACGTTTTACGGCGTCTAACGTATTCCCATTTGGGTCCCGCACATTTTTTATGGCGTCTGACGCACTCCCTCTTGGGTCCCGCATACGTTTTACGGCGTCTAACGTATTCCCATTTGGGTCCCGCACATTTTTTATGGCGTCTGACGCACTCCCTCTTGGGTCCCGCATACGTTTTACGACGTCTAACGTACTCCCATTTGGGTCCCGCACATTTTTTATGGCGTCTGACGCACTCCCTCTTGGGTCCCGCATACGTTTTACGGCGTCTAACGTATTCCCATTTGGGTCCCGCACATTTTTATGGCGTCTGACGCACTCCTCTTGGGTCCCGCATACGTTTTACGGCGTCTAACGTATTCCCATTTGGGTCCCGCACATTTTTATGGCGTCTGACGCACTCCCTCTTGGGTCCCGCATACGTTTTACGACGTCTAACGTATTCCCATTTGGGTTCCGCACATTTTTGTGGCGTCTGCCCCCCTCCCTCCTGGGTCCCGCATACGTTTTACGGCGTCTATCGTATCCCATTTGGATCCCGCACATTTTTTGTGGCGTCTGACGCACTCCCTCTTGGGTCCCGCATACGTTTTATGGCGTCTAACGTATTCCCATTTGGGTCCCGCACATTGTTTATGGCGTCTGACGCGCTCCCTCTTGGGTCCCGCATACGTTTTACGGCGTCTATCGTATTCCCATTTGGATCCCGCACATTTTTTGTGGCGTGTGTCGCGCTCCCTCTTGGGTCCCGCATTCGTCTTACGGCGTCTAACGTATTCCCATTTGGGTCCCGCACATTTTTGTGGCGTCTGACGCACTCCTCTTGGGCCCCCCATACGTTTTACGGCGTCTATCGTATTCCCATTTGGGTCCCGCACATTATTTGTGGCATCTGACGCACTCCCTCTTGGGTCCCGCATACGTTTTACGGCGTCTATCGTATTCCCATTTGGGTCCCGCACATTTTTGTGGCGTCTGACGCACTCCTCTTGGGTCCCGCATACGTTTTACGGCGTCTAACGTATTCCCATTTGGGTCCCGCACATTTTTGTGGCGTCTGACGCACTCCTCTTGGGTCCCGCATCCGTTTTACGGCGTCTGACGTACTCCCATTTGGGTCCCGCACATTTTTTGTGGCGTCTGACGCACTCCCTCTTGGGTCCCGCATACGTTTTACGGCGTCTAACGTATTCCCATTTGGGTCCCGCACATTTTTTGTGGCGTCTGACGCACTACCTCTTGGGTCCCGCATACGTTTTACGGCGTCTAACGTATTCCCATTTGGGCTCCGCACACTTTTTGTGGCGTCTGACGCCCGCATACGTTTTACGACGTCTAACGTATTCCCATTTGGGCTCCGCACATTTTTTGTGGCGTCTAACGTACTCCCTCTTGGGTCCCGCATACGTTTTACGGCGTCTAACGTATTCCCATTTGGGTTCCGCACATTTTTTGTGGCGTCTGACGCACTCCCTCTTGGGTCCCGCATACGTTTTACGACGTCTAACGTACTCCCATTTGGGTCCCGCACATTTTTTGTGGCGTCTGACGCACTCCCTCTTGGGTCCCGCATACGTTTTACGGCGTCTAACGTATTCCCATTTGGGTCCCACACATTTTTTGTGGCGTCTGACGCACTCCCTCTTGGGTCCCGCATACGTTTTACGGCGTCTAAAGTAATCCCATTTGGGTTCCGCACATTTTTGTGGCGTCTGACGCACTCCTCTTGGGTTCCGCATACGCTTTCCAACGTCTAACGTATTCCCATTTGAGTCCCGTACATTTTTATGGCGTCTGACGCACTCCCTCTTGGGTCCCGCATTCGTCTTACGGCGTTTGACGCATTCCCATTTGGGTCCCGCACATTTTTTGTGGCGTCTGACGCACTACCTCTTGGGTCCCGCATACGTTTTACGGCGTCTAACGTATTCCCATTTGGGTCCCCCACATTTTATGGCCTCTGGCCCACCCCCCCTTGGGTCCCGCACACCTTTTACGACGTCTAACGTATTCCCATTTGGGTCCCGCACATTTTTATGGCGTCTGACGCACTCCTCTTGGGTCCCGCATACGTTTTACGACGTCTAACGTATTCCCATTTGGGTCCCGCACATTTTTATGGCGTCTGACGCACTCCCTCTTGGGTCCCGCATACGTTTTACGACGTCTAACGTACTCCCATTTGGGTCCCGCACATTTTTTGTGGCGTCTGACGCACTCCCTCTTGGGTCCCGCATACGTTTTACGGCGTCTAACGTATTCCCATTTGGGTCCCGCACATTTTTTGTGGCGTCTGACGCACTCCCTCTTGGGTCCCGCATACGTTTTACGACGTCTAACGTATTCCCATTTGGGTTCCGCACATTTTTTGTGGCGTCTGACGCACTCCCTCTTGGGTCCCGCATACGTTTTATGGCGTCTAACGTATTCCCATTTGGGTCCCGCACATTTTTGTGGCGTCTGACGCACTCCTCTTGGGTCCCGCATACGTTTTACGACGTCTAACGTATTCCCATTTGGGTCCCGCACATTTTTATGGCGTCTGACGCACTCCCTCTTGGGTCCCGCATACGTTTTACGGCGTCTAACGTATTCCCATTTGGGTTCCCGCACATTTTTGTGGCGTCTGACGCACTCCTCTTAGGTCCCGCATACGTTTTACGGCGTCTAACTTATTCCCATTTGGGTCCCGCACATTGTTTATGGCGTATGACGCGCTCCCTCTTGGGTCCCGCATACGTTTTACGGCGTCTAACGTATTCCCATTTGGGTCCCCTTCATTTTTTTATGGCGTCTGACGCACTCCCTCTTGGGTCCCGCATACGTTTTACGGCGTCTATCGTATTCCCATTTGGATCCCGCACATTTTTTGTGGCGTCTGACGCACTCCCTCTTGGGTCCCGCATACGTTTTATGGCGTCTAACTTATTCCCATTTGGGTCCCGCACATTGTTTATGGCGTCTGACGCGCTCCCTCTTGGGTCCCGCATACGTTTTATGGCGTCTAACTTATTCCCATTTGGGTCCCGCACATTGTTTATGGCGTCTGACGCGCTCCCTCTTGGGTCCCGCATACGTTTTATGGCGTCTAACGTATTCCCATTTGGGTCCCGCACATTTTTTATGGCGTCTGATGCACTCCTCTTGGGTCCCGCATACGTTTTACGGCGTCTAACGTATTCCCATTTGGGTCCCGCACATTTTTTATGGCGTCTGACGCACTCCCTCTTGGGTCCCGCATGCGTTTTACGACGTCTAACGTATTCCCATTTAGGTTCCGCACATTTTTATGGCGTCTGACGCACTCCCTCTTGGGTCCCGCATACGTTTTACGACGTCTAACGTATTCCCATTTGGGTCCCGCACATTTTTTATGGCGTCTGACGCACTCCCTCTTGGGTCCCGCATACGTTTTACGACGTCTAACGTATTCCCATTTGGGTCCCGCACATTTTTTATGGCGTCTGACGCACTCCTTCTTGGGTCCCGCATACGTTTTACGGCGTCTAACGTATTCCCATTTGGGTCCCGCACATTTTTTATGGCGTCTGACGCACTCCCTCTTGGGTCCCGCATACGTTTTACGGCGTCTAACGTATTCCCATTTGGGTCCCGCACATTTTTTATGGCGTCTGACGCACTCCCTCTTGGGTCCCGCATACGTTTTACGGCGTCTAACGTATTCCCATTTGGGTCCCGCACATTTTTATGGCGTCTGACGCACTCCCTCTTGGGTCCCGCATACGTTTGACGGCGTCCAACGTATTCCCATTTGGGTCCCGCACATTTTTATGGCGTCTGACGCACTCCTCTTGGGTCCCGCATACGTTTTACGGCGTCTATCGTATTCCCATTTGGATCCCGCACATTTTTGTGGCGTCTGACGCACTCCCTCTTGGGTCCCGCATACGTTTTACGGCGTCTATCGTATTCCCATTTGGGTCCCGCACATTTTTTGTGGCGTTTGACGCACTCCCTCTTGGGTCCCGCATACGTTTTACGGCGTCTAACGTATTCCCATTTGGGTTCCGCACATTTCTTGTGGCGTCTGACGCACTCCCTCTTGGGTCCCGCATACGTTTTACGACGTCTAACGTATTCCCATTTGGGTCCCGCACATTTTTTATGGCGTCTGACGCACTCCCTCTTGGGTCCCGCATACGTTTTACGGCGTCTAACGTATTCCCATTTGGGTCCCGCACATTTTTTATGGCGTCTGACGCACTCCCTCTTGGGTCCCGCATACGTTTTACGACGTCTAACGTATTCCCATTTGGGTCCCGCACATTTTTTATGGCGTCTGACGCACTCCCTCTTGGGTCCCGCATACGTTTTACGGCGTCTAACGTATTCCCATTTGGGTCCCGCACATTTTTTATGGCGTCTGACGCACTCCCTCTTAGGTCCCGCATACGTTTTACGACGTCTAACGTATTCCCATTTGGGTCCCGCACATTTTTTATGGCGTCTGACGCACTCCCTCTTGGGTCCCGCATCCGTTTTACGGCGTCTAACGTATTACCATTTGGGTCCCGCACATTTTATGGCGTCTGAAGCACTCCCTCTTGGGTCCCGCATACGTTTTACGGCGTCTAACGTATTCCCATTTGGGTCCCGCACATTTTTTATGGCGTCTGACGCACTCCCTCTTGGGTCCCGCATACGTTTTACGGCGTCTAACGTATTCCCATTTGGGTCCCGCACATTTTTATGGCGTCTGACGCACTCCCTCTTGGGTCCCGCATACGTTTTACGACGTCTAACGTATTCCCATTTGGGTCCCGCACATTTTTTTAGGCGTCTGACGCACTCCCTCTTGGGTCCCGCATACGTTTTACGGCGTCTAACGTATTCCCATTTGGGTCCCGCACATTTTTTATGGCGTCTGACGCACTCCCTCTTGGGTCCCGCATACGTTTTACGGCGTCTAACGTATTCCCATTTGGGTCCCGCACATTTTTTATGGCGTCTGACGCACTCCCTCTTGGGTCCCGCATACGTTTTACGGCGTCTAACGTATTCCCATTTGGGTCCCGCACATTTTTTATGGCGTCTGACGCACTCCCTCTTGGGTCCCGCATACGTTTTACGGCGTCTAACGTATTCCCATTTGGGTCCCGCACATTTTTGTGGCGTCTGACGCACTCCCTCATGGGTTCCGCATACGTTTTCGGGCGTCTGACGTATTCCCATTTGGGTCCCGCACATTTTTTGTGGCGTCTGACGCACTCCCTCTTGGGTCCCGCATACGTTTTACGGCGTCTAACGTATTCCCATTTGGGTCCCGCACATTTTTTGTGGCGTCTGACGCACTCCCTCTTGGGTCCCGCATACGTTTTACGGCGTCTAACGTATTCCCATTTGGGTTCCGCACATTTCTTGTGGCGTCTGACGCACTCCCTCTTGGGTCCCGCATACGTTTTACGACGTCTAACGTATTCCCATTTGGGTCCCGCACATTTTTTATGGCGTCTGACGCACTCCCTCTTGGGTCCCGCATACGTTTTACGGCGTCTAACGTATTCCCATTTGGGTTCCGCACATTTTTTGTGGCGTCTGACGCACTCCCTCTTGGGTCCCGCATACGTTTTACGGCGTCTAACGTATTCCCATTTGGGTTCCGCACATTTTTTGTGGCGTCTGACGCACTCCCTCTTGGGTCCCGCATACGTTTTACGACGTCTAACGTACTCCCATTTGGGTCCCGCACATTTTTATGGCGTCTGACGCACTCCTTCTTGGGTCCCGCTTACGTTTTACGACGTCTAACGTTTTCCCATTTGGGTCCCGCACATTTTTTATGGCGTCTGACGCCTTCCCTCTTGGGTCCCGCATACGCTTTATCTAACGTATTCCCATTTGGGTCCCGCACATTTTTCATGGCGTCTGACGCCTACCCTCTTGGGTCCCGCATACGTTTTACGGCGTCTTACGTATTCTCATTTGTATCCCGCACATTTTTTTCTGGCGTCTGACGCACTCCCTCTTGGGTCCCGCATACGCTTTACGGCGTCTAACGTATTCCCATTTGGGTTCCGCACATTTTTTGTGGCGTCTGACGCACTCCCTCTTGGGTCCCGCATACGTTTTACGACGTCTAACGTACTCCCATTTGGGTCCCGCACATTTTTTATGGCGTCTGACGCACTCCCTCTTGGGTCCCGCATACGTTTTACGACGTCTAACGTATTCCCATTTGGGTCCCGCACATTTTTTATGGCGTCTGACGCACTCCCTCTTGGGTCCCGCATACGTTTTACGACGTCTAGCGTATTCCCATTTGGGTCCCGCACATTTTTTATGGCGTCTGACGCACTCCCTCTTGGGTCCCGCATACGTTTTACGACGTCTAACGTACTCCCATTTGGGTCCCGCACATTTTTTATGGCGTCTGACGCACTCCCTCTTGGGTCCCGCATACGTTTTACGGCGTCAAACGTATTCCCATTTGGGTCCCGCACATTTTTTGTGGCGTCTGACGCACTCCCTCTTGGGTCCCGCATACGTTTTACGGCGTCTAACGTATTCCCATTTGGGTCCCGCACATTTTTTGTGGCGTCTGACGCACTACCTCTTGGGTCCCGCATACGTTTTACGGCGTCTAACGTATTCCCATTTGGGCTCCGCACATTTTTTGTGGCGTCTGACGCACTCCCTCTTGGGTCCCGCATACGTTTTACGGCGTCTAACGTATTCCCATTTGGGTTCCGCACATTTTTTGTGGCGTCTGACGCTTTCCCTCTTGGGTCCCGCATACGTTTTACGACGTCTAACGTATTCCCATTTGGGCTCCGCACATTTTTTGTGGCGTCTGACGCACTCCCTCTTGGGTCCCGCATACGTTTTACGGCGTCTAACGTATTCCCATTTGGGCTCCGCACATTTTTTGTGGCGTCTGACGCACTCCCTCTTGGGTCCCGCATACGTTTTACGACGTCTAACGTACTCCCATTTGGGTCCCGCACATTTTTTATGGCGTCTGACGCACTCCCTCTTGGGTCCCGCATACGTTTTACGGCGTCTAACGTATTCCCATTTGGGTTCCGCACATTTTTTGTGGCGTCTGACGCTTTCCCTCTTGGGTCCCGCATACGTTTTACGACGTCTAACGTACTCCCTCTTGGGTCCCGCATACGTTTTACGGCGTCTAACGTATTCCCATTTGGGCTCCGCACATTTTTTGTGGCGTCTGACGCACTCCCTCTTGGGTCCCGCATACGTTTTACGGCGTCTAACGTATTCCCATTTGGGCTCCGCACATTTTTTGTGGCGTCTGACGCACTCCCTCTTGGGTCCCGCATACGTTTTACGGCGTCTAACGTATTCCCATTTGGGTTCCGCACATTTTTTGTGGCGTCTGACGCTTTCCCTCTTGGGTCCCGCATACGTTTTACGACGTCTAACGTACTCCCTCTTGGGTCCCGCATACGTTTTACGGCGTCTAACGTATTCCCATTTGGGTTCCGCACATTTTTTGTGGCGTCTGACGCACTCCCTCTTGGGTCCCGCATACGTTTTACGACGTCTAACGTATTCCCATTTGGGTCCCGCACATTTTTTATGGCGTCTGACGCACTCCCTCTTGGGTCCCGCATACGTTTTACGGCGTCTAACGTATTCCCATTTGGGTTCCGCACATTTTTTGTGGCGTCTGACGCACTCCCTCTTGGGTCCCGCATACGTTTTACGACGTCTAACGTACTCCCATTTGGGTCCCGCACATTTTTTATGGCGTCTGACGCACTCCCTCTTGGGTCCCGCATACGTTTTACGACGTCTAGCGTATTCCCATTTGGGTCCCGCACATTTTTTATGGCGTCTGACGCACTCCCTCTTGGGTCCCGCATACGTTTTACGACGTCTAGCGTATTCCCATTTGGGTCCCGCATACGTTTCACGACGTCTCACGTATTCCCATTTGGGTCCCGCACATTTTTTGTGGCGTCTGACGCACTCCCTCTTGGGTCCCGCATACGTTTTACGACGTCTAACGTACTCCCATTTGGGTCCCGCACATTTTTTATGGCGTCTGACGCACTCCCTCTTGGGTCCCGCATACGTTTTACGGCGTCTAACGTATTCCCATTTGGGTTCCGCACATTTTTTGTGGCGTCTGACGCACTCCCTCTTGGGTCCCTCACACTTTATCCGGCGACCGGCGCACCACCAATTGGGTCACGTATACTTTGTCCGGCGTCGGGTGCACTGTTAGTGGGGTCCCGCACACTTTATCTGGCGTCCGGCGCACCACCAAATGGGTCCCGTATATTTTGTCCGGCGTAGGCCCACTGCCACTGGGGTCCGTCCCGCACACTTTATCCGGCGTCCGGCACACCGTCAATTGAGTCCCGTATACTTTGTCCGGCGTCCGGCGCACTGTCAGTGGGGTCCGTCCCGCACATTTTATCCGGCGTCCGGCACACCGTCAATTGAGTCCGGTATACTTTGTCCGGCGTCCGGCTCACTGTCAGTGGGGTCCGTCCCGCACATTTTATCCGGCGTCCGGCACACCGTCAATTGAGTCCCGTATATTTTGTCCGGCGTCGGGCGCACTGTCACTGGGGTCCGTCCCGCACACTTTATCCGGCGTCCGGGACACCGTCAATTGAGTCCCGTATAATTTGTCCGGCGTCCGGCGCACTGTCAGTGGGGTCCGTCCCGCACATTTTATCCGGCGTCCGGCACACCGTCAATTGAGTCCCGTATTCTTTGTCCGGCGTCCGGCGCACTGTCAGTGGGGTCCCGCACACTTTATCTGGCTTCCGGCGCACCACCATTTGGGTCCCGTATATTTTGTCCGGCGTCGGGCGCACTGTCACTGGGGTCCGTCCCGCACACTTTATCCGGCGTCCGGCACACCGTCAATTGAGTCCCGTATAATTTGTCCGGCTTCGGGCGCACTGTCACTGGGGTCCGTCCCGCACACTTTTTCCGGCGTCCGGCATACCGTCAATTGAGTCCCGTATAATTTGTCCGGCTTCGGGCGCACTGTCACTGGGGTCCGTCCCGCACACTTTATCCGGCGTCCGGCACACCGTCAATTGAGTCCCGTATAATTTGTCCGGCTTCGGGCGCACTGTCACTGGGGTCCGTCCCGCACACTTTATCCGGCGTCCGGCACACCGTCAATTGAGTCCCGTATAATTTGTCCGGCTTCGGGCGCACTGTCACTGGGGTCCGTCCCGCACACTTTATCCGGCGTCCGGCACACCGTCAATTGAGTCCCGTATACTTTGTCCGGCGTCCGGCGCACTGTCAGTGGGGTCCCGCACACTTTATCCGGCGTCCGGCGCACTGCCACTGAGGTCCCACCTCAGAGAACACTCAGAGAACAACCAATGCTGCGATTATCTATCTCTGGAGTTGGCACCGCTGTCGCCCCGAGAGCGACCGGACAGCGGCCGAGGGGCGAACTGGCACTGGACAGGGACCGCGGTGCCAGTTAGCCCTCGGCCGCTGTCCGGGCGATGACGTCATAATTTGGAGGAGCCGGTGTCGCTCCGAGCGATGGTTTGTCTGAGTATGTATACATTTTGTTCCAATTCACTTTTCACTCCCCTCGACATCAGTTGTGGTATGTTATTGCACTTCAGTCGTGAATTTGTCTATATATATATATATATATATATATATATATATATATATATATATATATATATATATATATATATATATATATATATATATATATATATATATATATATATATATATATATATATATATATATATATATATATATATATATATATATATATATATATATATATATATATATATATATATATATATATATATATATATATATATATATATATATATATATATATATATATATATATATATATATATATATATATATATATATATATATATATATATATATATATATATATATATATATATATATATATATATATATATATATCATTCTCGGTTTTCAGGTGCAAGAATGCATAGCCAATTATCTCGATGGAGGTTACATGCGATGTCTTTGGTGTCTTGGACAAATGGCAGCGCTTGCTCTCACCATAGGTTAGTTTGTGAAACGGAATCCCAAAGTTCATGAAATAGCGCAAAATCACCTGAAGGCAGGTTCACTATAATATTCAATTTCGATATTATTTGCTAATACGATCACTCGTTCTCCGGCTAAAGACGAGATGATGCAGAAAGTTGAAAAACGCTTAAAGGCAGCGGTCACGATGAAAAACGTTATCGAAAAAACTACAAAAATCAGCTTAGATATAAAACAGCTCAAAAACTATGAAGGTAGCGGGGTGAAAAACGGCCTAGAATTAGAGTTATTAAGACCCTAAATTTCCAGTTCGTGCACACGTGCACAGAAAGATCACAGTCTCATGCCAAGCAGTCAAAAATCATCGACACTCAGAGGAAGGAATAAATGCAAATTTACTTAGTAAAACAGTTGAACAATGAAAGCAAGCACTTCAACCAATGTTTTTGACTAGATGTGTACATAAATCCGAGTTCATTGATTGAAAATCAAGTTCAAGCCAGCTGATGTTCTTGATATAAGAGGTCATCGATGCCGATGATGTGGAGTGGGCTCGTCGGCCATCAAAAGACAAAAAGTTCAGGCTTCGACTTTGGCCCAGAACAGCTACTTTTCGCGATTTTTTCTTATAGGTTCTACCACTGTATGTATACCCAGAAAAGGGTTTAGAGAGGAAAAGAAGACGAGCATATTTGAGCGCGACCACTGCCTTTAAGAAGTAGGCTACCGCTCGTAGGATTTGATCTGAAACAGCGCGGGGACGTGTTTTCGCGTCTTTAGCGTCCTTTCCTAACAACTTCCTTCGAAATCAATTTTTTTCAGATCCAACAATTTATTCAAGATTCAGATGAGGAAGACTATTCATGCATACTCAGAGAAGTCCAAGGACGATCCGCGGCGTTCTCGCAGGATCGTCCGCGGCCGACGACCGGACGATCCTTCACCGAAGCCGCGGACCATCTTGCCAGCGCCGCGGATCGTCCTGCAGGCGCCGCGGATAGTCCTGACAGCCGCCGTGGACCGTCCTTTTGAATCATGTTATCCAGCCCACCCCGATCGACTCATTGGCCGTGGGACAGATTTTGGCATTGGAGTACGCTTTTCGCGCTAGCATTCCATGCTCCTCAGAAAGCCTCAGTATCACAATTTTGCAGGATTTCTCCATCGTAAGAGCTAATTTTAAGAGTAGAACAGCTCGAATAACATGCATAACTGGTTTCGATATAGTTTAGCTGTACAACTGTGACATGTATCACTGAAGAAGTATTGTGAAAATATTATATTTTATTGCAATCTTTTAGACATCGGTGATGTATAATTATGATTATGAACAAATGATTAATGTATGATCATGAGCAGTAAATTCTCGAAATCGAGAGCTCATATTTTATGACTCTTAAGCAACAACTTTGTAATATTAGTTTAGACTGAAGACCTGTAACACTTAGTTATTCCACAATCAGTTCTTCATGTTACCATGGGCATACATTGCAATAGGCCATAAACTGAACAAGTCTTCGAATGCACATCGAAACCAGTTCTACATGTAAATTGAGCTGTTCTACCTCTGCAAATGAGTCGTACGGTAGAGCGATCCTGCGAAATTGTGATACTGATGCTTTCTGAGGAGATAAGAAAGCTAGCGCGAAATGCGTGCTCCAATGCCGAAGTCTGTCTCACGGCCAATGAGTCGATTGGGGGTGGGCGACCTGACTGTTTTCATCTGATTGGGAATGGTGCTCTACTAGAATATCCCACTCGATGGAAACAGAGTTCATGTACTGTGCTTCTCTGCATCAAATTCCACTCCTCTGCGTCAAATTCCCCTCCGCAATTGCGTATTAAGACGCTTCGAGGCCGCACGCGCTCGAGCCGGACGAGATTCCGGCGCCGTAGCCGATAAGCTGATTGTAGATTTTTTTTTCATTTTCTTCAATTTTCTTGGCTTCTGTGACCGAACCCGTCCTTCTCGGTTTTTTCATATAATAAAGTGTTATATCTCTTTATGCACACCAATTTTTCCTTCCAGATGCCTCCGCAACAACTTCTAGGGGAGAAAAAATTCACGGGGGCATTTAATTTTTTATTTCACGTTTATTTTTGTGATTCTCTCTTTTTGTTTTTCTTCCTTACATTCCAGTGATTTATATGATTGCTTGGTTTCCTAGGGTAGATGGTTTCTGGCCGAAATCGATTGAACTCGGGATCAAACCGGGACTATTCTTGAAAAAAAACATGAGGAGAACTACGAAACCAAACAATCATGAAAATTATTTGAATGAGAAAAAAAAACAAAATCAGAAGAGAATCCCAAAAATGAACGAGAATATGACACTTTACTTACCATCGGGAATTTTTTCTGCCCTAGAAGTTGTTGCGACAGCATCTGGAAAGAATAATTAGCGTGCATGTAGATATAACGGTTTGAAGAAGTTACAAATACGAGAAAGTCGAAGTCAGCGGCTGGGGAATTGTCTAAGACTGCGGGGAATGAGGTGGTGGAGTCGTTCAATCCAAAAACAACTCAAAAATATATGTGGCTGCCTTTCATCGATCGGTATTGAGATGGTGAATTGGCGGTGCGCCCCGGAGCCACCCCCTCGAGAACAAACAGCGCCGCGGATCGGCCGTTTGACCGTCCCACTATCAATCGTGCCGCGGCTCAGCCGCCAAGCGCCGCGGACCGTCCGGAAAGCTCATCTGCCTCCGCGGACGAGCAGTTTGTTTCTCTGAGTATAGTGCTTGCTAGGGTTTGAATCCAAACAGTCAAGTTAAGAATGCGGTTCCCAGACGATTATATGTACAATACACACCACCTCCCCCCAGAATTTGAACTTAAAGGCAGCATACACGCTCGCAAGCATAGTCGAGATAACAGCATAGATAGGTCCGCACGGCCCGTACTAAGTCGTCAACGACGTTTGAAGCGCTGAAAACTGTCCAGGATGACAATATTTGACAATGTTTGAGCAATCTTGCCTTCCACGCCCGTATTTTCACACCCCTTCGAGTAACAGAATGAGAATCGATACTTGAGAAAACAAGTGATAACTTAGAATGATAGCACTATAAAAAGGGAGTGCAGTAGAGAAAAAACTCGATTTACCTCAATATAACATGTTTGTGCACTGATAAAATCCTCCATTTCAAGAGGTCAGCCAAAGTAGAGCGGCATTCTCGAAAGTGGACGAGAGTCAATAGGTATGCAGACATGTTATATTCAAGTAAATCAAGCTGTTTCTCTCGTGCACTCTCAATTGATAGTGCTATCACGGTAACTTATCTCATGTTTTCTCAAGTTTCATTTCTCATTCTCGTACTTGAATGGGTGTGAAAATACGGGCGTGGAAGGCAAGATTGCTCAAACATTGTCAAATATTGTCATCCTGGACAGTTTTCAGCGCTTGAAACGTCGTTGACGACATAGTACGGGCCGTGCGGACTTATCTATTCTGTTATCTCGACTATGCTTGCGAGCGTGTACGCTGCCTTTAAACTCCAGCGATTAGTACAACTTTCGAAAGCCCCTCTCACCAGGATCCTAAATAATTTTTCTGATCCGAAGTAAATTTAAATTAAAAGGGGTTATTGAAAAGACGAGGAAAGATATTCCGGCGCACCTTCTGACCATATCCAACGAGCGGTATTGAACACGAAATGGTGTCGTCTCACTCTGCTCCAGTACTCGCAGTAGAGCTCTCTTGGGATGAAATAATTTGTGTGCCCAACCTTCGAAATAATGATGTTTTGCGTACTATATTCACCCACTGATCTCGTCTATATTCATCCATTCACCGAGCGCAACACCAAGAACTCGTTTGCGCTGCCGGACAACTACCCCAGGCTAGAAAATTGCTTCTCTGAGATGAGACGCTTCAGCGCATTCCTTGTCGTTTCTTCGAAACTGTCGTAACACGTGGTTGCCGATAAGTTTCGAAGAGGAGATTAAGTAACTATAGTGAGCACTGTTGTAAACCGCATTATTTTGACAACCATACTCAGCGTTGGGGGTGTGTATACAAGTCTGTTGGTACCTGCTCGTTGGTGCCCCTGCTTCTACTGAATCCAGCAGACGTTTGAGTGTACACAGGGAACGTTCGAGCGATATAGCGTGCACAACTATCTCATACATTGCATAAAGGTGTCGCCGTCCGGCACACTAAGGCCTCTGGTCCATAACACCTTAGGATCCGTACCTAAGGAGCCATGGAGTCTTTGGCCACAAGCCACAATTTCGCCACCCTGAACTGTCGATCGCTGTCGAGTGATATCCAAAAAACTGCGCAATCCAGACTCCTGAGCTGTTTCCATGCACCGTTTGCTGCATTGCAGGAAACCCACCTCAAGGATAGACCCGTCATCAGCATCGGAGAGTACACCATCTACTGCGGTAACGCTGACGATAGGAGAGTGGGAGGCTGTGCAATAGCTGTAAGGAAGGATTTCAATGGTATGGTCAAGGAGTTTGGCTCAACGTCGTGCCGGAATGCATTCGTACGACTGCGGGATCACAGAGGATTCAATCTGTGGATAGTGAGTGCTCATGCGCCCACTGAAACCGCCGAAGACAATTCTAAGGATGCGTTTTATGAGGAACTCAATACGTTGCTGGCCAGGATACCTTGTCAACATGCTGTTGTCGTGGGGATTGACGCAAATGCGAAGATGGGACTTGATCAGGAATCCGAAGTACTCGGTAAATGGTTCTACCCAGTGGAGCAAACATCGGACAATGGCTACCGCCTTGTCGACTTTTGTGAACGCAGTGGTCTGATTATTGCATCGACATTCAAGAGGAATCATCGCCGCCATCAGCTTACGTGGCAGGGACCAACCCGGCTATCTCCAGAAGAGCAGCGAAAGCGGAAGATGACAACTTTGAAACTACAGCTTGACTATGTCCTGACGAGGAATATTCCAGTATCGGACATTCGAAGATCTAGAGCTGTGTGGGATGTCGCATTCGATTCGGATCACCGTCCTGTTCTGTTGAACTTCACTGCGAGGATTCATAAGAGGAAGCGAGGGGCTCAGCCTCTCCAGAGGATTGACATGACAAGTCTCAGAGATGAAGAGTGCAGAAGGAATTTCCGACAACGCGTTTCTATTCACATCGGAGTACGGACTAAGAAGAAACTTTGCGACGCGGATTCTTTTGTCAAGTGCATCGAGGACGCTTCGAAAGAGGCACTCCCGGTTGTACAGCCTAAGAAGAAGTTCGCCTACGTCTCAGAAGAAACAACATCTACCTACAACAGAGTATGTGCTTTCCGAACTGCAGGAAACTTCGTGGAGGAGAAGCGTCTGAGGAGGAAGTTGCGTCGGCAGCTTCAAAGTGACCGCGAACGAGAGTGGACGTGTAGAGCTAAGGAGTTCGAGAAGGCTTGGGAGGAGAAGAATCCGAGGAAATCCTACACGTTGCTGCGACAGTATAGCGGGAAGATGAAGAGATGTTCTCCTGTCTTGAACACTACCAATGGAGTTGCAGTTGGTGATGCGACGCTGCCAATATGGAAGGATTACTTCAGTTCACTACTGAATCGTCCAGCGCCATCAGTGTCTGAGCTTCCGCGTGTTCAGAGAGCACATTACGATGTCAGTGAGGAACCGCCGACTGAGTCTGAAGTTTTGGATTGTGTCCGGAAAATGAAGAATGGAAAGGCAGGTGGAGATGACAACATCACTGCTGAAATGCTGAAAGCTCTTCCTCCGTCTGGGATTCGTGAAATGACCAACACCATCCGTACCATATGGATGAGCGAAAGGATACCCGATTCGTGGAGACATGCGATCATAGTACCTCTTCACAAGAAGCTATCCGTCACGGATCCTAAGAACTACAGAGGAATCTCTCTACTTCGTGTCATGTACAAGGTTTTGGAACGTATCATTCTCGAGCGACTCATCAAACATCGTGAAGGAACGACCAGAGATGAGGAAGCCGGTTTTCGACCTGGAAGATCGACTATCGACCAAGTGTTCGTCGTGATAAGAGTAACTGAATCGTGGCAGCGGTATTCGAAGCCATTACAGCTTGCTTTTTTAGACTTTGAAGCCGCGTTCGACTCTCCTCATCGTGATCGATTGCTCAATGCTCTGCGAGCAGATGGAGTCCCGGAAAAGTATGTTCGGTTAATCGAGGACATGAACAAAGGAACAACAGCAGCAGTTCGTACACCTGTCGGATTTACGTCAGCTTTCGAGGTGAAAACAGGAGTAAGGCAAGGAGCGGTTGCAGGACCTTTTCTTTTCAACTTCGCCGTTGATGACATCATGCGTAGAGTTGCAGAACAGTTTCCTGCGGATGTGATCCTAACACCATCAGGACGCTCCCTTGTCGACCTGGAGTACGCCGACGGCATTGTATTATTCGCTGAAAACAACGCAAAACTGCAAAGGATTGTGAACCTCGTTTCGAAGTATGCCGCAGCCTATGGACTTCGTCTTCGTCCCGACAAATGCAAGCAGGAGTGGGTCTCTCAGAGGCCTTCAACGGGAGTTTGTGTGGACGGACAACGTATCGAACTGGTGGACGATTTCTGTTATTTGGGCTGTTTGCTGAAGAACGATGGTAGTTATGCAGCGGATATTCGACAACGATGTGCGAAAGCTACGTCTGCATTTAATTCTCTAACCAAATGTTTGTGGTCTACCACCATCGCGAAGGAAGTCAAGTTGCGCGTCTACCTATCCGCTATTCGCCCTATCATGATGTACGGATCGGAGACGTGGGCAGCACCGAAGACGCAGATGGAAAGGTTGGATCGCACGGAAAGGAAGCTTTTTAGGCGTTTGCTTGGATATTTCTGGCCGCGTGTATGCCATAACGAAGAACTTTACAAGGAAATCGACGCAGCACATCAACGCTTGACACGAGGGAGGTGCCAGCATCTCCTAACGCCATTTCAAGCAGTAATGGAAAGTCGACTTCGACTGCTCGGGCATATAATAAGAAGAACGCAGGATCGTCTCGTACAACACGCTCTTAGAATGCTTCCAAATCCTGTCTGGAAACGGCCACCTGGGCGTAGGCCAAAGTTCTGGACGGATGCGGTTAAAGAGGATTTAAAGTCACTCGGCATCGAAAGACAGTTCAGGCGCGATGTTTCGTTTCGCAGGAAATGGAATAGTGACAGCTGGATGGAATGTGTTCAAATTTTGGCTGAAGACCGTGAAAAATGGACACGGCTGACTACTAGGACGGCACACCTCGGTGAAGATGCGGAATGACCGCGTCAGGCGAAAGCCAACCGATTAAGTCATGTAAGTCACTCAGGCTCCGGTCATAGTCGGTGAATCAACTGAGTCCCACCCGGTCGATACGCATCGAATTCGTGGAAAACGGGTGGAAAAAAATCAACCCACTGAGTCCGACTGCGACCGACTGATGCCCACCGCAATCCCCCCGGTCGATACTGATGGTTCTCATGCGTACAAGGGCGGGGCCAATGCACCGACTGAGTCCGACTGAGTCCCGCTGAGTCCCACCCGGTCGATATAGGTGTTTTTCACTTGATTTGGGTGCATTTTTTTCGGCCGACTGCGACCTGCCGAG
Organism: Aplectana chamaeleonis; assembly: GCA_029168955.1. Classification (NCBI taxonomy): domain Eukaryota; kingdom Metazoa; phylum Nematoda; class Chromadorea; order Rhabditida; family Cosmocercidae; genus Aplectana; species Aplectana chamaeleonis. Next base: position 672,904 of record JAPDOI010000355.1, read on the forward strand.
TCCCGCCGCATCTCGACTCTCCCCGTCTGCGCTCTGCCCCATGTGCTGTTGATACGGAAATCAGATTCAGACATGTTGAAAACAAGAAAAATCAGCCACCAAACACGTTCCGATTCACAGCTGAGGTGATTATCGTCACTATCAATTGCGTGTTTCGCAGAGGAACCGGTTGGTGCTGGGGGCAACCGGACTCAGCAGGTTTTTCGACGAAGTCTGACAGGGGCCTCAGCGTGCTCTAATTACTATTTTATGCAAAGCATAATTATTTTTGCTCAATACCGTCTTCAGGTCACGAAACAGTCTTTGATTTACGGTGGGTACGGATGGCACTGGTAGTTAACGTTTCTTATTGTGCGCTGGCGCAGACTCGGTGCAAGCATATTATAACATATGCATTCCGAATTTGCGCCAACGCACAATAAGGAATGCAAAGCAACAGTGCGATCCGTGTCGGCTTTATGCTACTGCCGTCATTTCTTTATTTTCTTTCATATTCGCAATACTCATGTCAGAAGCCTTTCCCCATTACCCAACACGGGACAGTATTCGTTGCAACGGTGTGAGCACAAGCAGCCTGCGTGTCTAAAGTCGGCATGGATCGTGAAGAGACTTCGCGTGCACCGCTGAAGGTTGGCGAAAATTCTGTGCCATATGCTATAACATAAGTGCACCGAGTTTGCGCCAACCTTCAACAGTGCACGCGAAGTCTCTTCACGATCCATGTCGGTGTTATGTATGCTGCGCGTAGTCTCTAGCTATAAGTCTTTGGGTCGGCAGCAGGGATGTGCGTAATAGAAATTTTGTAATTCGTTAGTCGTTAGTCGTCCAACCGGCCAAAACCCTCGTTAGTCGTCAGTCGTTAATCGTTAGTCTTTAGAAATCTAGGCTCTGAAAAAAGCACATTTGAGGCAGAAAAAGCCCTCATAAATAAAAAAAAGGAAGGCATGAAGAAACATATGTTCTCCAAAACATTCATGGCCATTAAACACACAAAATATTCATCGTTAGATAACCTAGTTTAATCTGCTAACCTACATATACATCATTAAAAATATGACAGAAAGTACTCGGCTGAGTGTGTTTCACGATTTTTGTCCTTCTTTTTCGGTTAGAAAAGAAGCAATATGGAAAACCAAGAAAACCTTGAGCTCTTCCTTTTTTTTCAGTGCAAAATTCGCTCTATGATGTTGTATGAGATCTATCCCTAGGTGACAACGCGGAAAACTGCACAAACTTTGCACTACTTGTTCCTTGCTCAGCATCGCGAGCCGTTCTCATAGCTTGTTCTCATAATGGGAGAAAGGTCGCAAGAAATTAGCACCCAAGCGGAAATTTCACCCACTAAGAAGTCCCAGCACCACTTTATAGAACTCACATATCTCGAAATTATGACTGAAAATCCGAGGACGAATCATTTACAATCCAATCATCGAATACAGTTCCCGTCGGTGCTCAGTTGTGGCCGGCAGGCACCGCTCCATATTATCACCTCTGACAGAGCCCTCTGTAAAAATTTCCGCTAGAGCCGGTCGGTGTCGGAACTGGTTGTGTGAGCCTTTCATGAAGTCGCGCGACCGACATGAAGTTGCATAAGTGCTGCGCCTAACCTTTCGCAACGTTCGGTTGGGGTCACGATGTGGGGGTTCCAGAGCTGCGAAATAGTGTCAGTGGAAATAATAAACACTGAAGGCTATGACCATTCTGTACTACCCACCGCGAACAACCAACAGGGAACTACGTATCATTCCTTATGCAATTCTTGGATTGGAGCGTGATGGGAATGACTATTGATTTTCTAACGAATTTTGGGATTGCTTACGAAAATATTTTTCATTTCGTTAGTCGTTAGACGTAACACCCAAAAGCCCGTTAGTCGTTAAATTCGTTAGTCGTTAGTCGTAATTACGCACATCCCTGGTCGGCAGAGAACGCCTACTCGACAAACCGTTTCGCGTAGATCCTATGTACGGGACATGAGTTTCAATTGCCCATAAGTAATTCAAAATGGGTATATACTTGCATTTTTGAGCATACGGTGTGTCAGGCATTAATGTAAAGTTATAGGCTATAAAACGGCGAAATTCTCATGATTCCTACGCGTGCTGGTGCGGAGCGGAGGTTAGGGACAGTGAGAGAGCGGAGGGTAGACGGAGGCCGAGGCATCGCGCGCGCCGCTCGCGCCTCGAATGATGTGAATTACGACATTTTATAGAGGGTAAGTTAGCTCTGCTCACGTATCCTCTGTTTCGGAGTTTAATTTACTTGATTCCATCGCGCGCTTGCGCGGAGCGAGGGTAGAGACAGCGAGAAAGTGTGGGGAGAAAGAGACGCAGCATACGCGCGCAAACGCACGCGATGAACGGAAATAAATTACACTCCGAAACAGAGTATATTTCCACATAAAGTGCAGTATGAGCTATCCTGACAAAAAATCGTTGAACAAGTGATCTCTGAAATTTCTCACAGCAACGTGAGCTCCTGGTTTTTCTAAGGGAGGTTAGGAAGAAGGAACGACGAAAAACGGCCATGAAGTGGATGCAAACCCGCCCGCATCTACAAAAAGTTGATTATTCCATCCTAACGCCAAAACATGCGCATCAAACCCCTGCTATTCTCGAAGATTCTTTGGTCAAAAAAAGACGAAAAGGGGTCACTCCAAACACACCGAAATAGGCATAATGAAATATTTTAGTGAGTTTAAAAAAATTCAGGAATTGAGGATTTCTGGACTTTTTTCCTACTATCCTCTACATCGTGGACTGACCTGCGCAAAAACTTTTGAACCTGGGATACGCTTTTTCGTCGTGAACACTGCCTTAAAGGCAGCGTACACGCTCGTAAACGTAATCGAGATAACTACGGAATTAGAATGGTATGGCACCGAACACAACGCCAACGCATTTAGAAGCTTCAAAAACGACCCACAATGACGCCACAGGGGTGGGAAGTTGGCCCCGCCCCTGTATCTGCCCGCCCCCTGTATTTGCGTCCTCCTCCAAAACAGGAGTGCTGCGTCATTTCCACCGTCGTCGATGTGTGTGGTTTATCCATTGTACCTATTCCACCACCCACAACGTCGCCGATGGTGGGAATGGCCCAGCACCCCTGTTTTGGAAAAGGACGCAATTACAGGGGGCGGGCAGATACAGGGGCGGGACCAACTTCTCACTCATGTAGCGTCATTGTGGGTCGTTTTTGACGCTTCATGCGTGAGCGTTGTGTTGGGTGCCACACCATTCTTATTCCGTAGTTATCTCAATTACCTTTACGAGCGTGTATGCTGCCTTCAAAGGCAGCATATACGCTCACAACCGTGGTCGAGATATCAGCGTAAATAGGCCTACCATGTTGTCAGTGACGTTTGAAGCGTTGAAAACCATCCAGGATGACAATATTTGACTATATTTGAGCAATCCTGCCTCGCACGCCCGTATTTTCCCACCCCTTCGTGTAACAGAATGAAAGGTTAAAGGCAGTGTTCACGATAATCTTCGATTCTGGGATTAATCGCTAATTCGATTGCTTGGCCCCCAAGTAGAACCGAAATGACAAAGAAACCGAGAAAAACGCACCTGAAGGGCAGGAAATCCTCAAGTATCAGCCCGCCTCTTAAGTATCAGTGGAACTGTTCGTTGTGACAATGAAATCTTTTGTGGACCCAACTTTTGCAATTCTCTATTCTGTATTGTTCCGTTCTTTACTTCGGGCCCTAACTAATACTGTTTTGCCCAAAATATTCTTCCATTTTCGGTTAGTCCCATTTTTTACCGGTGACAACCACCGTGAACATGTTCATCCAACCAGACAACTAGTCCAGGCCATAGAATAATGTCACTGAAATAAGACGAATTAGTGCGTTTCTCGCAGTTTCTTCGTGATTTTGGTAACACTTGGTTGCCAACGCATTGTTTTGAGTGGAAAACTTGGAAACGAGAATCATCGTGAACACTGCCTTTAACCCATTCACGACCACGCCTAATTTTGGGTGGCTGCACGTTCGGACCGCGTGCAATATTGCGTCACCGCATACAGTGTCCCACCGCACGGGCCACTTTTGCTCGAATGGCACGCCACCAAAGAACAGATTCTCGTTTTTTTTTGTTTATCGTACGACTGTCGACGTCAAAAACATGATGCCAAAGTTTCAGCTTCCATAACTCTTTCCTTCCAGAGAAACGGCCTCCTAAATTTTCAACGGTGTAGATAAGAACATCCACAAAATCACGTGAGTTCGTTGAATTCTAGCGGTTCGAAACATAAATTATCGTAGATTACCATGATAGACATTCTTCTGTTCTTCAATTTACAGGAAATGCTCAGTGAAATTATATTTTTCAGATTTGCACCAATTTTACTTTAGCTACTCCCTCGCTCTTGCGGTCTATCGCATTCCGACGCGAGTTTTTTTTGTAGTGAAAATTTTTTACATTGTTCTCGACATCTAGGCGTAGAAAATACTCCCTAAATTTTATATTGAGGGGTAATGCTGATGAAAATGGCTTTTTTTAGGTCTTGGCCATTCCTTTCTCGGCTACCCCCTCACCCCCAGGTTCGGCACCTTCTAGGAAGAGATTTATTGTGAAAAGCATATTTGTTTTTAGATTCAGAAAAGGAAAATTTTTTTAGAAAATGGTTCCATTATTACAAATTGACTATGAATGATTAGTGTAAGAACCGTTTAATAAGTTTTCTCTCGTTTTCTGCTCTGGCACGTCCACATTTTTCTCGTCCGCTACTCTCCAAGGTAGTTTTCACCGAAGTTTAAGCCCCGGCCTAAGTTGGTACACCAACCGATATATATATATATATATATATATATATATATATATATATATATACATATATATATATATATATATATATATATATATATATATATATATATATATATATATATATATATATATATATATATATATATATATATATATATATATATATATATATATATTGAATAATTGTGCTATACGATCTGACCACTCTTAGAAGTAGGATTTGTTACTCGTGCAATAGCAAAAGGAAGAATTTTGCCATTAATTGCGTGTAAAAATGCGATCTGTACTCATAATTGCGGTTTTCGACCTTGCGGCATTCGAAGGGTCAGATATATTGTAGCGGTGAAGCTGCCAGCGGACCACGAAGTTTATAGTCGACTCTAGAATGGGTAAATACATTGACCATAAATAGGTTCAAAAATTCCTCCATGCGGTGGAGAAATCGATTTTTGAAAACAGTGTCCCACCGGTGGGACACGCGGTCCGAAGTGGTAGTCAACGCGTGTCCCACCGGTGGGACACGCGGTCGTGAATGGGTTAAACTTGAGAAAACACTTGATAACTGAGGGTGGTAGCACAATCAAAAGGGAGGGCAAGAGAGAAGCAGCTCGATTTACCTGAATATATAGTCTACAGCAATGGAAGTAGGACCTGGTGAGGTTGCGGACTGGTCCTAACATACGGTAGACTGTTAGTGGTATCAGTCATTTTTCCGAAACAGCTGTGATAGATCGGTGAGTCTGTGTTTTCAAAGATACGACTACATCTGTGGATGCAATGAAAACAGGTGAAAATGTGACAGTGGAAGCAAAAACTCATCGACCAGCCTCAGTTATTTCGAAAAAATGAATGATAACACAATCAGACTACAGTATGTTAGGAAGTGTCCGCAACCTCACCAGTTTCTACTTCCATTGCTGTAGACTATAACATATATATGCAACGATAAAAACCTTCATTTTCCAAAACTCGCCAGATTAGAGCGGGATTCTCGAAAGTGAACGAGAGTTAATAGGTATGAAGACATGTTATGATCAAGTAAATCAAGCTGTTTCTCTCGTGCACTCCCATTTGATAGTGCCACCACGTTCAATTATCTCGTGTTTTCTCGAATATGACTTCTCATTCTGTTACTCGAAAGGGTGGGAAAATACGGACGTGCGAGGCAGAGTTGCTCACATATCGTCAAACATTGTCATCCTGGATGGTTTTCAGCGCTTCAAACGTCGCTGACGATGCGGTAGGGGCCGTGCAGGCCTATTCATGTTGTTACCTCGACCATGTTTGTGAGCGTATATGCTGTCTTCAAATAAGACTCACATGCATGGATTCTGTGGATCGCTGACCTGCATGCCTAACAATTTGCGGTCTGGTCGGCAAATCAAATGTGCCCTTCCCTCACACAGGTTGTTGGGACTAATTTGCCTTCTGATTTCAGGGACATGTCTGGGCGTCTCACATCCACATCCTTTGTTGCTCTGGCCGCAGCTGATCATTCAGAATGCGTATTGCTTCGGCTTGGTGATTCTGACAATCGCCACGGCCGACAAGCTGCTCGTCTCCATCCTACATCCGGTCAATCCACACTTGAGTCTGCTCATCCTCTACTTTGGTATTGGGACATGCACTAATCACATATTCGACTATATCTTATGGCATTACTACTGGCACGAAGAGTACCAGTATATTACGAGGACCGGAAAACATGTAATTCCATTCTGGGTATGACACAGGCCCCCAATAGGGAATGCACTTTATCATCGCGATCTCTCTAGCTTGAACCTCAGCTCCTGTCTCTCAGCGCTTTCCTTTTCGGGAATTGATCTCCTGTATATCAAATTGCTCCGCCAGGCTTATATTCTGCTCAGCACATTCTATTATATGACAAGTATGAAAGTGCCTTCTAATAAACTTTATCACGACTCTGTGCATGTTCAGGCCGTCATATTTTTCTAAGAGAAAAGAAATTCATTTTACCCATGGTTACTCGAGAAATGAACAACACTCAGGATTAAAGACAGCATACACGCTAAAAATTTCCACAGATTTTGTGACATAAATCGAAAGATTGAAGCTGGTAGTATGCGAAACTAACCAAAAGCCGACGAAAACTGAATGCAAATAGAAGAATAACGAGTTGTTTTTGGTATGAGTGAAAATGGACGAGTTGCACCGCAGCATACCCGCTTGGCTGAAGTAGTGGGGCTAATGGTAAAGCGGCTGTGATAGCGAAGCAAAAAGACTTTTACGGCCTGTCGTGTCGAGTTCATGGAAGGTCCTTGCATCGAAAGAGGTAGGTAATTTTCGGAGCGAACATTGCTCACTCGCCCCACGATCACTAGACGCTGGGGCGCGTATAGTGATTGACGCGTGCAGCGAGTTGGGCGGCAACGCGAAATCCCCGGATTTGGGTGACATCAAGTAAATTGATATTTCCTAGATCGTTATAACCTCTCCTGCGTCCACTTCATGTCGCTAGTGATGGGCATTTTCCCATACAAAGTCTTTCATGGACTGTTGATTTTTCGCAACGCGCGCGACTTTTGGAGGTCAGGTTGGAGGAAGCGGGAGCAACTTATCTTATTTTCTAATTATTTCCGCAAAAATCCATTCCCCATATGATTTGGAAAAAGAGGGCAGCCGTCCAGAAGAAATCAACAAACAAGAATTCGAATCAGGAGGGAAGTCGTCACAGAGATGGAAACAACATTCAAGAAACGTATTATAGACTCATATACAAACAATGGGCTGACCCATTTGGATGGACCGCAGCCCATTACCATGTAGTTTCATGCGTGCGCAGCTCAAATTAGGATTAGGGAGCACTTACATCATCACTCTCCTATGGACGTCACCTTCGTCACGACAAATGCAAGCAAATGTGGGTCTCTCAGAGACGTTCAACGGGAGTTTGTGTCGACGGCCAACGTATTAAACTTATTGATGACTTCTGTTTTTCTTAAAGTTATCTGATGAAGAACGATGGCTTTAATGCAGCGGATATTAAACAACGATGTACGAAACCTACATCTACATTTTCTCTGACAAAAACTTTGTGGTCTAAGCCCATCGCGAAAAAAGTCAAGTTGCGCTATTCGCCCCATCATGATGTACGGATTGGAGACGCGGGCCGCACCGAGAAGTAGCACTTGGAAAGGTTGGATTGCATAAAGAGGAAGCTTTTCAGACGTTCGCTTGGATATTTCTGGCCGCGGATGTGCCACAACGAAGATCTCTACAGCGAAATCGGCGCATTACATCAAAGCGTGTCACGAGGGAAGTGCTAGCATCTCCCAACGCCATCTTAAACGGCAAAAGCAGGTCATCTTCGACAATTTGGACCAATTCCAAGAAGCTCTGGGGATGCTTCCGAAACCTGTCTGGAAACGGCGGGCTGGGCGTAGGCCAACGTTTTGGACGGATGTGGTGTAGGAGAATTTAAAATCACTCGGCATTGAAAGGCAATTCAGGCGCTATGTTTTACTTCGCAGGCAGTGGAATAGCGACCAATGGATGGATTGTGTTCAAATTGTGGTTGAGGGCCGTGACAAATGGGCACGGCTGGCTACTAGGATGGCACACTTCGGCGAAGATGCGGACTGACCGCGTCAGGCGGAAGCCACCCGATCAAGGGCAGTTTTGACGACGAAAAGTTGCCCGTTTTTTTTTTGGCAACAACGTAAGCTTTGGCTCATTCTAAGAAGAGTTAGAACGGGAGTACGACGAAAAACGGCCAAGAAGCGTGTGAAATTTTGTAGACCAGCTTACACATTGGATCACCCCGCCCACGTCATATAACAGTTGTCCTGCGTTCGTTTCACCAGAGGAACATTTGCCGATTTTTCAAAGGCATCGTTCACGATGGATTTCGCTTCTGAATTTTCCATATACATATAATGGGACCCTTAGTACCCTTTATAACAACTACTTTAAACAAATCAATTAAAACTACTTCGTACCCAAATTCTCTCAATCGATCCTCGAGAAAGGAGGAGTCGATCGCCAGAAATCGCTGTGTTGACCCACGATCTCTCGATCAAATGATGTTAACCTTTCTTTCAGGTGATTCGTGGGGAAAGAAAAGTTAACCGATATGTGTAGAGAAGTCATTCTTCACGTAATCGTATAATTTAATCCATCAACTTCCCCTCGTTTGTACTAGATCATCTGATGATCAGTTACTTAGACGATGACTGACAGCAAATTGTGCCAGATGACTGTAGGAGTGCCGCCTATTTTGACGGAATTTGAGACATTCGACCTCATATATCATCACAGTAGCGCGTTGGTGACCCAACAAGGTCTCCCTATGTTCTTAGGTGAGCCCAACCAATCATTCAAACCCAAAAAACGGTGAGCGGTTCTTAGCCCCTACGATGCCTTTAAAATATTCTTTATCGCGAGAAGTTCTAACATCCAAATATGTGCATTAACCCATCCTATTTTTAAAGAGTTTTCGGTACAATAAATATGTAGAAAAGAAAGTCAATTTACTAAGAATATTGGAGCATTTCCGATGTTATGTTTGACGCTTTGTCCGCAGTCCCCCGAAACACGAAACAGGCGTAATTGAATATTTCATAAGCTTCTTTAAACAGTTTTCCTCCGGTATTTGAGAGTTCTGTGGGACTTCTCCCTAGTAACCTCTACTTCGTGCGCTTACCTACTTACTCAAAACATCGAACGCGGTTTTTATCGTAAACACTGCTTTTGAAGGCAGTGAGCACGATAATCTTCAATTCAAGATTATTTGTTGGAACGATGACCCATTTCCCGGATACAGCTTAAAGGCAGTGTTCACGATAAATCTCGTTCTCGAGGTTTCGGTGTCAAACACTGAGTTGGCAGGTGCTGTAGAGGATAGGGTCGAAGAAAGCAACGAAAACTGGCCAGAAATCAATAAAAACGGCTTTGAAATTTATCCCAGTGCGCCTACCTATCCCGGTCCGCCCCAATCGAACGAGCTTGTGGCGCCGCACACGTTTCGATGGCAAATTGCCAAGCAACTCTGCCGCGTCCAGCCTGATCGATTCGCGCAGATTTCGCGATTAGCGCGCGCTTGCCGAAATCAGCAGGGCCCATGATTCTCGTCCACGCCCTGAATTAAGAAACCGTTATTTTGACTTATTCTGGACGTTTTTCTTCGCTGTTTCTTCACTATTAGTTACCTCACGACCAAACGATCCCATTTTTGGGTCGAACTCGAGCGCGATATTCATCGTGAACACTGCCTTTAAATGGCGAAAAAAAGGGGAGACGCACCAGAGGTAACATTGGCATGGATCCTGAAGAGATATCGCGTTCACTTTTGAAGGTTGGCGCAAACTCGGTGCCATATGCTATAACATAGGTGCGCTCACCTCCAATGGGGAACGCAGTCTCTTCAGGATCCATGCCGACGTTACACGAAACCCTGTACTCTCACTTTCTACTTTTTTGTTCAGGATTTGCCTTCGGGCCATAACTAATGTTTTGCATAAAAAATTCTTTCATTTTCGACTCATCCAATTTTTCACTGGTCACAGACACTTGGAGCATGCTCATCCAATCGGAAAACTAGTAAAGGCCAGAGAACAGTGTCACTGAAATGAGGCGTTTTAGTGCGTTTCTCACCGTTTCTTCGTAATTTTAGTAACTTCGTAACTTGGGGGGGGGCGAATCCAGTGCATACCATCTCTAGAGTAGCACTGATATCCTCCTGTTTATATACCGTATGTCCTGCTATTGAAAATCTTTTTGACCCCTCCCTCTAATTGAACCCCCCATTCGGTTGAGGTTGAAAACTAGAACACCCCCTCTATTAGAGCCCCCCCCCCCAGCCAAAACGTCATTGGAGATTTTTACCTGGGATCAACTCTGTCTTGTACTTTTTTACATGATGCACATGTTTGCCAATCCTTCACCTACCTATGCACTTCCCACGTTCTGCGCTAAGTATATAGGTAAGTGAAGACAATACGAGGACTGGATCCTCGACGGCAACAAGGTGTCACCAAGGGAGTCAATCCAAAGGCTCCACCGATGTCTGTGTACCTAAATTGGATTCTGTAAAAAATTCTGGTTTGGTTCGCGTCACAAACGTTTAAACAAAAAGGGAACAATAGGGAAAAGGAATAAGGAGAGTATACAAAAAACGAACAATACCCTCCAAAAGCTATTTTCTTTGCCGACACTTCTAGACAGCGGAAACAAACCGTTTTGGTATTTTACGAGGAAGCACTTTTGGCTCCATAAAGGACTCTGATCATGCGAGTGCCGATAAAATATATATGCATGTGTACCTTATAGTTATTATTAAAAGAGAAGATGATGTCTGTTTTTGGAAACCATTGAGAGCTCTTCATCGTAGAATACCAAAACGGTTTGTTTCCGCTGTTTAGAAGTGTCGACAAAGAAAATGGCTTTTGGAGGGTATTGTTCGTTTTTTGTAGACTCTCCTCATTACACTTCCCTATTGTTCCTTTTTTGTTGAAACGTTTGTGACGCGAACCCAACCACTTTTCCTTGAGGAACCCCTTTTTTACAGAATTGTTCACTTTTTGTTGATATTGCGCAGTAATATCCCAGGTGAGCTCTTAAAGGCAGTGTTCACGATAAAAGTCGTTTTTCTGTCTTTCCGCCTATCTTGAAAACGGTCCCATGCTGATTAAAATGATGTCCCTGGAATAGTACAAAACCCCCTGGAAACGGAGTTATGGCCCCTCGAAGTTCAGCAAGGGAAAATTGTGGACGAGTTGTCCGAGGCTTGTAACTCCCGTTTTTTGCAGCCGATGTGTGCGAGCCGACCTGAGTAAAAAGAGAAGTTGAGAATGAAGGGATGAACGGGGCTTTTGATCGGAAACCACCGCTCATTTAACCACAAATTCAGGGGAACTGTTATAGGACGTGGGCGGAGTGGCCCAATGGGTCGGCTGGCCCACGAGATTTTCACCCACTTTCCGGCCGTTTTTCGTCGCACCTCCGTTCTTAATCTTCTTATAGGGACCCAAAGCTTACGTTTCAGCCAAAAAAAGGGAAACTTTTTCTTCGTGAAGACTGCCTTTAAAGATAGACCTTCTCGACTCTATTTGTCCTCTTTCTGAGGTATCGAGATTAATTGACCAAATTATTTAGTTATCGAACTATTTCTGCCTTCCCTATAAGTGTGAAAATAACACGAAGGTTCATAATTCCTTTGTGACTTGGTTCGTTATGGTCGCTTCGTTTCAAAGATAGTGATTATCACATATTATCCGTTTTCACAAAAATAACCAAAAAAAATGAGAGGCATACCTGAGGATGCAATGGCGCATAGCGGTTGGTGGGTTTAGAAAAGAGGGGGGGGGAATCAGCGCTTCAAGAAAAAAATTTTCGAAAAAGAGTAGAAAAAGGAAGCTCGCGTACGAGGTTGGAAATGTCAATAATTTTTGGTCTGGAGGTATGACTGTGGTTTCATCAGGTCCAGTTTTAAATCCATCACTTAAAACCGTTAACTTACGACTTTGATCAAAAGACAGAAAGTTGTTTTGGCAGCGGAACTTTGGAAAAATCAAAGCGAACTCATTCCAGAGTTGTGTTATGAACAAGTTGTTTCCAAAGTAGATAGTGATAAGCACGTACCATTTCTGTGAGAAAAGATTCGTAGGCCGGTGAAAAAGCATTAAAGCGCCTTTCACAGTCTGCCGGACGTTGCCGTCCGACACATTGTAAGAGTGCCGCAGTGCGAGGGAAGCTGCGGTGAACAACCGTCAGTTCCGACCTTCCAGTACAAAATACGAGGCAAAACCAACACGATTTCACCCGTCGTAACTTGCTCCGACGTCGTGTCAATGATTTCACCGCAGTGCGACGTCGGTCGGCCGACATTGCACTGCGGGCTGCACCGCCGCCGCAGCCCTATCTTATGACGTACCGGACGGCGTCGTCCGGCAGACTGTGAAAGGGGCTTAAGAGCGCTGAAGATGAGTGATCGGGAAACGAGAAAGGGTTTCGGCCTTCTCTTCACTCTCCGGGGTGTCCTGCGCATCTTCCCGGTCGATGAGCAACGGGTCCTGGTCTCCTGCTTCATCTCCGGGGTGTCGTGCATAATTTCCCGTATGAACAGCAATGGGTCCCGGACTCTTGCTCACTCTACGGGATGTCCCGATGACGTCATCTGAAGCACTATACACTTTTTACGTCGCACTCGCAGTTGGGTCCCGCACACTTTTCTTGGCACTTGGCGCACCCCATTTCGATCCCACACACATTCCCATGCGCTTGGCGCATTCACAGTTGGGTTCCGCACATCTTTCTTGGCGCACTCACAGTCGGGTTCCACACACTTTCCCCGGCGCTTGGCTCACCACCAGTTGGGTCCCTCACAGCCCTACGCACTTTCCACGACGTTCCGCTGACGTCATCAGATGCCCTACGTACTTTCCACGACGTTCCGCTGACGTCATCAGAAGCCCTATGTACCCTCTTGTTCCGGGCCTGATTTAGTGTGTGCAATCGCGGACTTGCGTCGTGGGGGTCGCCAGTCTGTGAGTTCGCCGAGTAATTTATTATTGTCCCACTTTAGTTTGCCTAATAAACATTGTTTGTCCATCGTGACTCGTGGATTCTCGGTTGAAAATTAGAGCCTCCCCCTCTATTTGAACCCCTTTTTGGTGGGGTTGAAAAATATTATACCCGGGTGTTCAATTACAGGAAATACGGTATTTTCCTTACTTTGCGTGTGTGCGTGTCCGTTTGTGTGCGTGTGTGCGAAGGAGTCAGCGGGATTTCGCGTCAATGCGTAAGTGGCTGTAGGGCCTTGGAAACGGTGTACGGGACATTTTCCAAAATGGGCGGGGCTTCACGGTCAACGCATAAAAGTTCACAAAAGTGGGTGACGCTACACGATTCGTGCGTAAGAAGCAGTAAAAACTGAGGGCAGGAGGGGGAGATTCTGTGTCATATACATAAATGCGCAAACGGAGTGGCTTTGGAATGAGTGCCCCGGGGTACTGTGGAAAGTAGGCGGGGCTTCGTGTCAATACTTGAATGGGTATAGCACTTTGGAAATGGTCGACGGGACCTCGAAGAGGATCCGAGATGCTCAACCTACGCGTGGTGGATCTGTGGAGTCGACTACCAAGATCAAGGAGACTCATCAAACGGGCATCAACAACTCCACGAGGGGTTTTTTTCTGTATGGGAGTGCAAATGGCTGGCTGCTGCACTCCTTCGTATTCTGTTGTTACGAGCTGGCATTGAGTGGAACCCGGGACCGAGAAGCAAGACTCCACGTTATGCCTGTCCTCACTGTGGATTACCTGCTCAACATGCAAGCGTTCAGTGCGGTGGTTGCCTCGGCTGGGTACATCTCAAATGTTCGGGGTTGACCAGCTATAATGACTATACTGATGCTTACTGTTGTATATCTTGCTCTAACTCTCCCCCTAGTGTTCCTCTTCTTAGTCTAGACATTTTTCAACTCAATATCAATGGGCTGCATGCCAAACTTGCTGAACTCACATTGTACATTTAACGCTTTCATCCAGATGTCATCCTCCTTCAGGAGACAAAACTTAGCCCAACATCCTCCCTACCCCGCCTCCCCGGTTATACGTCGTACCACCTTCCCCACATCCCATGGTGGTGGCGTTTCCACATTTGTAAAATCCTCCATACCCTCCCACCTAATTCCTATTCCTAATGATAATGTTGTAGAATATATCGATGTTTATGTTGAACTGCAAAGTTGCCCTATGGATATTGCTAATATTTGACCCCACTCCATTTTTACATTCTGTACACTCTGTCCTCCCTTCATCTTCTGTTGTAATGGCTGGCGATTTTAATGCTCACTCCTCATCCTGTTTCTCCTCTCTAGATCCTGATGACAGAGGTGAACTACAAGAGCTTGGAGCATTTCTTGTCTGGGAAGAAATTGGCAGCGGACCGCAACATGCTTGAGTTCCCTTCGGGAAATTTGAGTCCGGCTTTAAGGCTGCATGTCGACTTGGAAAACACTTTGCTTCAGCGACGTCCCGCCGTGATAGTTCCAATAGGCTCACTCTCCGGTCTATAAGGAAGCTCAGCCGACAAGATGTACCTGCCATAGCTGCTTCTGAGATGTCTTCCCTCATCAAGTCCATGAAGAACTTGCCGAGCCGAGGGACCCGATGGTGTGTCAGCCGTCCATCTCAAGCACTTGCCGGAAGAGTTCCTTGAATTACTTTGTGATCTAGTCTACTCGTCATTCAGCTCAAGTGTTATTCCCGCTATATGGAAGCAAGCAATTGTTCTACCGATCCTCAAGCCTGGCAAACCAGAAGATCAAGCAACTTCGCATCGACCCATCTCCCTTTTGTCCCCTATTGCTAAGTTAGCGGAGAAATTCATCAACCCGCACCTTCAAGAAGCATTACGACATAACGTGCATCAACATGGCTTCAAGAAGGCCCACTCTACCATTACGGCACTCACGTCCATCACAGAACACATAATTGCTGGCTACAACATGAAACCTTCAGCTGGTATAAGTATAGTCGTGGCAGTTGACTTAACTGCTGCCTTCGATAATGTCAGTATCCCGCTGCTGTCCAAATCGATTCTGGACTCTACTATTCCTGACTGAAAAGATGCACAGATAACTGTCAAAAATCGTTCCATTCGTGTGAAATTTGATAGACACTTATCGAAGTCTGTGCCCCTGAAGGCAGGCGTTCCACAAGGCGGAGTTTTATCTCCCAGCCGGTTTTCTTTATATCTATTTGATGTGCCGAAGCCGTCATCAAACATCCACTTATGTCTATATGCGGATGACATCGCTATTACTTGTACTGACCCTGTCATCGATCGAGCCACTGCTGAGATGAATAAATACCTCGTCAGTCTGGCCAAGTTCCTTGAATCGAAGCAGCTAAAGGTCTCACCAACCAAATCCAGCGTTACTTTGTGCACTACAGCGACTGCCGAACACAAGCTGCATCCCAAGGTTCTTTGGAAAGGAAATATGCTGCCTTTATCAAAACACCCTCGTCTACTTGGTGTATTCCTGGACCCGTCACTGCGTTCTCACGAAAACACACGTATTCGAGCTGCTGCTGCCAACACACGTAACAACATTCTACGTTCGCTGGCAGGCACTACATGGGGCAGCTCTAAGGAAACTTTGAGAACTACCTACAGGGCTATGGTGCGGCCGGTGCTGGAATATGGAGCCCCACTGTGGTCAAGACACCTGTCGGAAGCCTCTTGGAGCAAGCTTCAGCGTGCACAGAACACTGCTCTACGCGTGATCACTGGATGCCCTAGATCCACACCGGTATCTCATCTGCATCAAGAGTGTTCGTTGCTTCCTGTAAAGCAGCATTGTCAACTTCAGTCGCAACAGTTCCATGTTGGCATTGTAAGGAATTCCACACACCCTAATTTCCCATTACTGTCATCTGGTCCCCATTTCCGACATATTCGCTCGCCACTTCATGCTGCAGTCTGTCTTGGATCGTCAACGTTGGGCGACGTCGGAGCTGAATCGCGTCAGACTACTGCAAATGGAGCACACCCGATTCGTCAGAGAATACCTTTCCAGTGCTCCCCTAAATCCAATTCTTGGTGACGTGCCCCCTCCGATCGATGACAGCGAAACGGACCTACCCAGACGTACACGCGTGATCCTGGCAGGTCTACGTTGTGGACACTCCTCACACCTAGTGGCCTTCGTCCATAAGATCGATTCGTCGATCCCCGACGAATGTCCTGACTGCCACAACCCAGGGCATGATTCATTTCAT
Source organism: Aplectana chamaeleonis (assembly GCA_029168955.1). Lineage (NCBI taxonomy): Eukaryota > Metazoa > Nematoda > Chromadorea > Rhabditida > Cosmocercidae > Aplectana > Aplectana chamaeleonis. The sequence goes on from JAPDOI010000355.1 coordinate 689,423, forward strand.
TTATTTTCATGTCCTGCAAGGCCGACTTCTCTAACAGTTATAGTTATGTGGAAGAACCCGTGCGATGTGGCTGCCTTTTTACACCTGTGAGGAGAAGCTCTATGTGGCCGATAAGAAGAAGAAGGTCGACGGGACATCGTCCAAGGAGGGCGGGGCCTCAGTGTTAACGTATAAGAGGCCATATAAGTGGGTGAAGCTTCAGGTCCAGTGGGGCCTTTTTTAACGGTGTACGGGATGTTTTATAAAGTGGGTGGGGCTCCACGGTCAACGCATAAGATGACATAAAAGTGGGTGACACTCTAGGGTTCTACCAATTCGCATAACTCCGGTTTGTGCTAATATCAGTCCTACCGAGAAATAATTCTATTGACGGAACGGACCCGGGCAAAATACATTACGGAAACAATCGATATGTTAGTAACAAGGGGATCAGTGTTGATCCAACGCAAGTACAATACACATTCATGCATTGACAATGAAACAGAAAAAGAATTCAAATAAATTAATTAATTATTGGAACGACGTAGTATCCATCATTCCAGCGAGATTTTGCACGATATTATCACTCAACATCTTCGTCACCTAAAAATAGGAAGTCTCAACAACAAATTCCATCAAAAGGATGTGAAATGATTAGGGCGAAAACAAATATCAATATCAGGAAAAAGTGAACAATTCTATCCAAAATGGGTCTTCTAAGCGAAAAAGGTTTGGTTCGCGTCAGAAACGTTCCAACAAAAAGGGAACAATAGGAAAGAGAAGTGTACAAAAAAGGAGAGTGTACAAAAAGTGAACAATATTTTCTCCAAGCGATATTCTCGGTCGACTCTTCTACACAGCGAAAACAAACCGTTGCGGTATTCTACTCGGAAGTACTTTGTAGTTCCAAAAATAACTCCGATCATGCAAGAACCGTTAAAAATATACATGTATTTGAATCTGATAGTTTTCATTGAAAGAGATGATGTCAAACTGACCAGAGCAGACGGTTAGCTCCAGCTCTTGGGAAAAACGAAACAATCGAAATACAAAATCAAGCAAGAGTATTCCCATATAATCTCGTAAACGAATAAAAAATCTTTTTTTTTTTCAAAAAACCATTATGCTCTTCCTCGTAAAATACCACAACGGTTTGTTTTCGCTGTGTAGAAGAGTCGTCCGAGAATATCGCTTGGAGAAAATATTGTTCACTTTTTGTACACTCTCCTTTTTTGTACACTTCACTTTCCTATTGTTCCCTTTCTGTTGGAACGTTTCTGACGCGAACCGAACCTTTTTCGCTTGGAAGACTCCTTTCGGATAGAATTGTTCACTTTTTCCTGATATTACGCAGTAATATCCCTGAAAATTGTCTATACGTATCAACCTCTTTGGACTGATTCGATGATCAGTAAGCTATCAACTTGTGAAGCACGCTACAAATGAAGCGCTACTCACATTTCGCGGCAATACGCACATATTACATGAATCGATCTGCACTTTCCACGACGTCTTGAAGACGTCATCAGAAGCCCGAAGCACTTTTCACGACGTCCCGATGACGTCTTCAGAAGCCGGATGCACTTTTCACGACGTCCCGATGACGTCTTCAGAAGCCCGAAGCACTTTTCACGACGTCCCGATGACGTCTTCAGAAGCCCGATGCACTTTTCACGACGTCCCGATGACGTCTCCAGAAGCCCGAAGCACTTTTCACGACGTCCCGATGACGTCTTCAGAAGCCCGAAGCACTTTTCACGACGTCCCGATGACGTCTTCAGAAGCCCGAAGCACTTTTCGCGACGTCCCGATGACATTATCAGAAGCCCGAAGCACTTTTCACGACGTCCCGATGACGTCATCAGAAGCCCTAAGCACTTTTCACGACGTCTCGATGACGTTATCAGAAGCCCGAAGCACTTTTCGCGACGTCCCGATGACGTCTTCAGAAGCCCGAAGCACTTTTCGCGACGTCCCGATGACGTTATCAGAAGCCCGAAGCACTTTTCACGACGTCCCGATGACGTCTTCAGAAACCCGATGCACTTTTCACGACGTCCCGATGACGCCTTCAGAAGCCCGATGCACTTTTCATGACGTCCCGATGACGTTATCAGAAGCCCGAAGCACTTTTCACGACGTCCCGATGACGTCTTCAGAAGCCCGAAGCACTTTTCACGACGTCCCGATGACGTCATCAGAAGCCCTAAGCACTTTTCACGACGTCTCGATGACGTTATCAGAAGCCCGAAGCACTTTTCACGACGTCCCGATGACGTCCTCAGAAGCCCGATGCACTTTTCACGACGTCCCGATGACGTCTTCAGAAGGCCGAAGCACTTTTCACGACGTCCCGATGACGTCTTCAGAAGCCCGAAGGACTTTTCACGACGTCCCGATGACGTTATCAGAAGCCCGAAGCACTTTTCACGACGTCCCGATGACGTCTTCAGAAGCCCGAAGCACTTTTCACGACGTCCCGATGACGTCATCAGAAGCCCTAAGCACTTTTCACGACGTCTCGATGACGTTATCAGAAGCCCGAAGCACTTTTCACGACGTCCCGATGACGTCTTCAGAAGCCCGAAGCACTTTTCGCGACGTCCCGATGACGTTATCAGAAGCCCGAAGCACTTTTCACGACGTCCCGATGACGTCTTCAGAAGCCCGAAGCACTTTTCGCGACGTCCCGATGACATTATCAGAAGCCCGAAGCACTTTTCACGACGTCCCGATGACGTCATCAGAAGCCCTAAGCACTTTTCACGACGTCTCGATGACGTTATCAGAAGCCCGAAGCACTTTTCGCGACGTCCCGATGACGTCTTCAGAAGCCCGAAGCACTTTTCGCGACGTCCCGATGACGTTATCAGAAGCCCGAAGCACTTTTCACGACGTCCCGATGACGTCTTCAGAAACCCGATGCACTTTTCACGACGTCCCGATGACGCCTTCAGAAGCCCGATGCACTTTTCATGACGTCCCGATGACGTTATCAGAAGCCCGAAGCACTTTTCACGACGTCCCGATGACGTCTTCAGAAGCCCGATGCACTTTTCACGACGTCCCGATGACGTTATCAGAAGCCCGAAGCACTTTTCACGACATCCCGATGACGTCTTCAGAAGCCCGAAGCACTTTTCACGACGTCCCGATGACGTTATCAGAAGCCCGAAGCACTTTTCACGACATCCCGATGACGTCTTCAGAAGCCCGAAGCACTTTTCACGACGTCCCGATGACGTTATCAGAAGCCCGAAGCGCTTTTCACGCCGTCCCGATGACGTCTTCAGAAGCCCGATGCACATTTCACGACGTCCCGATGACGTCTTCAGAAGCTCGAAGCACTTTTCACGACGTCCCGACGACGTCATCAGAAGCCCGAAGCACTTTTCACGACGTCCCGATGACGTCATCTGAAGCCATCTGAATCCCCACTGACCTAAAAATCGATTACTCACCAGCCTACGTACCCCCTACCAACTTACCTGCCTGCCCAATTGATCGCCTGCTATCATTGGCAGTGGCTACTCCTTAATTCCATTGGCAGTGAATGGAAAGCGTGACGGCCTACGGCAACGGCCTACGGCCCACGGCCTACGGCGCACACCACGAATTTTTCTTAAGCTTTAGGGCTCACAACTTTGTTGTTTGTGAACCGATTTGGCCCAAATTTTGACAGGTGGTGTTTTGGCCCCATTCACCTATATCCAGAATGAAATCTGCAACATATTTGTTTGAATGGTTTTATAAACTACTTTATAAAACTGTAAGAGATCACAACGTAAGAGGCAAAACCAAACCTCTCCAGCCGCTTCGCGGCTGGAGCGATTGAAAGATTGTTGCTGGAAAATACAAAAGAGGGTTCACTTCAAGAGGCCACTGCTTTCTACCGCGGCGATTTCCACCATTTTTTGAGGAATATTTTTTGGAGCTGCTCTCGCTTGTAATTTCCCACCAGGAAGTCCTTTGAATCAATCTCTGGTCGCCAACACAGACATTTAAGAGCGTGAAACGAACCTCCTCTCCAAGATGTCTCTTCGGATCCTGCTTTCCAACGTTTTTGATGGCAAGTTCCTCATCTGTCATCTTTTCTTCGTCTTCCAGAGCCTGGAGTAGTGCATAGACAACTATTGGATTTGCTCCAGTAGAAGGCCATTTATATTTGAATTTTGGAAAAGCTGCCATAGGTTACGGTAGGTATATCGCTCTAAATCAAACTCAAGTTGAACGGAAATCTCGCATGTACGGTTAATTTATACAGTGATTACCATCCTCATACTTTTGTCTAACCTCTCGAAGATTACTGGGTCAATATGAATATTTCAGCATTGCTATGTTTATGACAGAAACAAGGAAATAGAATCGAACAAAACAAATTAAAGGCAGTGGTCGCGATCAAATATGCTTGTCGTCTTTTTCTCTCCAAATCCTTTTCTTGATCTCGAGTAGTAGGACCTATAAGAAAAAATCGCGAAAAAACCACTGTTTTGGGCCAAATTTGAAACCTTAACTTTCTTGTCTTTTGATGGAGGACGAGCCCACTCTACATCATCGGCATCGATGACCTCTTATATCAAGAACATCAGCTGGCTTGAAATTGAATGTCAATCGATGAACCTTCGGATTTATGTACACATCTAGTCAAAAACATTGACTGAAGAGCTTTCTTTCTTTGCTCAACTCTTTTTATTCGGTAAATTTGCATTTAATTCGTCCTCTGAATGTCGATGATTTTTGACTGCTCGGCATGAGACTGCGATCTTTTTCGTCATCGCTGTGCACGTGTGCACGAACTGGCTTCTTTGGGCCCTAGAAACTCTAATTCTAGCCCGTTTTTCACCGCGCTAACTTCATAGTTTTTCAGCTGTTTTTGATGTAAGCTGATCTTTGTAGTTTTTTTTTTCGATAACGTTTTTCATCGTGACCACTGCCTTTAAAATGTTACTGATTGTGCTACATATCTCATCATCTACTGCACACCATCATATTCCGAAAACTGAAAACGGATGTCAGATACTTGACCTGTGCCCTAAATAACCTGAACCATGCCACAGGTAAATTTTTTTTCATTTTTTTTCCAGCCCTTTAACATCAGTGGAAAACTGCTGAATTTTCGGTGGTCAGATTTGAATTATACTGGCAATCTACTATTTTTTAACTTATGATAATCGGATACTTAAAGACAATGGAGAGATTAAAGGCAGTGTTCACGAAGGAAAAGTTTCGCCTTTATTTGGCTAAAACGTAAGCTTTGGGTCCCTATAAGAAGATTAAGAACGGAATTGCGACGAATAACGGCCGGTAAGTGGGTGAAAATCTCGTGGGCCAGCCGACCCATTGGGCCACTCCGCCCACGTCCTATAACAGTTCCCCTGAATTTGTGGTTGAATGAGCGATGGTTTCCGATCAAAAGCCCCGTTCTTCCCTTCATTCTCAACGTCTATCTTTACTCAGGTCAGCTCGTACACATCGGCTGCAAAAAACGGGAGTTACAAGCCTCGGACAACTCGTCCACAATTTTCCCTTGGTGGATTTCGAGGGGCCATAACTCCGTTTCCAGGGGGTCTTGTACTATTCCAGAGACATCATTGGAATCAGCATGGGACCGTTTTCAAGATAGGCGGTGAAACAGAAGTACGATTTTTATCGTGAACACTGCCTTTAATGTGGTCTATCTCTACTCATACAAAAAGGAAGGATAGCCCAAAATTTATCAGAGACTTACTATCAGTGGCGTCACAAGCTGGTGTTTTGCCTGCCCAAAACTTCACAAATACCTACGTTACAGGTCTCCTCTCAAAACATAAAGGTAAAACCTGGGGAAGTTATACTGAGCTCTCAATTTCGATTATCACAAGCAGCGGAGCGGTAGGCCTCGGTGATATAAAACTGGTGATAAGGAAGTTTCGACGGAAAAGCGACCGCTCGCCGCTGCTGAGAGTAGGAAGCTGGAGCCCTCTAGAAAATGCCTTCGGAGCTCAATAGGCGGTGCTCAAGAGTTTTCTCGAGTTTCCTACTTAGGCGCTACACATACTCTTCAACGACGCGCGAGCGTGGTGTTGGAGTATGGATGACCTGACCCCATGTCCACTCCGCCATGGCGCCGACGGCCGTAACGACTTTTTCATAATTTTCATTATTAATCCCTTAGTAATTTCATTCCGTTCCATAAAAATTAGTTCCACTACTATCTTCTGCCACCATGATAGCGGAAGCGTGCACAGATTTTGCTTGCTCGGCAAAGTTAAGTCCAATTCTTGAATATCGCACGCCGGTGTTTAATCCCTACAAAGAAAGAGAAGGACATCAACTGTTCGGAGAAAGTCCAAAGCTACTTCACAAGAAAATAGTTTATCCTTCTTCTTCTTCTGCAGCCTCAAAGTGGTTTTTGTCATAGGTTGAGGAACTGGGCAGCCTTCACAGGATTCGTCCAAAGGTCCATTGTTGTTAAGGAGGTAGGTCTCTTCGGGCACATGAACAAGTGCGCCGTGTCGTGTCCGGGAGCACCACAGTCCGGGCATGCGTCTGGTCGGCTGCTGTCGATCTTGTTGACGTAAGACATGAGCAGAATAGAGTGACCACAGCGCAGCGAGGCAAGAGCACATTTGGCTCGTCTGCCGAGTTGAGACTTTGACTCGCTAACCCGAGGCGGCACTGCTCCTAATATAGGGTTCACAGCCGCCTTCTTCAGATATCCTCGAACAAACTGGGTGTGCTCCTCACGCAGAAGACGAAGCCTTTTCATTTTGGAGTCGGCCCATCTCTGTGCATCAACTTTACGAGGAGCATCGGCGAACGGCGTCCTAATCGACCTCTCTCTTATGGGCTTCATGATTCTCTTTGTTGGATGATTCGGCTGTCTCAGAACATTAATATACATCTGCTGTGCCTGGAGTTCACAATGCTCCTTAACCGGCAATATTCAGGCCTCCGCGTGGAGACGTTCTATTGGGGAGCTCCTTGCACAACCGGTAGCAATTCTAAGCGCAGCATTCTGTACACGCTGCAGCTTATTCCAGGAGCAGTCAGACGCCAGGTGCTGCCACACTGGTGCCGCATATTCCAGAGAGGGCTAAAGTATTGCTCTGTAGGTTCTCAGTATGGTCTCTCGGCTGCTTCCCCATGATGTTCCTCCGAGAGCTCTCAAGATATTAAGCCTAGCCTTGACGACCGTCTGTTTCTGTTCCGCGTTTTTGTGGAACTTCAGTGACGGATCGAGAATAAGACCAAGCAGCTTGGAGAATCTTACTGCTGGCAAACGATCACCATCCCACCTGACATCTGGGTGGACAATGTGTTATTTGGTGCTTGTTGTGAACACTGATACAGAGGATTTTGCAGCAGAGACTGTGAGCATCATATTATCGAGGAAGAGCTTCAACTCGACGAGATAGGCGCTGATCTTGTTAGCGACTACCTGCATGTCACGGTCCTGGCACATGATGGTGATGTCGTCGGCGTACAAAACAATCTTTATATCCTGTGGTGGCTCGGGTAGATCCTCAAGATACAGGCTGAGTAGGGCAGGGGACAACACTCCGCCTTGCGGAACACCGGCTGCTATTGGAATGCTATCGGATACGTGATTCTGGAACTGAACCTTAGGGGCCGAATAGACTCCCGCCGCTGAAACGCGCGGCAGCATGCAATGGAGGGGAATCGATCGTGCGGCGCCGCATGATCGATACTCCCCCATTGCATGCTGCCGCGTCTTTCAGCGATGGGAGTCTATTCGGCCCCTTAGCCCGGCGGCCTTTAGTAAACGCTGCAATCCATCGCTTCTGCCAGAATGGCAGCGAGGACTTCAACAGCTTGTCGGGTAGCAGTCCCAAGTTAACGGAGTCAAGCGCTTTGGTCAGGTCGAGGGCGACGGCCACCGTTCTTAGGGGCTTTCTCATGTTGAATTCGTCGACGGCAAAGCTCACGATCTCCAATAGAGCAGTAGTAGTAGAGTGAAGTTTCCTGAACCCATCCTGATGCTGCTGTCGCTCATTTATCAGCCAGGTCCCTCACGATCAACTTTTCAGCTAATTTGGCGAAGGGAGATAAAAGGCTAATAGGTCGGAAGCCTTTTGCCGTACTTTGGGACTTGCCTGGCTTTGGCAACGGTATCACATTAGCTGTCTTCCAAGCTTGGGGTAGAATCAGGGGTGTGCGGCAATTGCCGTTTGCCGGCCATTTTTGGGGTTTGCCGTTGCCGTTTGCCGAAATTTTCGTCTAAAACGGCAAATTTTCGGCAAAATACGTTAAAACAAAAGGATTCGCCCTTATGGCAGTTTTTGTATTGGTCAGCAATTCGAAACTGCTACAAATAATTATTTTGACTAGTTCCAGCTGATGTGATGTGTAACTGTACCCATAAAATTGGTAACTGATGAGAATATAAACTCTCGTATAAACTATTGACAAAGTAATCAGAGAAGTTCGTTTGAGTTCTAAGTTGTTTATGAGCCTCCAAATGTCTTCTTTCAATTATCAAACTCTTAACCCCTTAGAAAGGGTAAACTTGCAAAAAAAAAACTTTTAAAGAAGCATTCAGATTCCTGCAAGTTCCAAGATTACAAAACCAAGTGGTATCAAAGTTGTAGAGTGAACGCAGCCATTTAAAGGCCGTGTTCACGATAATTATTGATTTTGAAATTAATTGCTGATTAGATTTTTTGGCATCCGGGTAAAAGTGAAATGACGAAGAAATCGAGAAAAACGCACCAGAAGGGCACGAAATTCCCAAACCTCACCCCGCCTAATAAGTTTTACAGGAACTGTTCGCTGCGACAATGAAATCTTTTGTGGAACCGTCTTTTGCAAATCCCTACTCTCTGTTGCTTCGTGTACTTTCCTTCAGACCCTAGTTAATACTGTTTTGCCTAGAATATTCTTCCGTTTGGTTGCCAACGCATGGTTTTGAGTGGGGAACTCGGGAACGAAAATCATCATGAACACTGCCATTTAACATACAAACCGGTTGAGAACTCGTAAAAATCGGGCAGCCTACAGTCGGTTGGTGGGCTGATGGTCAAAATTGGGACAGGAAATTGATAAAATCTGCAAACACTTTGCCCGGATTTTTTTTGAATTCAACAGTGTTCACAGCGGTCATTAGAGGCAAGGTTCAATAATATTTTCGATTTCGAGATCCATAGCTGAAACGAAGAGTTGACTCAGTGGCAGAGCTGAGTCTGTTAAGAAACGTGGTAAAGAGGAAAAAATGATAATAATTGCAATATGTACATATACTGCCCCGAAACTTGAACCTCTGTAGTCACAGGGAAGTGGTTGGTGCAAACACACCACATTAAAGTTTGGGATCGTTTAGAGCGACTAATTGCTCGCTTTTAGCCGACAATGTTGTCTTAATAAGCCTCGTGCCGGCTTGTAGACAGAATACACAGAAAGGGAAGCGCCTAAGAGCAGTCCGGCTGGCTAAACGCACTGCACGCGGCGCTTCAGCGGCGACGTGAGCGCAGCGGCTTTCCGTCTCGCGCGTCGCATGTAACAGTCGAAATGTCACCAGATTCTCTCATTCTGTGCAATCGATCAACGCGCCCTTCAGAGCTCTTGATTTCCCGTGGAAATTCGAAATTGGCTTTTATTGTGGGCACTGCATACAACTAGACTAATCTCACTCCACTCCTGTAGCCTCACAAGTGAAACCATATCAAGTGAGCGACAAAGACAATCCTGCGTGTACTACTTGCTCCTTACAGCAAAAATTGTGAGTGGCCCTTGTCATGAGCTAGGTGTGGGCTGTCTTTCGCCACGAATGTCGACTAATCATCCAGCCTTGTTGGTCTTGATAGTGACTCCTATACAGATCACATATAGAACAGCGCTATCGGCATTCTCTGATCACCTGAGGCTTTCAAGTAGCTTTTAATTTACGGATTTTTTTCTTCCTGTAATTCTAGTGAAACTCAAGGCACATAGTAACTGGTACATAATGCATGGAACACCACACGACTAAACAAATGTTGGTGTATTATAGCACAAAACAGATTTTGCCGTTTGCCGGCCATTTTTAGGGTTTGCCGTTGCCGTTTGCCGAAATTTTGAATTCCTTTGCCGCACACCCCTGGGTGGAATGCAGGTCCGGAAATAAGTGTTAATGATATCTGCAAGCATCGGTAGAAGTTCCATGGGAAGCTTCTTCAGGATGGCTGGGGAGATAGCGTCAGGTCCGATAGCCTTCGAATTCCGTATTTCTTTGATAGCCTTCTCTACTTGGGTGAGAGTAAAGGCCTCAGAAGAGTTCATGAGCGGCAACCGCCTCAGCTCTCTAACCGTGACTCTGTTTTGAACGCCTCGTACTTGGTATGTGTGATGAAAAAATTCTTGCCGAGTGCAAAAGCAGCCGCTTTCCCTTATTTGAAGACGTTCTCCTCGAACTCAATAGCGGAGCTCATCAAGGGAGCGGACTTGCCGGAAATTTTCCTCAACACTTTCCACGTCGTAGTTCCGTCCGCCTTGAAACTCAGCTTTTCAGTGAACTTCTCCCAGCGCTCCTTCTTGTTCTTGTCCAGGTCCTCCTTGATCTCATTGTCCAGCACAGCTATATCTGGGTCTAGATGATCAGCGGCTCTCTTCTCATCTCTGGTCCTTATCTTCTGCAGTATCTCCCTGCTGACATTGGGATAAGTTCTTCACTCAACCCACAGGAATTGCTGCCTTCATGGCCTTGCGGATGGCACTTGTTAGATGGCGCATCACCGTTCCATGGGTAGTCGACCGCATGGCCGAGTGCAACATCTCTGAACAGGGTCCAGTCTAATAGGCCTAAATTAAGACAAGTACGATGACGAAAACCAGAGTAAAGGGCAAGAGAGTCAGAGAGATCAATATAGACAAAGACGGGAATGTGATCACTGGAAAGAGTTGTGGATGTGGATCACGTGCAAGCATTAGAAAGATTGGATGACACAAGAGAGATATCTGGGCTAGAAGGTGGGCCGTTGGCAGGGAGACGAGTGGGCTGGTCATCATTGAGGATAACCAGATCGCACTCCTCAGCCCATTCCTCGACGTCATCCCCTCTGGCGTCAGAATCAAGTGCAGAACAGAACGTTAAAAGCATTGAAGTCACCCGCAAAGACAGCTGAGGGAGAGAGTGAGCGGTCATGCAACTGCTAAAGGAGAGGTATAGGATTGTAAGACGGGGGCCAAGATGTTACAGGGAGAATAGATGTTAAATAGAGATAAATGGGTTTTGAGGGGTTGGTGTACTCAAGAGTACCGTCCTTAGGAGTATTAGGAATAATATGAGAAGGTAAAGCAGAATGCACGAAAGTAGACACTCCGCCCCCAAGAGCAGACCTTGGCATGTGATAGGCGGTGTATCCCGGAATGTTAGGTTGGGGATAAGTGGTAGATGGAGAGAGCTTGGTTTCTTGAACCATGATAATATCCGGGTGATGAGAACGTGCGAATAGAGAGAGTTCAGATAATTTGGTGCGAAGGCCGTTGAGATTAATGTGAACAATGGAGAGGGGGCGGTTGGTAATTGAGGAATCAGAGTTGCTGGGGGCAGAGCATAGAACACAACGAAAGGATGAGTCATGATGCCTCACAGAACTAAGGCCCGAACAGGAGAGATGCACCCACCTCTGGCATCCGAAGCACTGGACACTTGTTTTATGTCAGGTAACATCCTTGATGCAGGTGGCACATGGATACTTCTGCGCTGGACCTGGATTCCTCTCGACGCCGGCCCTCTGTAGTAAAATCCTCAGGAGAGCTGCGGCCGACCAGCACCTCTCCCATGACAAAAACCCTCTTCTCGGAGGAGTTGACGTCGGTTTGCACGGAGGCGATCTTCTTTCCTCCACACTGCCACATCACGAACGTATGACATCTCGGCAGCAAATAGTTTATTAGGATTCATGGTTTTGTTTATGGCCGCATACCCAATTCCGTGCACAGAAATGAGCTACTTCATTTGAAACCGTTATCCCTCAGAAGAGTAGAGAATGACTTACTTCTTTTCCACAAGATCCTGTTTGGTGTTGACTTCGGTCTTAAACCTGAGGACCTTGTAACAACGAGAGAGTCAACCACTAGGGGTGGCCCCCTCAAGCTCCACCGTTACACATCAAATCTCAACTGCAGGCGTCACTTTTTTATTAACAGAACTATACCAATTTTTGAAAACCTTGGCAGGAATCATTCCTTTCCTTCCAATCATACATCATTCAAAGATTTCAATCGAGTAAAAATTGAGCTGGGTGATCGCACAAGTAACGCTTCCTGATTGGCTGGATACCTTTTGATTCTTTCCGTTAGGTTGATTAGTGCTGGAATGTGCATTTTTGTTCCGTTATGTTGTTTTTCTTGTTTCCATGGTTCAACTTCCTATGGTTTATTCGTATTTTGCGGTCGTTTTGACTATATGGGCTTGCCTATGTAATAAATAATATAATAATATGCTTTAATCCGCTCTTCTATCAAGCGGGTCACGTGCGTGGAGCGCGTAGAAAGTATTCATACTCACATGTCACGCCCATGCATGACGCGCGTAGCGCACTGGCGTTGACGGGTATGAATAGCGCGTTTAAATACCGCGCAAGGCGCCATGTGTTACTGAAATCACGAAGAAAAAGCGGAAAACGCACAAAAACCCCTTGTTTCAAAGAAATGATTTTCTGATTGGACCAGTTGTCCGGCGAAACGAACGACTTCTCGGTGGTTGTGACCGATGAAAGATGGGGTCAACTGAAGACTGAAGAATGTATTATGCGAAAAAGTAACCGTTAAGGTCCAAAGGGAAGAACGGCGCAACAAAGAGTTGAGAATTTCAGAGAGGGTTCACAAAAGACCTTATCGTCTTTTAGCGAATAATCTTGTTGCTTATCGCGAACAATGCCTTAAGTGACCCCATCGAGAACTGTTCGTCCACAAGTCAGCTTTCAAAACAGGCTTGCCTGGAATAAGGGTCAAGTGGGGTCGCAAAATTTCGCAACGCGGGGGTGAAAGGGGGTTGCAAGAATTTCCCAGAAATCGCGCCTGGGAGGTCGCAAAATTCTGGGAAAGAAATTTTGGTGGTGAGGGGGATCGCTTTTACTTACGCAACGCCCCGCTTGACCCTGACTGGAATACCTCAACGAACTTGGTATCGTGACGGGTACGAATACTCATAGAGTCGTTCTATTCGACCAATACTCAAAAATCGCGATCCCAGTGTAAGATTAATAGCTCAGGGGCTCGCCGAGTATCACTCTCGTAGGTTCCGCCTCTTTTCCGATTTGCAGGATCATGGCAGCATATACTGCGGGTACGCCCACTCAGTCATGATTGGTCGACGATATGTAGCGTACACTCTCTGGAACTCGCTAAGTACCACTCTCGTAGGTTCCGCCTCTTTTCCGATTTGCAGGGTCATGGCAACATATACTGCGGGTACGCCCACTCAGTCATGATTGGTCGACGATATGTAGCGCATACAGTATACCAAGCAGTATATGCTGCTTAGGTGCTATAGATGCCAGCATATCCTGCGCACACAGCAGCATATCTTGCGAAGTTCCTGAAGCGCGAACGCACGCATGAAAACGGCGGCGAGGTTCAGACAGCGTTTGAATTCAAATTAGGCGCAAAAATGAGACTGCGCGTCCCGACCCAAGCCCACTATTGATTCCGTCCTTCGTCTTCGGCAAGTACTCCACGTGAAAGTAAGTTTATTCCTTTAACTGGGAAATTCGGCGGACGTCCGGTTGTATCGCCGCAGCTTGACCCCGTCGCGACGCGGCGTCGCACGGCTAGGTCGCGGACGAGTTACCCTCCGCGATACTAGATTTGAATCTTAAAGGACGCGCAGACCCTGGTCTCAGGCAGAAATTGCGGGGCACGCGCTCAAAATTTGAGTACTTTCGGTGCATTGACCTTGCCGCTCGTCAGTCCCCCCGTGAATTTTCGGGAGCAGCCCGTTTCGGAGAACCCGCGGGCTCGTTTCGGAGGTCCCGCGGGGCCGTTGCGGCGTAGGGTTAAATGTTTTGTGTTAGCAATGTTTACAATTACACGATCGAAAAGCTCATTTTGCGGTAAATCCGTTATTTAAATAGGCGTCTCATTTCAAAACATCTCTAACCATTTGCTAGCTGTTCCTTTAGGTTTTTTGTTAGTTTTTAGTTTTTTTATATGGTTTTTGCTATCACACTAGTTCGGGGGGGGGGCACCCAAGATTCAGTTGAAGAATGAATAATTCAGCTTCCAGAAATACTCAGAGCGTCGGAGGGCCGTGCGCGGGGGAATTTCCGACCATGGGCGAGCGGCGGGGGCCATGTTTTGTGAGGGAGGAATCGATGGGCGCGAGGCGGGGGTGTCTCCAAATTTCGCTCGCTTGGTCCTGTGTGGAATACGGAGGGCCGTGCGCCTGGGCACAATTGAGTCCTTTAAGATGATCATCCTACTTCTGCAGTTTTTGTGAATGTTTTTCATTCTTCTTTTTATATACCTCTCACTTGGTGGGTTTGTGCGGTGCTATGTGGGAGTCGCCAGAAAACCTACAACGCAGCATTTGGCTGCTGGGGACTCGCGGGACCCTAAAGGGTGTGACCCCGTTGGAGAATGGCAATTTTTGGCCAGCGCCTCATCCTTTCGCAACAGAGCGCTGTCTATCTTCACCGTCGCAGATCTTTACGCTTGTGATGAAGAACATGCAGGAAAGGGAACCAATGAAAGGAAGAATTCCCTGAATCATATTCATTGACACCGTATAAATACAGTTTGGTCACTCCAATTCTGAAAAACGCCGTCGCGTGAGCTCATAAAGGGAGGAGCTACAGAGTCCAATCTGCTCGAAAGTTTGAGTGATTGGGCCCTGTCGCTAACTGTAAAGCGTCGTTATGACACTATATATTTTGACTTCCAGGAAGCATTCGTGTGTGTCGAGGAAAATTAATTCATTAATATGAATTATTGAAGTTCTATCCTACAGTGGTCCAATAAATCGCAAATTTCCTCAATGGTCGAGCTTTTTAGGTCTGAGTTGGGATGTTTTTCTGAAACATTTAAAATCTAGAGCCCTTTCCCAAAACCGATGTTTCCATAAAGCTTGAATGTTCGGCTAGCCGACAACCGTTATACTTGTTGTGATGTTCAGTACACTTTGGTAACAATGTCTTCACAACTGTACTCGACGATATTATACGAAACAGTCTTCGGGTTACTTTCGAAACGGGTGATCATGCAGAAGAAATGGTGCTCTTTGAAGAAATACAGTAAAACGGCAATCTGTACAACGGGGTCACCCCTTCATGGTCCCGCGGGTCCTCAGCAGCCAAATATTCCGTTGTAGGTTTACTGGCGACTCTTGATACCGCTATCAATCAGTGTTGTTACGAGCTCCTGATGATGAACTGAAGATATAGGCCAAAGTGCAAACAATAACGTGCGCGGTGCTTTGAATGACGAAAACGGTGTGTTATCCGCTGTCCATGAATAGGATTTAGGACAATTTAGTCTTTTATTGTTTCTCTTTCCTCCACTTTCCGGCGCAGAAAAGAGTAAGGATCTGCGAGAGTAAAGATAGATAGCCCTCTGTCGCGAAATTATGAAGCCCTGGTCAAAAATTGCCATTCTCTAGCGGGGTCACCCCTTTATGGTACCGCGGGTGCCCAGCAGCCAAATGTTGTGTTGTAGGTTTACTGGCGACTCTATGTGGGAAAGGGGGGGCACTGTTGTATCGCACGTGGCCACGCTCATTTTTCCATGCCGCAATGACTCTCCTGATTTTGGCAGGGGAGGGATACCCCGGGTAGGTGCTAAAATTTAGTGCGGCACAGTAAAATGGGCGTGGCCAAGTCCATCGCGCCATGGTGGCCCCACCCCTTCCCACGTAGCACAGTTGTGCTGTGTATACATTCATATCTGTGCCACAGACATCAAAATTGTTGAGCGAAACACAACATCGAAATTTTTTGAGCAAAATTTAACATCGGATACCAATAAACTGTGAGGAACTTGTCGTCGGGTTCCACCTCAATCTCCTTGTTTTTTTCCAGATTGCCTGGCCACCGAAAAAAATTCAAGAATATTCGGTGAGAATTAATGGAAAAAATGGAAGGGAGGCGACCTTGAGGAACATGCCGACTTCAGTACAGGATGCCCTCATAGGTAATAATACTTCCTTTTAGTCCATAGAAGTTCTCATTTATGAGATGTATATAACTGATCTTTAGATTTTGTCGAGGATTTTGTCGAGGTTTGGCCACGACGAGTTGCGAGCAGGAGTTTTAGTAAACACAGCTCAATCGACGTAATGTTCTTTCCTTCCAGAAACCATTGCAGAGTTAAACAGCTCTGTTTCAGATTCTACCAATCTCTCGGCAGCTCCGAAACAGAACGATTGAATGCTTTTGATGCCATGGTGCAGCATCGTCTATTATGGAGGAAGCAGGTCTTCGAAGCCCTGCAGAAGGCGCTGTGAGTTTTTGTTCACATATACATGTATTTATTAATTTTAAAATATTTGAATCATATAATTTCCAGGCGGGATGTTCGCGGAGCGACATTCGTAAGCGATGGAGGACAGCTTAAATGGATCCCTAGAAGTGTGAGTTTGTTAAAAGATTCGTTTGCTATTCATTTGTTGTGATTATGCAGTTAATTTGAATGTGTTTTTCAGCACAGATCCGAATTGTCTCCCCCTAGAATGTCAGCGTCAAGCCAGCGCTGAGGCGTTCATGGGGCTCATCCCACGCCCTTGCCCGGCTAAGGACGAGATCTAGGAGACGAATGCCTTTACGCATCGACATCCAATCAGCTGCCCCAGCCCTCCGCACACCGCGCCCAGCCGTCTACGACGTCGGAAGGTATGGCAACCGGTGAGGGGCGATCAAATCTCGGAGTACGCAGGACGTTTTATGGAAACGGACAAACTGGACCGGACAAACACAGGCATCACGACTGTGTACGATTTTGCTCTTTCAACGCCCGAACTCTTTCAACTGAAGCGGATCAGGACGTCTTTCTGCGAGCTGCGGATCGAATACTTTACGATGTTATAGCAGTACAGGAGACAAAGACGAACAAAGATTCCGTGCAGAAATTGAAAGATGGGAGATTGTTGATTCTCGGAAAAAAGTGGATGGACGGAACGTTGGTGGTGTTGGCTTCTTACCCAACAGCACCATAGCACACACTATGGATTCGCACTTCATCCACTCCCCGCGCCTGGCCGTTCTACGACTCAAGCCCAAAGGACACCCAGCAATCTCTATCATCAACGCTTATGCACCAACATCAGCTGCTGCGGATGATGAGCTCGATGAGTTCTACGGACAACTCGAGGATGTAGTAGCTAAAGAAAGAGGCTTTTACAAGATTTGTCTGGGCGACTTCAATGCTATCCTCGGAAGAGCAGTAGATGGAGAAGGAAGAATCGGATCGTATGGAGGCAACATCAGAAACGATAACGGTTCTCGCCTGGCAGACTTTTTGTGTAGCGCACGTATGTTCCACGGTAATTCGTTTTACAAGAAGCCCGAAAGTCGCAGATGGACGTGGAAGTCACCGAACGGAACGACGACCAATGAGATTGACCATATTCTCGTTAATCGGCGATGGGCCCTCCTAGACGTCGGCACTGTTCCATCATTCGTGACAGGCTCTGACCACAGAATGCTTCGTGCAAAGCTTCGACCTCACAACAACTTTACGAGGAAACATCTTAGTCAGAGATTTTGCAGCAAAGTCCGAACCGTGGATTCAGAAGTGATGCAGCGCAGTGTAGCCGATACGCAGTGGAATGTTTTTGATGATCCTACAGACGATTACGAGGATCTGTGTTGCAAGATAAAGGACGCCGAAAAAAATTCCTTGGTTGGAGCAGCGGAACCAATTGAGAGGTTGCGCAAGGAGACTAAACTGTTGCTGGAAAAACGCCGCCTGGTACATCTCGATCCGAATACCAGTCACTTGGAACGTGTTACGATCAGCAAAGTTTGCAGAGCTGAGGTATCGAGCGATTTGAAGCAATATCGAGCGCGGAAGTTGTTGGACACCGTGAACCAGAGGAAAAGCATCAGGTTTTGTCGGAGTGAGCTGTCAGATCGCAGAGAACAAGTGTCAGCCCTTCGGGATTCCTCGGGTTGCATTTGCACGTCCCGCGCTGGTATGGAAAAAATTGTGGTGGATTTCTACAGCACTCTCTTCAACTCAACACTGTCCGTGCCGCGTAGCCCACTACCTGCAGTAGCGGATGACCCACCTCCAATCCTTGAGAGTGAAGTTGCTTTTGCTGTCAAAGGGATGAAGAAAAACACAGCTACTGGACCAGATGGCATTACCACCGAGTCCCTCAGAGCGGGTGGTTCACCTTTATGGAAAGTTCTGGCGGAACACTTCTCCAGATACCTCGCGCAAGGATTCGTTCCCGCGCAGTGGAAATCGTCAAGAACGATACTCCTATTCAAAAAGGGTGATCGAAATGACATCAACAACTACAGGCCAATCGCTCTACTCTCAGTGCCGTACAAGGCCTTTACGAAGATTCTGCTGAACAGGATAGAGAAGGCTCTGGATGACTTCCAGCCCAGAGAACAGGCAGGCTTCCGTAAGGGTTACTGCTGTATTGATCACATTCAGGCGCTATCGCAAGTCATTGAACGGACAAGGGAGTACCATCTACCTCTAGCGCTCGTCTTCGTGGACTATACCAAGGCATTCGATTCGGTTGAAGTCCCGGCTGTTCTTAACGCTCTCATCCACGCTGGTGTTGACGCCCAGTACATCAGAATATTGGAAGAGTGCAACAACGGAAGCAACACCATTATTCAACTATTCGAGAGGAAACTGAAGGTGTCGATTGGAAAGGGTGTCAGACAGGGAGATACCATCTCGCCGAAGCTGTTCACGATCGCGTTACAAGACGTGATGCGCCACATCGACTGGGATAGCAAAGGCATCCTCATAGATGGGTGCACACTATCGAACCTGCGCTTCGCTGACGACATTGTGCTGCTGGGTTCGTCTTCCGCAGAAGTCGACGGAATGCTTAACGAACTGGACGCTGCAGGCAAAGCGATCGGCCTTACAATGAATCTGAGGAAAACCCAAGTGATGCGCAACCAGTGGTGCGACGACAGCCCCATTCGTCTCTCTGGCATTCCCCTACCCGTTACGAACAGCTACGTCTATCTCGGAAGAGAGATGAACATGCAAAACGACTTGTCTACGGAGACGACGAGCTGCCTGGTCTGCACTTGGATCTATAGTGGAAGTGACAGACAAATTGCGGGATGTGAAGACACGAGCACGTTTGTTCGACACCACGGTGCTACCTGCGTTGTGCTATGGAACCGAGACATGGGCGGAAACGAAGGCGACCACACAGGCCATAAGGACAGCTCACAGGGCCTTGGAACGCAGACTACTGAAGACTAATCGTCGTGCCCAGTGGGCCTACGCAGTGCTGATCTTCGGAAGCAGTCGCAGTTAATGAACCCTCTTCTGTTCATGGCCCAGTCCAAACACCGATGGGCATGACACGTGTTGCGCCGCATGGATGACCGATAGAGCCTCCGTACAACAATCTGGTTACCTCGTGATTGCC
Source organism: Aplectana chamaeleonis (assembly GCA_029168955.1). Lineage (NCBI taxonomy): Eukaryota > Metazoa > Nematoda > Chromadorea > Rhabditida > Cosmocercidae > Aplectana > Aplectana chamaeleonis. Next base: position 708,948 of record JAPDOI010000355.1, read on the forward strand.
GCCGGCCTCTAGGCCGTCCTCCCACAAGATGGAACTCTGTATTTTCAGGCAGAGTCAAGACGTTCTGCACCGAGCGAGGGCTTCCTGAAAATCACCATCACTGGATGTCCCTTGCTCGGGATCGGTCGAGCTGGTTGAGATGTGGTCCACACGGCGGCGACGCGCAGTGAAGATGGATCATCAAGGTATCAAGGTAAGGTATTACACACACGTGTTTGCTAATCAGGGAAGGAAGGGATAGATCTGAATGAGAGAGCTCACTGCCCCCGGCAATTCTGAAAAGCGTCGGTTCACCCGCGGTGGCTACTGGTGCGTGCGGCATGCGACGCGAATCGGGTCTCCCGCGACACCATAGACATCGGAGGTCCCGCGCCATGTTGATCGGAGGTCCCGCGTTGTTGTGCGGCGGGGCATACCGCTTTCACCCTCGCGGATTATGCCGATAATTCGTCTGAGTTTACTGCAATATTATTCTTAACACGCTATTCTGAGTGATATTCACTGTTAACCTAGCCTTCGTCTACATTTCTAACTGATATTCACTTTTATTCTAGTCCTCGTCTACGTTTCTAACTGATATTCACTATTATTCTAGTCATCGTCTACGTTTCCGTCCAAGCCGTACTTTTCTAGACATTTTGCGATTAAATTCCCGTTCTCTACAACGTGTATTTTATCGCAGAAAGTTAGAAAAAGGCTAGTGCTCCTTCACCTATAGGTTTAGCAGCAGTTTAGGAACCAGCTAGAGTTCGTAATAGGTTTCTTGAATTTTCGAAATAGAATTAAATGGAACATTGGTTAATTTTCCCAAATTTTACATTAGGCGGAAAAGGGCGTTGATTAAGGTGATTTTGTGGTTGGAACTCATTGAAGTTTTAAACAATGTATGTAATCAATAAATCATTTTCAATAACCATTGATGATGAAAACATGCGACTTTGTGCGGGAATTCAACCTACATCAAGATATTTTATACATAATCAAAAAAACTTTGATGGAAGAGGGTGGAAGATTTTTTTTCGTAAAGTGGAGTTTTTTTCCATTATAAAAACTCAAGTTCTCTACTACGACTGCAATTATAAGCCACAATTTGGGTGGGTTTTCCAGAAAATCGTCCCTCCACTATGTTCGAATTCTCCCCGCTTCTAAAAATTGTCACAATTTTCGGGTTTTTCAAAAAAAAACTCCACTATGCCAAAATTTCCCCCGATTTCGAAAATTTCACAATTGAAATGAATTTTTCTAAGAAATCGTCCCTCCACTATGTTCAAATTCTCCCCGCTTTTAAAAATTCTCGCAATTTTCGGGTTTTTCAAAAAAAACTCCACTATGCCAAAATTTCCCCGATTTCAAAAATTCTCACAATTTAAATGAATTTTTCGAAAAATCGTCCCTTCACTATGACCCAACTTCCCCGGTGGTGAATATTTTGAATCTATAGTCGGTTTTTTTTTCTTGAAAAATTATACATTCACTATGCCCAAATTTTCTCCCATTTCAAACATGTTCAATTCAGGGTTGATTCAAAGAAAATTGTAATTGAAATCAAAAAATGTCGCAATCTAGATGGTTTTTTTTTTCGAAAACTCATCACTCCACTATGCCCAAATTTTCGCCAATTTGAAAGATTGTCACAATTTGGGTGGGTTTTTCGAAACCAAGATCGATTGTCATTGACAACTGACTACACATAGGATAGGTAGTTATCACTTAGCGCTCTCGCGCGTTCAAGTGACCCAAGATCCCTAAATGTTATCACCTTAGATTACCTCAGGGCCTCTCACGTATCAGCAGCGCTAGTCACACATGGCCCGCACATATGTAGGCCGTGGCGAATGTGCGAAGTTTCCTTCACGAAAGGACCGTTATCACACATATTGCCATTACCATAACGATTACATGGGTACCCCGATTATATTTACATTCCAGATCTAGAGTGATCCGGATCACTCGCTCCTCTCCTTCTGTTGTTGTCCCAGATTTTTTCTGATCAAATTCTGAAATATGGAAGGTAGTCGTCGAGTGAATGAAAAATTATTTTTGCAATAAATTCGTTTCTCTCCTTAGACTCCTTAGACTATAGCAAAATATTTCTTTTGATAATTTTGTCTGAACTTACGAGCGTTAGCCCAAAACCAGATTAGTTTCTTTTAAATTTTGCTCAAATATGGAGTTACCCCGGAACGCACCAGAAAGGAACATAGCTCTATTTTAGTGTTCGTGATTGGGGGGGGGGTGTTCAAAATTTGAGTGTAAAGATATGGCCAAACAAACGTGAAACTTTTTGTTTATTTACACATGCTTTCGATAATGTCAGTTTTCTATATGAAAACAATCTAATTTTAGTAGCCGGGCGAGTTTCGGCAATGTCCCTAAGGTGTTGCTTAGTATTACTATTTCGGTCTGCATATGCTCGCATTTTTTCATTGGTTTCATATTGATTATTATCCATGAGAAGAAAACCACATGTTCGACTGAAACGCTCTGGTTGTAGTTGGTGATTTTTTTTTGTCTTTTTTTATTCATATTTCTTGAAGACATTGTTAACTCATTGTATTCGTCATTGCTAATCCTAACCTAGAAATAATATTAAATTTTTGACCGCAAGTTTTTATTTGTCTCAAAAGAAGGAATAAATAAAAAAAAATCTAGGTTTCTTTCCGTAAACAGTACACGATATTCAGTTCTCGAAAGAGAAATATGAACACGAGGCTCATTACGGATGTTTTATGAGTGATTAGTTTGTGAAATAACGAAGAAATCGAGAAAAAACGCTCAAGAAGGGCTTCAAATACTTTACTCTCACCCCACCTGTTTACTCTCACTGGAACTGTTCGTTGCGAAAATGAAATCTTTTGTGGATCCCCATTTGCAATTTTCTGCTTTCTGTCGCTCCGTTTTCTCCTTTGGACCCTAACTAATACCGTTTTGCCTAAAATAATTTTCTATATTTGATTAGCCCCATTTTTACCGGTGACAACCACCGCGAACATGTTCATCCAACCAGACACCTAGTCCAGATCAGAGAACAATGTCACTGAAATAAGACGTTTCAGTGCGTTTCTCGCTGTTTCTTCGTGATTTTGGTTAAGGTGCGTCCGAATGAGAATGGCTGCCCACGCGGCCGGCGTGCTTGGCAAGCGGCCGTCGCGTTCGCCGCTCTCGAACGAGCATGCGAAAAGTCCCCACCGCCATCGACAACGAACGAGGCCGGCACCGGCTGGCAGCAAGCACTGCGCCGATCAATCAGTAGGGGACGGCAGTCGTTGAAATCCGACACTCGTCCGAGGGCGACACATGCGACGGCCGCCTGCCAAGCACGTCGACCGCGTGGGTCGCCATTCTCATTCGGGCACACATTAGACTTGGTTGCCAAGGCTTTGTTTTGAGTGGAAAACTCGGGAACGAAAATCATCGTGAACACTGCCTTTAATGGATTCAGTATCTCGAGATGGAAATTTCGGTGCAAAACTAGTTCGAGGGGGGGGCACTCAAGATTTACCCGTATAAATAAAAAGTTTCATCTATGAAAATGAAATTTTCTTTCGTTATCGGATATTTGATTTTATCACTCTTAATTTTCTAAAAAATCCATGAAATGAGACTCGGCCACCCCAAATTCAAGCGAGGGCACAATGGGCCGCAGGAGCACGGGTGTTTAGAAGACTGTTTTTATTGTTGATGGCAGTTCTTCAATTTTTTTGTCTTTGCATGTTCGTCTGTGCTTCATGTCTAAAGATAGGATCTATTTTGATCTCTTTGTTACTATGCATTTGTTTTTTTCTGTCGATGATATTCTGCAGTCAGGCCCAAGCCAGTGAATGAAGAGACAGTGCAATATTTTTGTGCTGGTTATAAATTAATAAACCTTACGAAAGCTTTCTCGAGCGTTCTTCTTCGTGTTATAGCCGCAGCACCGCAGCACGGCGCCAACTACACGTGAGCAGAATCTAAGTGCTGCAGATTTTGCTGAGAGCATCTGCGACAATTGCTGCCGTGCGCCAGGGGCCGGATGCATCAACGCTCCGGGTTGGGCAGGGGCTGGGCAGTCGGAGCCTTTGTAGATCTTCGTAGATCCTTGAATCAGTCGTGCCCCTACAGTGTCTTTCGCTTCCCCAGGCGCCCAACATCCTAGCTGGGGCAGCTGGAGAAGCCAAGGATACTGCAGGGGCACGATTGATTTCGTGATCTACAGAGATCTTCAAAGACGCCGGCTGCCATGCCCCTACCCAACCGGAGCGTTGATGCGTCCGGCCCCTGGATGCTAACAATTCGTTGTTAACAATGCGGCAACATATACTGTGAGGGTTCGCAGCATATGCTGCAAAGGAGGAGATGAGGCTCCACGAAATATGCTGCTACACTGCTGCAGCCACGAATCCATATCGGCAGCATATAGGGCACTCACGGCCGGATATGCTGCGAGAACTCCGCCCCTTTTTTCAATACCACTATCGTAACCCGACCGGTGATCCTGTCTTGATGCGAAAGTGGTACTCAGCGAATTCCAGAGCTATACCAGGTAGTATATGATGCGTATGTGCTGTAAATGCCAGCATATCCCGCGCACACAGCAGCATATCCTAAGAAGCTCCTAAAGCGTGAACGCACGCATGAACGCGGCGGCTAGGTTCAGGGAGCGTTTGAATTCAAATTGGCGCGAACATGCGACGTTGCGCGTCCCTCCCCAAGCCTGTGATTCATTCCGTGTTTCGTCTCTTTCTGAAGGTAGTATTGGTTTGACATCACCGTCTTTTCTGGGCTTTCGCTGCGGAACACACGTCGCCGCAGAAGTATGCGTGGTCCTGGGATGTCGCACAATCGGAGGCACGCTACGCGAGCGACAGAAAAGGTTGAAAAGGTCTTTCAGAGTGGCGTCGCTCCTCAGAGCGAAATAAAGTGGGCGAGGTTATGATTTGTCGCCGCATCATATTTCTGTCTCTCGCCTCTTATTTCTTCGCCGCCGTTAGTTCAATTGGGCGTGGCGCTCGGCAATTTACTCACGCCGCTGCGCGGCGTTCGATTCACATTTCATAGATGTCGGACGTCAGGGGAACTTCGGTGAGGAATCGTTCTGGCACACCACACCACTGATTACGTAATGATCCAACGTAAAGATTACGGTGGTCTTACCACGATCCTCGGCGAAAAAAATTCAAAGGATTCCAAATTCCACAGCTAAGGTAGTATCACCACGATCCTCGACGAAGAAAGTTCAAAGGATTCAATATGCAACAGCTACGGTGGTCCCACCACGATCCTCGACAAAAAAGGTTTAAAGAAATCAATAGTTAACAGCGCCTGAAAGCCAAGAATCCATTGCAGCAGCATATGCCGCGCTCAAAGCAGCATATACTGCAAAGGAGGAGATGAGGCTCCACGAAATATGCTGCTACACTGCTGCAGCCACGAATCCATATCGGCAGCATATAGGGCACTCAGGGCCGGGAATACTGCAAGAACTCCGCCCCTTTTTTCAATACCACCCTCGTAGCCCGGCCGGTGATCCTGTCTTGATGCGAGAGTAGTACTCAGCGAATTCCAGAGAATAGGTCGGAACCTTCAACGTTTATCCGAGGAGGGCAACCCCAGACATCATCTGGTTATTTCAATATTTCATGACTAATTGATTTTTTTTTCAGAGAAAAGTTTTTTGATGCCCACTGAATTGACGGTCAGATAGCGGTGATTTGAAAAGCTGCACGAGACGAACAGTGTCCTGTGGAATCAAACCGAACAAAACTGTCGTACAAAGACAGCTGATCACTGCTCGAGTAATCTAAGAAGCATTGGCAACAACTGAAGAGTATTAAAAAACAATTTAATGCAATTTAAATACTACCTTTTTGTACAGTTTGGCTAACTTCAGCATCGATTGCATGCTTTCCTTGTTTTTATCGCTGCAGCTAGTGTAGTTTTGCACCGCCAACGAGTCCATCCAGGATTGCTTGTTGAGATTCAATAGCATCTACATGAGACACAGGGTCAAGCGGAGTTGCGAAATTCGGCAACGGGGGTGAGGGTGGGGGTCGCAAAATTTTTGGCACGATAATGAATATTAGGCGAGGATATCCCGAAAGTTCCCGATATTTTTGGTCACCAAAGGGGAGAATCGTAAAATTTCTCAGGTTCTAGACGCTTGAGCCCAGCTCCTAAACGAATTTCGGGCGTCTGATAGTGTGAGTAATCAAATATAAACTGCCCAGAAATCGCGCCTAGGGGGGATCGCAAAAATTTTTGATTTTAGATTTTTTTATGGTAGGGGTCGCTCCGTTTTCAAAGAAATTCGCAACGCCACGCTTCACCCTGATGAGACATTCACTATATAACAGTAGTAACGATCTAAAACACGGGTGTGATTCTAAATGTACCTTCTGCTCAAGATCATGTGTTCTGTATGCAATTGGTATTGAGTAGTAATGTCGATTGAGTCCATGAATAAGAGCCTGAATGCTTGGCTTCTGTAGATGACCGAGATTACTGGTAGTCTGACGTGGTTCTTGGTTGAGGGCCATTGTCTGCGGATTAATCGTTCGAAACGCATCTATTACGACCTAAACACATTCTTTTAGCAAGAGAAGCACATTGGGAAAACGTAGAGCTACAGGCTATAAAACGGCGAAATTCACTCGGTTCCTACGCGTGCTGGTGTGAAGCGGAGGTTAGAGACAGTGAGAGAGCGTAGGGGAGACGGAGGCCGAGGCGTCGCGCGCGCCGCTCGCGCCTCGAATGATGTGAATTACGACGTTTTATAGAGGGTATGCATTTTACGTCAAGGAAAATAAGAAGAGAAAAAAAGGAAAGGGGAGACGAACCTTTCCCTTCACGGACTGAATAGGATCAACTACAACAGCCACAGCTCTGTTTGACAGAGCCTCGAAAGACTGCTGAGTATTGACATCAACACCGGAAAGCCAACAGCCGAATCCTGGATGCGAGTGATACCTAAAATAATAAGTTTTCTGACAAATGATACGACTAAGCATGGGGGCCCTGTATCCGATAACGTGGTGGCAGGGGAGAACGTCGTTGCCGCTGCATTCGAGGGCGTTAGGCGTCATTCATAGTCCTCACCGCAAGCGCGGCACGCGGGACGAGCGGTGGACTATGAAACTTTTCACAGCGCGGCACGAGCGCGAAGCCACTATGAAATCTCCGGCGGCACCGCCATGACGGTGCGGGTGAAAGTCGGGCCTTTACTGTGACATGCTTAGAAACTCCTGGCTTGCATTTGCGTATGCGATAGCGCAGGGTAGTCCCAGAATTATTTATGTTGGAGTGGACTCAAGTCGAGAAGCAGGTATTGATTGAAACGGTAAAACCGCCACGGCGGTTTGGGCGGCGCCGCCATGGCAGTGCTGGTGGACTATGAAAGTTCTTACCGCGCGGAAAAAAAGTTTCATAGTCCACCGCTCGTCCCGGGCTTGCGGTTGAGTACTATGAATGACGCCTTACCCTAAGGCACCCTAAGCACAAAGTTAATGACCTGAAAAACGGGAATACGGGTGGTACGCCGCGCGGGTCGATGGCACGCAACGAGTGTTGCGTTGCGGCGTACCAGCACCGATTAATTGTTGTAGCGTGGAGTCACCACGGATAAAGTGACTGCATTCCAGTTTATGGACCGTCTTTGGATGCTAGGACATTCCATCTTATTTTGTATATAACCCAGAAATACAGAATTCATAGCGATCTCCATTAGAAACTACTGTCGCTATCGGAGCGAAATTCCGGTCCGCACTTACGGACAATCGCTGTTGCATCACGCAACACGACGATAGTCGACCTGAGACAAAAGTTGACCATGCCAGGACCAAGTGGTCCCAGCACTATTATCATCGTGGTGCACAGCGGTTGTTCACAGGTGCGGGCCGGAATATCGCTCGTATGACGACAGTACCATAATCATAGAAATCAGACGGCAAAAGAAGACATTCTCAAGATACCGTTAGAGCAGTGTCAAGCGGGAGTTGTGTAATTTTCTGAAATCGGAGCGACCCCCCCAGGGCTATCAAAATTTTCTCCAAAAATCGACCCCCCAAAGACGTTTCGGTGACGTTTTCTCTAGTTGGTTCTCAAAACTTTGATTGTTTTGAGCCCCTCATTATCATTCACTCTACCGCAGAACGGTCGTTGTGACAGCCAAACTCTTCCGTCCACAAGTTTCGACCAGGAGCAATCAGGCAGAAGCAATTGTAATTTATATTGAGCAGTGATATATAACAGCACACAATCAAGGCTAACGTGTAACACAGAAGAGAAATGAGGGTACAGTGTATCACAAGACAGACCTGGTTTTGAAATGAGGCTACCAAAGTCTTCCGCGTACGCGAAGCGCTTGTTGGATTGGAGCGCGACGACAGCACAAAGGTTAACCCCTGGGTAAACCTCAACCATAGGCGTTCAAGCAGTAACGTTGTGAAAAGTTGATAGACAAGCTAAAGTTATACCAGTACACTCTTTCAAGTTTTTCGAATTTCGCCCTTAAAATGGATCAATGCGTTGTGGAAATTCAGTGGAATCCACCGATTTCCACAACGGTTGACACAACGTGAAATGGGTTTTACTAACTCTAGTTTTTTTCAATTCATTTAATTCACGGGTGTGTTTCATATCAATATGTGCAGAATTTCATGAGGATTCCAATTTGTTTTTCAAAATTTGAAAAATCGAAAAATAAAACATAGTTTGGCGTTGTGGAAAAAATTTTATCTACGAAAAATCGCGATAAGTCTCTCAAACCTGGAACGTAACTGAGGTGAGAGGTTATCTTAGACCCTAAATGTAGGTCAGATGTTACTAATAGGTTATTTATTCAATTTTATATGCTAACACTTCATTTTGTTGTGTGCACATTGCATCTAATTGCCTTAATTGCTATAATTGCAGACGCAGTATCTATAATATTCATTTCATTTCTTGATTTTGGACCCCATTTTTGATTTCGAACTCTTTTCTGACTCCATTTTTTATTTTTAGCTCCAGTTCTACTCCTGTTTTGTCCACCTCATAGTTCTTCTCTGGCAAGCTCTATCAACTTGTTTCCCCATACCTGACAAACAGATTCAGTTTCTTCAAGCAGTGCCCTATTTTAATGTAAATTCCAGCATGCTGGGATGGATGCTTCTACTCACCCTGGTGACTTTTTCCTACCACGAGCCTTCATGTTACCCGTTTTTAAACGAGGTGAACACGCTATAATTCCGAACTAAAACTCGCTCGCAATTCTATAATACCGGACCATGGATCAACCTCGGCTTCATCGGGATCAGAATCAGCTTCGTAAATCCTCTACGTTTTGTTACATCTCAAAGATGAGCCAGGTGCTGACGTGTTCGCGGAAAGGTTCATGTTGGTGAGAACAGTTGAAAAAAGACACCGCCAGTATGTTGGCACACCAAAGGTGACCATAGGCAATCAAGAATGGGTTGGAAGCTAGTGCACTGGCCTATGTCATCTCAAATGACCCATTTAGCCAGATTATACCAAAATCAGCTGACGCTGTGTGGCACTCAGTTCTATTTAGGTGTTTCTTCAGGCACGGAGTAAGCCGCCTTTAGAGCATAGAGTCCACTGAAGCGTGCAAAGAAGGCGGATAAAAGACGTGTTTCCTATTCTGCTACCGCTTCCCTATATCGTGTACCTATCACCCTCGATTATTCCAGATGTTTGTAAGGCTCTGGGATCTCTCCACTTAGAGAGATGATGGCTCATGGCGAGAGACAGAATCACAGGCTCAAATCTATAGAGGAGAGGCGCATCCTATCCGCTACCTGCAAAGCCAGAATCTTCAACGTCGTCATTCTATGCGACGATCAAAATCAATTATTTACATAACAGTCATTCAGGCAATACTTTATACTTCCTCACAAATCACACAAAATTTTAATATTGTTTTTTTTATTCCATACATTTGAAAACAGAAACACTACACAAAACAACACTCAATACGTTTATTAAATCTTCTCGATCTCAACCAAGAAGTTGTTAATGCTGCTCTAACGATGGCAAAGCTCAGCATCGAGTTTAGTTCACACCACATGCAAACGTGGTCGACCTTGGACTAATGTAAATTGCTAACCAACTCAAAAGCAGGTCATTATTTCATCACACCGAACCGTCAATGTCAAAAATTTAATAGAACTACCCCGGTACTCGTCAGCAAGGAGAGTAGCTCTATTAGATATTGAATTGGACTACCTAATAAAGTTCTGAAAAGGTGTCTTATGATTTCCGACCACTTCCGGAAATTTTCATTTGTCGTCCAATTTTTTGCGACCCCCCAGTCATCATTTTCGAACCAAAAATTTTGCGACCCCCCGTTGTGGAATTCCGAAACCCCGCTTGACCCTGCGTTAGAGTCCGCTCCTATGAACCACATCTCCTACAATATGAGTTGTAGCCGAGTTTCCAAACATCTCGTTGAAGGAAAATGACCTACTTAGCGGGTGGTGGTACGCCGCGACGCGACACGCAACGCATGCTTCCCGCCGCGCGGCGTACCATCTGGTCGTCGTCCTACCAAGCTCACCCGTGCACAAAATAAGTCTCATACCTAATTTTGAAATAATTATTGCGAGATTTCCTTGTCAAAGTCCGATCTTGTGACTTTTCCAACCGACACATAGGCTGTTGTCCCTCCCACCTACACCAGAACATCAAAACGTAAGCTCGATGTTGGTTGAGTGACAAGGCGTGCATCACTTCCAATCGAGAATATTTTTCACTTCACAATACGACTACGAAAGGGGAGAAGGCGTATTGCGAACACTTTCAACATAGATAGTTTAACCTTCAAAACGAACAAACACTTCCGGCTAAATAGTTAAGCATTTCCTTCAAAACGGATGAACAGGAGAGATGCACCCACCTTTGGCATCCGAAGCACTGGACGCTGGTATGTCTCCAGTTAACATCCTTGCCGCACGTGGCGCATAGGTACTTCTGCGCTGGACCAGGATTCCTCTCGACGCCGGCCCTTTGTAATAAAATCCTCAGAAGAGCTGCGGCCGACCAGCACCTCTCCCATGACAAAAACCCTCTTCTCGGAGGGGTTGACGTCGGTTTGCACGGAGGCGGTCTTCTTTCCTCCACACTGCCACGGCACGAACCTACGACATCTCGGCAGCTGATCAAAATGAGCCAGAGCAGCATAAGCATGGGTTCAGGAAACTTCACTCTACTACTACTGCTCTATTGGAGATCGTGAGCTTTGCGGTCGATGGGTTCAACATGAGAAAGCCCCTGAGAACGGTGGCCGTCGCCCTTGACCTGAGCAAACCGTTTGGCTATGTTAACTTGGGACTGCTGTCCGAGAAACTGCTCAAGTCGTCGCTACCTTCATGGCAGAAGCGATGGATTGCAGCGTTCACGAAAGGCCGCCGGGCTAAGGTTCTGTTCCAGAATCACGTATCCAATAGCATTTCAATAGCACCCGGTGTTCCGCAGGGCGGAGTGTTGTCCCCTGCCCTATTCAGCCTGTGTCTTGAGGACATCCCCGAGCCTCCCAATGATGTAAAGATTGTTATGTATGCCGACGACATCACCATCATGTGCCAGGACCGTGGCCTGCAGGTAGCCGCTAACAAGATCAGCGCCTATCTCGTCGAGTTGAAGCTCTTCCTCGATAAAATTATGCTCACAGTCTCTGCTGCAAAATCCTCTGTTTCAGTGTTCACAACAAACACCAAGGAACAGAATGCCCATCTAGATGTCAAATGGGATGGTGACCTGTTGCCAGCAGCAAAATTCCCCAAGCTGCTTGGCCTTATTCTTGATCCGTCACTGAAGTTCCACAAAAACGCGGAACAGAAACAGACAGTCGTCAAGGCTAGGCTTAATATCTTGAGAGCTCTCAGAGGAACATCATGGGGAAGCAGCCGAGAGACCATACTGAGAACCTACAGAGTAATACTTCAGCCGGCTCTGGAATATGCGGCGCCAGTGTGGCAGCACCTGGTGTCTGACAGCTCCTGGAATGAGCTGCAGCGTGTACAGAATGCTGCGCTTAGAATTGCGACCGGATGTGCAAGGAGCTCCCCAATAGAACATCTTCACGCGGAGGCCTTCATATTGCCGGTAAAGGAGCACTGTGAACTCCAGGCACAGCAGATGTATATTAATGTTCTGGGACAGCCGAAGCATCCGACAAAGAGAAACATGAAGCCCATTAGAGAGAGGTCGATTAGGACGCCGTTCGCCGATGCTCCTCGTAAAGTTGATGCACAGAGATGGGCCGACTCCAACATGGAAAGGCTTCGTCTTCTGCGTGAGGAGCACACCCAGTTTGTTCGAGGATATCTAAGGAAGGCGGCTGTGAACCCTATCTTAGGAGCAGTGCCGCCTCGGGTTTGCGAGTCCGAGTCTCAACTCGGCAGACGAGCCAGATGTGCTCTTGCCCCGCTGCGCTGTGGTCATTCTATTCTGCGCATCTCTTACGTCAACAAGATCGACAGCAGCCGACCAGACGCATGCCCGGAGTGTGGTGCTCCCGGACACGACACGGCGCACTTATTCATGTGCCCGAAGAGACCTACCTTCTTCTTCTTCTGCAGCCTCGAAGTGGTTTTTTGTCATAGGTTGAGGAACTGAACGGCCTTCACAGGATTCGTCCAAGGGTCCATTGTGGTTAAGGAGGTAGGTCTCTTCGGGCACATGAATAAGTGCGCCGTGTCGCGTCCGGTAGCACCACAGTCCGGGCATGCGTCTGGTCGGCTGCTGTCGATCTTGTTGACGTAAGAGACCTACCTCCTTAACCACAATGGACCTTTGGACGAATCCTGTGAAGGCCGCCCAGTTCCTCAACCTATTACAAAAAACCATTTTGAGGCTGCAGAAGAAGAAGAAAAACGGATGGATCAACCGTGTATATTGCAAAATCAAGCGAGGGCATTCGGTCACCCGGTGGGGGGGGGGGATCGATCAAAATCCACCGTCAAATCTCGAGTGTCGGCGCCCGTTTCGTCAGGGATCACTTGAGTAGGGTGGCTGTCAACCCCATATTGGGGATCGCACCACCTGAAGTCAGCAACACCGAGATGAAACTCGGTAGGCGAGCTAGATGTTCCCTCGCCTCGTTGCGTTGCGGGCATTCACCTATTCTGATGTCATACTTGCATAGGATCGACAGCAGTAAGCCTGACGAGTGTCCGGATTGTGGTAACCCTGGCCGCACTACAGCTCATCTGTTCGACTGTCCGAAGAGGCCCACCTCACTGACGACAATAGATTTGTGGTTGAATCCAACTTCGGTCGCCCGTTTCTTGAACCTATGACAAAAACCCTTCTGCGGCTGCAAAGAAGAAGAAGAAGAAGAGTGTCGGCGCTGCTTTTTCACTAATAGGGTTGTTCCGGTATTCGAAGATCTCAGGAACGATACTATTCCTATAAACTTCGGCGCCTATAAGAACTTAGTACACGTAAAACTGGCTTCCGGGGCTGTTGTATTTTTTCAATCCTATTTTTTGCGAAAAGGCGAACAAGGCAAACTCAAGCATTAAATTCTCACCATCCAACGACCATCTCGGGCCGACCCGTTTGTTTCAGCATATCCAGCATTTTAGCTTGAAAAACAGGATCAACGGCTTCTACGGAGACTCCCTATAATGACAGTGAGTGATACCTAGGAGAATTAATTCAGCCAATACACGCTATACCCACAGTTCCAGACTGAGGCATTGCGAAGACATCAATTACATTCACGGTGTAGTCATCGACGAATTCGCCCAACATCAAACCCATCACCTGCAATATTACATGAAGAAACTAATTCGAAACATTACAAAACGGAGATGATTGATTCCGAAAAATAGAAACAAATTACAAACCTCCATCGGTACGCCAGCTCTTCCATGCTTCAACATTTTCAAAAGAGCAAGCGAAGATATGTAGACAGTTTCGGAAGTGTCAACTTGATTGGAGTCGGACGGAGGGCCTCCGCCAAACTAAATCCCATCAAGGGTAAATCAGCATAGCAATCCATAAAATTCTCTATGATTGAACTACACAAAAAAAGCAACTAAACGCTGAAGATGCACACGCACGTCATTTCAGACAATGCAATCCCTCGGAAAGCACAACCTAAATGCTTTCCGAGGGATTGCATTGTCCTGGTGAGCGCTAATCTCTCACGGAGCAGTCACTTCTACTCTCGCCATTACGGGCTATGCGCATATCTGCTTTACATCCATTGCTTTATCGGACCGAAATACTGGTAGTTTTTCCCTCGCTGTTACTAGATGTTTTTTGTTGGTGATTTCGTATATGAGCTGTTAATGGCACATAAGTCTGGTCCGCAGGCTTATGTGAATAATATATATATATATATATATATATATATATATATATATATATATATATATATATATATATATATATATATATATATATATATATATATATATATATATATATATATATATATATATATATATATATATATATATATATATATATATAAATGGGTTAATGCTACTTAGAAATAACAGATAAAAATGATAGTGTTCCCGATGTTAGTGAAGCCTGAATGTGTGACGCTTTCCTCGTGACGCACTCAAGAATCATCAACGCCTGAAACAATGAACTCCCATTCAGAATCACTGAAGCTACTGAATGTCCAATGGGCTAATACTGTGACTTGTGTGAGCCAGCCGATTGTTCAAGTCAATACCTTATTTATCCTACACGACAAATCCGGTATCAATTTTCAATTTCATTCCAAGGAGAAGACAAGGCCTGATATTGCCCGCCCATCTAATGAGGCCTAATCCTTATTATGCCCACTGCCAAATCTTGAGCAGTGACAAACGCAGCGTGGAGGAATGTTGATTTAGAAAGCGGCCCTTATATCTCGTCAGCAAGTTAATGACCACACTGACGACAGGCCTTTTTGATGCGATTCTTGCACCGGAATGGTCGGCGCTGCGTACATAGTCACCCTCCCGACGAACCATTCCGTGTCGACGGCATACACAGCGAAGAGACGTGAATAATTGTCTTATATGAAACTAGGTTAATGGAAAACTCAGATCGTTTTCGGACAGGTTGAGCCGCTTATTTTCTTGAGACTGGAAAGCGATGCAGACAGCACCCTCGTGCCAGCTCATGTCAGTACGAAAGTTATTCAAATTCATGTTTTTTTTTCGAAAAGGAAAACAAAAAATTCTAAGGAGAATAAAGGAAAGTATAATAGAACAGCTTCACCTGTCCAAGTCCACCTCCGAGGCCACCAAGCCGCAGAAATCGTTCCATTCCTCCTGAAACACGTTTTCATTAGCAAAAAGAATCCATTAGTCTTCACCGGCGTGGTGCCACCTATAGAGATCATGACGATATACACGCAATTTGACATCATTTCTAGCCTGCGAGAAATTGTCTGCCAGGGTGATATTTTTCAAATACCCTGCGAGAGACTGACCAGTACTAAAAGGCGCAGTATACCCTCGGACATTAATTGTGTGATTTTCATGTGATTGTGTAGTAGACCTATTCCTGTAAAACACTTGCCAAGTGCGAGATTTCAATTCCTCCAGATAAGTAAGACATGAGCGACCACCACGATCCCGACCCCCTTCGGTCCGCACCAAAGGCCACGCCCCTTTCCTGATGTTCGAACTCGATAGCGGCTCCATAGATGGATGGGTAAACTTCAACCGGGTTTTCGATTTTCATCCCCTTGCTGGTTTTGTAGGGGACTTTCAGCGATTTCATAGATACTACTGTGATTAGCAAGTGCTCCTCTCCAAAACAGGCATGAAATCTAAAAAAAAGGTTTTCGGGTGCCCTGCACTTTTATTCTGGAAATCCGAAACAAAACTCGCGCTCCAAGCTTTCCTAAAAAGTTCTAAAAAAATCATTCTAGGCAATTTTCACAAAATTTCAGTATGGATTTCAGAAAGAGTCATGAAGAAGATCCGCTTTTTCGGCCAGCACGTTCAATTGCGGGGCCTCCAGGGGGCGGTGAATGAAAGCCCTCTGCGAGAATTTTGCCGTCGGGCGCTCGCACTGCGTGTAGCGTCCTCTCATTGTCAGTACGGCAAAAACTATGAAATCCCCCCTGCAATTTTTTTTAAAATACTAATTCATTTGTCCACCACCAAATCAATTTTCACCTCATGCGAGTTTGCATGCGAATACGTTGCGAGCACGTATACAGTTCAACTCCGCATTGCCGTTCAGTCCGCAAAATGAACGCTGCTTGCGAAAGCGTGCTGCGGCACGGTTGCGAGTATCCTCAGACAGGAATGTGGGAGCACCCGGGCGGTGGGATCACCCGGGCACCAAAGGCCCTAAACCGCCAGGGTGATCCCACATCCCTGTCTGAGGATACTCGCAACCGCGCCGCAGCACGCTTTCGCAAGCAGCGTGCACTTCGCGGACTGAACGGCAATGCGGAGTTGAACTGTAGTTAGGTCCGAGGCCTGTTTCCTCAAGAAAAACTGTTTAAAATCAAATCGCAGCTGGCGCGGCGGTTTAATTCTCAGAGATTGAAATTTATAGGCACAGGACACCCAGAAAATTTTTTCTAGGTTTTATCCTTGTATTGGAGAGGGTCACACTCTGATCACAATGGTATTTCTGAAATCGTTCAAGACCCCCTACGAGCGGAGATATGGCTCCTTGAAAATGCCTGTATTTTGGGGGCAAAAATTTGGTGGACGAGTTGTCTCAGGCATGTATTTCGCTTGTTTCGCAGTCGCGGCACCAGAGCAGAATAGGATGAGGAGATAGATCAGAAATGGAGTGAAGAACGACGACTTGGTTGAAAATCATACAGGTGCTATGTGGGAAGGGGGGGGGGGGCACTGTTGTATCGCACTGGGCCACGCCCATTTTTCCGTGCGCAATGATTCTCCTGATTATGACAAGGGAGGGAAACCCCGGGTAGGTGCTCAAATTTAGTGCGGCACAGTAAAATGGGCGTGGCAAAGTCCATCGCTCCATAGTGCCCCCCCCCTTCCCACATAGCACCATCATACATCCATCTAGCCGCTATTGAGATCGAAAATTAGGAAGGGGGCCGGGCCTGTGGTGGTGGCTGGAGGGGGTCGGGCCCGTGGTGGTCGCTTATTTAGAGGAATTGAGATCTCGCACTTGGCACGTGTTATACAGCAAGTGTCTTCTACACAAATGTACGAAAATTTCAAAATTCATATCTGAGGGTGTACTGTGCCTTTAAATTTCAATCTCTGGGAATTAAACCGCCGCGGTTTGAATTTACACGTTTTTTCTTGAGGAAGCAGGCCAAGGAACTAACCATAGCTATATGCTTATACGTGTCGCAACTCGCAGAACTCTAGATGCCATCTAATCCGAAGAATACCAAATCCTATCGCAGATAAGGAGAGATCGTGCCAGAACTGACCAGAAAACATTGATCATCACTCTAATTAATTCAATTCAATTCAATTCAATAGCTTTATCTGGCGACAAAGAAACATACAAAATGTATGTGAGATAGGTTTAAACAAGACAGCCTGGACATGCAGGGAAACAAAATTGTAGGCAAAGAAAACACTCGTACGAATATTATGAACGCCGCGTCGGATTTCTCAAATACGCGATTTACTCTCTTAATCGTGGAAAGGCGTAATCTGGAGGGTTCGTGCAACGCTCTGATACAGGAACATGGAAAATTTTTCAGGCAACGCTGAAAGAGCCATACTTCCTTACAAAAATGAAAAGGACGCTTCGCAAAACGGATGCAACACAGCACAGATTCCTATAAAGAAACAGCGAGTTTATCTAGAATAAGAGGTTACATAGAAGAGGAGAGCAAACTGAGGCAAAATGTGATGATGATTAGAAGATTTTCAAATTGAGGGTTACTGTAATTGCAGAGCTCCGTGTTATTGACGCAAGACTGCACCATCTTGCTGGAGCGCGATCGCGAGGCGGGATGGTCCGCGCTCCACCATCGGTCGGCGGACTTCACAAGAAATATATATAGTGGAGTCCACCAAGAGTGTCTCATTTACTTATCAATAAGAAGTGGTCGGCTGGGGATCAATGTGCATGAATCCCATACCAGCACGCTCGATACCGATTGAGCGAGAGCGGTTGGGCTGCAATGAGTTTCATGTTAATTGATCTCCAATCGACCGCTTCTCATTGATAAGTAAATGAGACACTCTTGGTGGACTTCACTATAGAAGCTATGGCTTTTGAATCCTTGTTACAAATATAACGGCGGGATGAAAGCGTCCCGTGATGACTTTCCGCAGCTTGTCATGCGTAATATATAGGAACAACACGATATTGCGGACTAAAAATTCTTGAGAGAGCATCTCCATAGGATGCTCTCGCCTCTGTGGTTTCAATGAGAGACGCAGAGTTCTGCTGGAGCCAACAACGGGGCTCGGCTCCACCGACCTGGCTGGCTGGCTTATGGAGCCAGCAAAGTTAGGAACCCGATATATCATTCGACGCAGAATCTTACGTAGATTTCAAAAACAACCTTCACCAGAACTCTGTCTTCAACGGTTAAAGAGTTTATCTCCATGCACAAAAAAAGTTATGGGCGAAAAATCGATAAATTCAGGCGAAAAATTCACTTTATAAAGTAAAAACGGCTGGAAGAAGGGGAATGTATTTTTTGAAACTGGAAATGCAGAATTCTATGCAGAATTTTATGGGGATTCCGAAAACAACCTTCACCAAAGCCCTATCTCTAAGCACAAAAAAGTTGTGGACGCAAAACCGGCAGTGACACCTACCCAACCTTGAAAATGACTTGCATAAGTGTTGGGTCACTTTCATTCTTTTTCGGGCGTTTCACCGGTTGTCACCGGTTTTTCCTATGGTGAAGGTTTCCCCCTTCACCTGCCCAGAGGTGAAGGTTGGTGGAGCACATGGCTCCACCCAACGAAGCTATGCTCCCGCCGGTATATGGGGTCGCTTATACTTCCGCCGCCGAGCGGTACCGCGAAGTGTGCTTTTATTATATTGATCACGCGGAGCGCCACGACTAGTATCATACATAGAATCGCACCCATCGGAAGCGGAAGTGTTAACAACCCCTATAACTAGGGCCTTAGTTTTTCATTTCATATTTGAGAGTCTGCGCTGGTCACGTTGCCCTCTTCAGAATTGCTCCACGCTATACTTGTTCTAAATGAAATTCATTTTGAATATCCGACTTTTCCACTACAGTCGGATATTGCACTTTTTCTCCGCCGTTGCCGGTCCCAAGCCCGGATGAGAAAGAAGGAGGGTTGGCCCCCCATGCTACCGACGGGCTGGAAAACCTAAAGTGGTAACCATGGAGAGTCTCATAGGAATACGCGATACTGCTACCGCATCCGGGGCAGCCGATGCGCCAACACTGGGGACCCAGGGTGTTGGTGACAAGAATGGTACTGGCCAGAACAATGGACTACTGGTAACGCCGAAGAAGGAGGTGCGGTTCGCGGCATGGAATACACGATCAGGGCGTTACGTCGGGCAGAAAGAAATCATTGCCAGGGAACTGTTGGAGTGGAAGGTATCGGTTGCCGCCCTGTCTGAATTGAGGATCAGTGGAAGTGGAACAACGACTCTTCAGGTGCCAGATCGTCAAGAAAGGATGGTGCTGCACTACACCGGTAGCGACGGGCACTATCAAGGCGTTGGATTCATGCTGAACTGGAAAGCAGCTGGAAGCGTTGTAACATTCGAACATATTTCTAGTAGAATCGCTGTCCTCACGCTGAAAGGAACTATGAGGACACATATTGTGGCAGTTTATGCGCCGACGGAGCCTAGCCCGGATTTCGACAAGGGCGCGTTTTACGCTCAGCTGCAGGACGTTCTGGACACGATTTCAAAGAGAGACGTTGTCCTAGTCGCAGGTGATTTCAACGCACATGTTGGAAAAGACAGAATGGGCTGGGAAGCAGTATCGGGCAGATTCGGCGTTGGTGACATGAACGACAATGGTCTGCGCTTGTTCATTGTTGCAGCTTTCAATGGACTCATTATTGGAAACAGTCACTTCCAGCATCGCTGAAAGAAAAGATCAGTCCACAAGTCCAGAAAGCATCAGTTGACGTGGAGAAATCCTTCCGGACGGGATGTAGCCTTGTTAGACTACGTGCTGATGAGTTCGCGTTTCAGGTTGTCGCTCAGCGATGTTTGTGGAATGAGAGGGCCCGACTGTGGTTCGGATCATTACCTTCTACTTGCATTAGTGAAGCTTTGTCTACAACGAGCTAGGATTGTGGAGCCATCTAAAGGCCAATTCGACTGGGCACATTTGATGGTACCTGAGACGAAGGAGTTATTCCAAATGGCACTGTCGAATCGGTTTGCGCTGTTGGCAGACGATACATCTGTGGACAGCAGATAGCAGCCGCCATCGTGGAATGTGCAGAGCCACTTTGTTCTGCCACTCGTAAGCGAATCCAGCCGTGGATATCAGATGAATCTATACATCTCATAGAAGTAAGGAAGAGAGCGAAATTGACCGATTTCGATCGATATCGTCAGCTCTGTAGAGAGCTTCGTTGCAGATTAAAAATGGAACGAGAGTCGTATTGTGTCATGACTTCCGTACGACTTAATTCCTTAAAGGCCGCGCCTGGCCTCTCCGCGCCTGGTCCCGCCACGACTCCTACCGTATGCCGATAATCGTAAACAACTCGGCGCCCCGCCTCTCGATTGCGCCGGGCATCCTCATTCTGGTGTGCGACGACGACGGGGTGCGGCGGCTGCTCTCGACTTCTCCTGCCCGATGGTTCTCCAATGCAGTGGCGACCTGCCTGCAGCTCCAACTCCTGTCAACGCCTGATGGTCGAGTGGACGTGCGAGGTCGCAGAAGAAGAGCTCCAGCCCGCGTCAACGACAACGACTCCTTCCAACGACAACTACGAACATCTCCGGTAAACCCCGTCTCTTCTGGCTTGGCCTCTGCGAGTGCTTGACACACGTCTGCTCGCATGCCTCGCTATGAACGGGTGTCACTGCTGGCTCCACACCCCCTCGTAGCTAACTGGGCGAGGTCTGCGTCCCACGGGAGTAGAGGGTGTAACTGCGTGTTTAATGTTTATTTCAGGTCTCGTAAAGAAGTTTCAGCAAAGAGTGTCTTGTTCTGTATGAAAGTATGGTATTGCGTAAACACTATATATTGATTATTGCATCATAACCGCGAACATAGCGGGAAGTGTGATCTGGTATACGATGGTGAAACTGTCGTTCTGTGTGCCAGTATGGCGTCATATCGTTGTGGGCGTGGTCAGAGGCTGTAGGGCCTATCCCATGTGAGACAATGTAAAATACTACATATTCATCCGCTGGCAGGCTTAAGCAAGGGACGCCGCGTAAGTCCTCTGGTTCAGTTGTGTCGGGCTAGTGGCTGCTCACGTTCCGTGACGACCGATGCTGCAGGATGGATAAAGCAGACTCGGAGCGGAGGGCAGTCAGCGTCGCGACATATTGGAATAAGGCACAATATCCGCCCTAAGTTTTGTAAAAACAGGGAGCATCTGGCAAACTTGGCAAAAAAGCGTCCGATGCATGTAACTTTTTTAGATGAATACTTCTTCGAATTCTGAAAACGCTATCGTATTTGGAGATCAAATTGCTATCTAATTATATGACTTGTAGACTGCAGCTCCTTAAAATCGCCTTGCTTTTCAGGGAAATAGCTTCTGCAGTCGTTTTTTAAAAACATCGCGCGCAGCAAAGTGCGGCGAAACTTTGAGTAATTGTACAAGTAATGAAAGAGCAATCTGTATGCTTTCTTCACAAATTAGTTGCAGGTGAGAGGATCTCAAAGTTTGTGTTGGTTGAATTTCAGAAATCCTTCTATAAACACGTTTTAGAACTCACTGAAAAGTCGGAGCTTTGTTGCGAAAGCCCCGGCCTCTCAAATGAAAATTTTTCAAAATTCAACCTAGTCAAGCCTTAAGATGATCTCACCTGCGCCTGATTTATGAAGAAAGCATACAGATTGCTCTCCAATTACTTGTACAAATACTGTTCAAAGTATACTCCACGTTCGACTTTCCATGAATCTCGGCATAATAGTATATCGTATCGGTATTCTTGAGCAGTAGACCGAGATTATACAGCTTTATTCGGCTTACATTTTGGCAACCACGCCTTCGTCAGAGCCTGGAAGCCAAAGATACATAAGGAAACTAGCCGTCCAAGCACTATTTCAGAACGTTAGGACTAATTCAATAGAAAACTGAGAGAAGCGACATCAAATGGCAATATGAAAAGCTAACCTTTAGTATGCAGACTGAAGCCTGCCATACACCCTCAGATGGTCTTAGATGGCGGGTGAATGAGTGGGACCATATCGGACCACCCACCTCGTTAGCCTTCAGAAGGCTGATCAAGCTCATTAGCAGATCAAAACCCACAAAGGTCAACAAAAGGGGCTAGTTCTTGAGTAATCGCCACATATTCGTCCTTTCTATTGATCTTTGGATTTTTGGAGTTTATCCAAAATGCCTCAAGGGTTCTGCGTGCGGAAATCTCTGATTCGCGCGCAAGTATCGTGACTGCAATATCGAAACAGCTGTTTCCATGTACGCGCACCCGGTGCTCTCCCAGAGTAGTGGATACCTTGCACTTTTTCATACCGTCCACGTGTTCTTTAACCCTAACGCAGAGAGCCCTACCTGTCTCTCCTACATATTCCTCTGCACATCTGGCAAGTGATTAGGTAAACCACCCCTGTGCTAGCGCAATCCCCTTCCCTTCCGTTTGGGCAGACCACACACGATGGCGTCATGCAGAAGCGGTCATACAGTCGGTTTCGAATCAATTGTCCTTTGAGGTTTTGAGGAGGGATCTCGATTAGCCGTACTGCGTCCTGGAGGTCTGCATTCCGTATACAGGAACGTATTGCTGCGCTTAGCTCTTCGGTAACGAAGGGCACACCAAACCCTATGTTTGACCTCTCATCGTCATCGCTGATCGCTCTGGGTGGTCGCCGTCGGAAACTGTTGGATCCTCTGGCAGGGTAACCGTTTTGTTGGATTATTCGCGTGTGGTCTGCCCAAACGGAAGGGGAAGGGGATTGCGCTAGCACAGGGGTGGTTTACCTAATCACTTGCCAGATGTGCAGAGAGGAATATGTAGGAGAGACAGGTAGGGCTCTCTGCGTTAGGGTTAAAGAACACGTGGACGGTATGAAAAAGTGCAAGGTATCCACTCCTCTGGGAGAGCACCGGGTGCGCGTACATGGAAACAGCTGTTTCGATATTGCAGTCACGATACTTGCGCGCGAATCAGAGATTTCCGCACGCAGAACCCTTGAGGCATTTTGGATAAACTCCAAAAATCCAAAGATCAATAGAAAGGACGAATGTGTGGCGATTACTCAAGAACTAGCCCCTTTTGTTGACCTTTGTGGGTTTTGATCTGCTAATGAGCTTGATCAGCCTTCTGAAGGCTAACGAGGTGGGTGGTCCGATATGGTCCCACTCATTCACCCGCCATCTAAGACCATCTGAGGGTGTATGGCAGGCTTCAGTCTGCATACTAAAGGTTAGCTTTTCATATTGCCATTTGATGTCGCTTCTCTCAGTTTTCTATTGAATTAGTCCTAACGTTCTGAAATAGTGCTTGGACGGCTAGTTTCCTTATGTATCTTTGGCTTCCAGGCTCTGACGAAGGCTTGATTGCCGAAACGTAAGCCGAATAAAGCTGTATAATCTCGGTCTACTGCTCAAGAATACCGATACGATATACTGTTCAATGTTTCGCCGCACTTCGCCGCGCGCGACGTTTTTGAAAAACGATTGCAAAAACTATTTCCTTGAAAACAATGCGATTTTAGGGAACTTTGACCTGCGAGTCACATAATAAGGTAGAAATTTGATCTGTTAATATGATGGCGTTTTCAGAATTCGAAAAGGTCTTCATTCAAGAAAGTTACATGCATCGGGCGTTTTTTTGCCAAGTTTGCCAGATGCTCCCCGTTTTTACAAAACTTAGCGCGGGTATTGTGGCTGCTGATTTGGACGAGTCTGCGAGCAGGCATGATTATCGAACTCTCTATAGGACACTCAAGCGGCTCGGAGGAAGGACGAAACCAACTAGCGATAGTATCAGGAATGCAGGTTGGTCATTCGTGCGCTCTGTGGACGAGTGCCTCCGTCGATGGAGACAGTTCTTCAGTGAACTATACAGTCATGAAGCGCCGCAAGGACCGCTTGCCGAGCCACAACCAGTTGAAGCGTCCGGAGATGCAGTTCTCGACTCAGAACCCACTGTAGATGAACTAACGGCAGCGATAAAGTCACTAAAAACGGCAGAGGGTCAGGAAAGGACAAAATCACTGCTGAAGCCATCAAGGCTGGCGGAGACGTCTTGCTGCGCCGAATTCATCGGCTAATTACTTATCTGGCAGTCTGAGAAAATACCAGCTACCTGGAAACGTGCCTTAATCGCGCCCATACACAAGAAGGGTGACGCCAGAGACTGCAACAATTACCGAGGGATCAGTCTGTTGTCTATCGTTGGCAAGGTCTTCATGAGGGTTATTCAGAACAGACTTCAGCGTCATCGTGAGCAAACCGGTCGTAAAGAACAGGCGGGGTCTCAGGAAGTTGGAGCTCGCCACCCGCTTAATAAAAGTCGGGCGGCGCGCAGCACCTCGCGCGGCCCGCGAGCGGAATGGTAGCGGGTGGCGAGCACTGGCGTGCTGGCGCTCGCCACCCGCTCACCACATTACGGCGGCGCGCTCGCAACACCACGTCGGCGCGCTCGCCTAGCGCTGGTCGCCGACTGAAAGATAGCGGGTGGCGAGCTATTGAATGTGGCCTCCGCTTGAAATTCATGCCATACTTGAACTTTAACTTCGGTTATCCGGTGTTTCGGTCTGCAGGGGGGGGGCATGGTTTAGCACTTGGCCACACCCATTTTTCCGTGCCGCCGCGCAATTTAAACACTAACCCAGGGTTCAGAATCAGGAGATTCGTTGCGGCATGAAAAAAATGGGCGTGGCCAAGTGCGATATCATAGAGCCTCCTCCCCCCCCCCTCCTCTGCTGCGATGGCACCGGTTATTCTTTCACAGTAACACTACATATTTTTAAAAATCTCAGAGAGTCCAGGATTGTCAAGAATGATTTATTACAGTGAGTTTCGAATTAATAAAAAAATCTTAGAACTTCAGGTGTTTCTTCTGATTAAACTATAACAAATAGAGACATATTTCTAATTAAAGGCATCGTACGCGCTGAAAACCGCTCACCGTTTTCGATCTTGAATCATTGGTTGGGCCCACCTGAGAACGTGGGTAGAGTTTGCCGGGCCACCGACGCATCATTGGGAAGATATGGGAGATCCAATGTCTCGAATTCCACCGAAAGAGGCCGGCTTTCCGACAGCCATGTGGCCTCAAATGAGAAAAGAAGGTAGCTTATCAACAAATGATACATCAACTTCACCTCATTTACGCGATATCGCTTGTTAAAAACCTTCTTTCTTTTTCATTTTATGCCACATGGCTGCCAGAAGGCCGGCCTCTTTCGGTGGAATTCGAGGCATTCGATCACCCATATCTTCCCAATAATGCGTCGGTGACCCGACAAGCTCTACCCACGTTCTCAGGGGGGCCCAACCAATGATTCAAACTCAAAAAACGGTGAGTGGTTTTCAGCGCGTGCGATGCCTTTAACGAGATCACAATTTTCTAACCTCAACGGAAACCAGGGTGCCCATATCGATCAAATATTCAAATTATCCAGCGAGTGATGAAACGGATTTTTTTCTGAAAACATCTTTATGGCGAGCTGCAGAGGAGGGAAACGGAACGAAAGCATCGCCAAGGAGCTTTTTTCTTGTATAAGGAGTCCATTCGGGATATTCACTGAATCCTTATTTCGAATGTTCTAATCATTTTGGGAGTTCAATTATTAAGCTGTTCGAAATCTGGAGAGTTCAGTTATTAAACTGTTTGAATAATCAGTTAGCTTCTTCGGAAACATCTCACTTTGAACCTTTCGTCACAGCGGGGCCTTACCCTGCATACACCCCCTCAACTTCACTGCAGCGTGGGCTTCAGGGGTGTGCGTTTTCCGTTTACCGATTTTCCGGATTTACCGAAGTTTTTCGGTAAATTTTGATTTACCGAGTTTTTCTCGAAATTTACCGAAATTTTTACCGAAAAATTGGGTGTTTTTTTGATTAGTCGGCCTACTTCTTACTCGTATTTCAAGGGGTTGCTAGTGTTATGGCATGCCTTTGGCGCGATATCCTTCTTCATCCTTCTTTTTGTTACACTTTTTCAACCCTTTTCCTATTTTTTGAATGTTCAAACAATCTCTTCACCCTGTGGGCGGGGCCCTAGAGCGCATGGCGCGCACACCTTCTCGTAGACACCTTCTCGTGGATAGGAGAAACGAATAGGAGAACTAGTAATCATTCGGGCGACAGAAAAAACGAAATGGCTTGAGGGTAGCTAGTAATTCCAGGGATATCCAAGAAAAGAGCATAGCGATGTAAAAAGGACTCGTCCGCGAGAAGGTGCGCGCGCCATTCGCTCTCAGGTCCCCCCATAAAGAGTGACTCTTCGGGTGCACCCCTTCTCCCTTTGTGTCACGTGCTTCTTCTTATCGAGATACTTCTGCGAGAAATACATATTTTATTCAAAAATGTCAACAGGTTTGCAACACAGCAGAGTCCTGTAGCAGATAATTCAGCAACTAGAGAAATTCTTTTCGGAGCCTCTGAACACAACACTGAATCCACTGCAGTTCTGGAACGACTCCATTGTGAAATCATCGTACCCGCACCTTTCCTCACTGTCCAATAAGTACTTTTAGGCCATAGTTATACACCAGCGGAATGAAACGTCTCGCGATAGAATGCTGCGTGGATCAGAGACTCTAAGAAAAATATTCAAAGCCTTCTGAAGTTATCACTTTCAGCAGAATTTCTGAGAAATACTCAACAAAAATATAGATTCCTTGTCTTCTGTTTGCTAACCAGCTTGCATTATAACAACAATATGTGCAAACCAAAAATACGTAAATTGGAAGGTCATCTTATCAAAATTCCTTTTGCTAACAAAATATTTGACAAAGTAAATTTCAATAAAATATTCAATTCTCTCACCATCAAAAACATAATTGGGGTCGTAGATAAAAGTGAAAAAAATTTTTAGACCAATATTTGCCTACAGCAATCCTATTTCTGCTAGAATTTACAATTATAATAAATTTCTGAGAACTCTGACTACCACTGAAATTAAAGATATTTTGAGTTTGTCGTGTGTTTGTGAAACAAATAGTGATAAATATCATAATTATATCTGCTCTAGCAATGGGCATATAATTACAGGCACTCCAGTGTGGGCTGCGTTGCTGCGGACAAGCACCATATCGCACGGCGAGCCGAATTTCAAGGGATTTGGGCACTCCAGATGGCTACAACTCGGGTTTATATAGTTCCAAAGCCCTATAAGTGCTCTTGTACTCTGCAGGGTACTGATTGCAGTCTTTTTAGCATGATGAGAGACATGGTAGACTCTGTTTCATTCCAAATGAACTCATGTTTTCGGTTATCACAGCGCGGAGCGGTGGCTTTTTCGTCGAAACCTCCTTATCACTAGTTATATTTCACCGAGGCCCACCGCTCCGCTGCTGGTGATAATCGAAATCAACAGGTCACTAGGGATGTACCAGACCTTCTCATCGAGGAGGACACGATCATTAACTTCTCTCATAAGACCTTGCAAAGTCCTGAATTTTCACAATCGACTCTCTTCATAAGTCACATTCTCATGAGCGAAAATTCGTTGTCTCGTTGTGATACTAAATGTGCTACTGTGCTTATCTGGGCCAGATTCCGGTCCGCAATCGCGTCTCGACACGCTTTGCAGCCGCACGCGCTCGAGTCAGTCGGGTTTACAGCCCCAAAGCCGACTCAATTTGGGTTTTTTATACAATTTTCTCCAATTTTTCTTAGTTCCCAGTTTTCCGAAACCCCACCTAGAGTCAACCAGATCCCGGCGGCTGCGGCGCTTTGGAAGCTCTCGCTACCGACTCAGGAGCGTGCGGTCCGCAAAAAGCACATGTCGAGACGCAATTGCGGACCGGAATTCGGCCCAGATAAGCACAATATCTGTAATTTCAATCTGTATTAATACAGCAAATGGCTAATTCTGCTTTGAACGTGAACGATAGCGCTTCTGAGCGCTATCTTTGTATCATTGCCTCGAATCGGTTACCACCCGTGTAATCAATGAACGTTGCATCAAAGAAACATGACATCACATCAATCCTTACTTGCAACTAGATAACGGAATAGTGTTCATTTCTTTATCAAAACAGTCGAACACATTATAAATATTCCTTAATTGATAGAGTTATTAATAAAAACCTCGACAGCAACTATTAATTTTTGCGAACGCAACCTGCATATCTATCAATAATTTGAATTCTGTAAGTGTTCTTTTCGAAAAGCGGAGAAGAAGACATGACAAATCAAAAGAAAAGCGTGTAGTATATTTTTCCTGAAATTCGGCAGAACAGGCACTTTCTTTTTATCTGGGTGTTCAGTTTCAGTTTAGGCACTCTTTAGAGCTCTCCGGGCAGCGTTCAATATGCACCCCCTCTCTATAGGTCAGCAGGAACGCGTGCCCAGCCGTGTTCTGCGGCTCTCTCGATCTCGATTCTTCAGCTATTCGGCCAAGGCGGCTCACTATATTGACTTACATATATATATATATATATATATACTATATATATATATAGTATATATATATATATATATATATATATATATATATATATATATATGTATATATATATATATATATATGTTATTATATATATATATATATATATATACTATATATATATATATATATATATACTATATATATATATATATATATATATACTATATATATATATATATACTCCTATATATATATATATATATATATATATATATATATATATATATATATATATATATATATATATATATACTATATATATATATATATATATATATATATATATATACTAGCGAGGCCTAGTTATGAAGTTTTCGCTCACAGAAACTTTCTTACCTGAGCCAACTAATTACTGAGACGGATTAGTTTGTTAGAGACAGTGGTGACTGACTTCCAGTCTACCCGGAGAAGGTGTGCTGTACTGTATGGACTCTCTGAGCAGAGCAGGGTGCCGTACATTTACAGCAGGCAAGAGGGGGTATCAAAATGTTGGGTCATAAAGCTAAAACATAAGAAGCCAGCAGTAAATCGTCAGGTTTGCTACCGGCACAAAATTCACAACCCCTTCTGTACTTCCTTCCTTATGTCGCTACCCACCGCCCTTTCTTCCAATTTGTAAAGTTCACAAGAAGCGATTATGTCTTGCTTTACCGTCTCCTACTCTTCATGCTAATGATGGGAAAAACGCATTCTCTTATTATGTAATGATGTTTCCCTAGTTGACCAATTGATCCTGCCCCTTGTTCTCAATGAATAGAAATTAGTAGGTGGTTGTTTATGTATTTGTGGTGCAGATTTTGATAAGCTCAGACTCTGCAACATGCCATATAAAACTGGTTTTTGGAAATTAAGGGATTCGAAATGACTGAGCAGGTTGCAATGATTGGCGAACAGAGAAGGTGCGGAAGTGGAGCTGCTGCTTGTATCCTAAAACTTACAAAAAATGCATCGCAGGAGTTCTGCGTCAATCTCAGAAACGCGTCGCACCGCTCCTCAAGAATTCATGTTTTCCTATCTATTTCTTCTCCACAAAAGGTTAAGATTTAGCAGCATTAAAAATTGAAAAACCTTTTTTCCAAATTCTACACTCTTGGTGACGTCCTGCACACTCCCACTGCTGGTCACTGCTAACTTTCGATGACCTGCACTGGACTCCAACGCTCCTTGGGACCTGCGCAATCTCTGTGACGTTCTGCACACACTCCCGTTAGGGTTCTTCACACTTTCTATGACGCCCTGCACGCTACCATTTGGGTCCTGCACACTTTCTATGACGTGCTACCGCACACACTCATCGTTGGGGTCCTGCACATCCCTACTTAGGACCTGCGCACTTTCTACATGACGTCCTGCACACTCCGGGTGCATTAGGTCCTGCAACACTTTCTGCATGACGCCCTGCACACTCCCCACTGGAGGTCCTGCACACTTTCTATGACGTCCTGCACACACTTCCGCTGGGGTCCCTGCAACATTCCTACTTAGGACCTGCGCACTTTCTATGACGTCCCTGCACACTCCGATTAGGGTCCTGCACACTTTCTATGATCGCCACTGCACACTCCCACTGAGGTCCTGCACACTTTCTATGACGTCCTGCACACTTCCGCTGAGGGTCCTGCACATTCCCTACTTAGGACCTACGCTCTATGAAACGTCCTGCACACTCCCGACATTAGGGTCCTGCATTTTCTAATAGATCGCCCTGCACACTCCGATCAGGGTCCTGCACACCACTATGACGTCTTGCACACCCTCACTGGGGTCCTGCACCTTTATGACGCCCTGCATTTTTGCATCATTGAGACGACTCGGCAGAAGTTATCATGACCCACGGCCAAGGAGTGCGCTCAATCGGACCAAACTCAGTTGCCCTGAGGCACGTGAAGAGTGACTCAGGCTACATGATTTTTTGGTAATCGATA